>CM053785.1:619516009-619893509 GCA_028749045.1 Cupressus sempervirens
AACAAAACGCATCTAGGGGCAGCTAACTCCCATTATCAACACATCCATTCAGACACCAGGCCAACTATAAGGATATACTCCTTCTGCACTTCAGGCTCTGCAAAACCTAGGTGGGTGAACCTATAGATTCCTTATATGGTACCAGTTGTCAAAGCATACACTGAATCTAATACAAAGCAGACAGAAACCATTATTTCTCCTAATAATTTATGAAATAACATATATCTGCAGTAGCTAGATGCCAAACAATGAAATTCATAAGCTGAGTGAGGGTATTCTATTTATAGCTCTTCAACATGAAAGGGAAATTCATTTGATTAAAGATGATGATTCAACAAAACCTCAAAAAAGCAACAGTATAACCAATGATCCTATAACTGATCAGTGCCTAATCCATTGGAAAATTCCATGAATTCAAAACATACATTTTTGACATCAGGATGTATCTCATATACCCAGACATCAGATCTATCCAACCACCTTGTGATTCAGATATTAGTGTTCATTTAGGTCTCATTCTAACAAAACATCCTTCTCAAATAACCAGTAACCTTGTTTAAATATATAGAGCATTTACTTGGCCCTTTGGTCCAACAGCAAAATACATCAAACATACAACCTCGAAGGAATGCAAATGGGTCTCAAATCTTTGTTCCAAAACCACATAAGACTTACAAATTACTGAAACAGGAGACAAGAACCAGAACAAAACTAGTGAGATTGTTGCTCATATGTATTTATTTCCTTGAAACTATACATTCAGATGCATAAAATTAAAACATGAAAGAACCTAATATCTCAGAACTATCTATATTATCTCTACAACTGCTATTCACATCAGAGTTCTGCTGAAGAAAATGTTGTCACAGTCATGGAGACATGTCAAAATATTGGAACCAATGGTCTCACAGTGCAAAAACTGAAATCCCTAATGGTATCACTGCAATGAAGTTTTTCTTCCCAGAAACTGGAACCCTTCAAATGAAAGAAAGAAAGAAAAATATAGGATAGATGAATTCCCAGATTTCACATGCGACTGCCATCTGTCGACTTAGAATTTCATTTCTTGTAACTGAAAAGACTTTCTCTAACCTCTTTCTTCCACCTGATTTGATTTTCTGTTTCATCATTACATTGCAACTACTTTGAAATATCTCGGCCTAATGATGAAATCCTTTTGCAACTAAAATATCTGAAACCTTATGCAATTCTGGTGAAATTGTGAGTTTTTACTAATTTTAATGTAACCAATTCAACCCCAACTGCATTTTTACCATCTTTTATGCATATTCAAGTCATTACCTTGCCAAAAACCAATTTTGAACCTTCTCACCTAAAATCGGTTGCAAGTTTGAAGCCTAGGAGAAAACCTTGTGTAGCTTGAACAGATGCATTCCTGTACAAAAACTAACCTCAAAATCAAAAAATTTAGACTTCCACGATTCTGGCGATATATGATAAGCCATACTTTGCCTTCCAGAAATGCCCAGAAAGTCGATTTGAAAAAAGCTTCTCTGGCTGTAAAAGTTCAGATTTGCAACTTTTAAATTTAAAATTTTAAAATTTTAAGTTTATCTAAAGTTAAAACTTTAGAACTAACCCCCTTTTTTATTTAAATAAAATTCTGAATGCCACAGTTTTGAAAACAATTTTAAAATGAAATTTTAAAATTATTTTACTTTTATGCAACCCTTCAATTCTAAGGCCAAACCTCTGTTGACCCACGCCAGGTCAAATCTCTGTTCACCCATGCCACGTGGCACATTTTGATTCACCTGGCCTTTTCACATTTGCCACATCACACATGCGGGACCTACTGCCATGTGGCAGCTTCCCGCATTCCCACATTACTTATCCTCCGCACAACTTAGAAATGCAGGATTACACCCACAGGGACGGATCTAGACACATGTTGCAATCTCCTTTCTCGAGTCCACCTCAGTGTGCATGCATCTTTGCTCAAATTTATGCCCTTTTGTGCATTTGATGTCATTCTTTTTTGATCGGCTACAGGGGTTGGCCCATTATGCGGGTGCTTCCTTAAAAGAGGCGTTGTCCTAAGACACCTTACAATAAGTTTTTTTTTTGTATTTAAACCAAATAAATAGCCCACCCACAAAGAATGTGGGACAAATGTTGTTTAAATACTTTGTCTCTGTTTTAATGGCGTGTTCTATTGCAGATTCTTCTTTATTCCCTTTTGCATGGGTTGAGCTTCAAATATTGATGCAGGTCCTACTTTTAAATAGTAGTTTTGAATTTGACTTGGTGTGAATGATCCCCTGTATATTGCACAAGCTGTTCTTTGGACACTTAGATCTTCTCCAGCTTGGGCAGCTTCACTTGGCATCAACTGAGGGCTTCTTCTTTTATATGTGGCTTTGCTTACTAAAATGCCTCTTTCGCTACTGGATGCTTTTGTATTATGCATGTGTAGAGTTGTATATTACAACAATAGCCGGCTTCATAGATGGGTGGCATTTTAACACGTTCTTCTGCTCTTACATGCAGGCGCTTCCTGTTTCTTTTCATGTGCATGCTGCTTCATTTCAACTCCTATCAACGTAGAATGCAAATTTATTCAACTTGTGACATCCACGCAGTAGAGCCATGACTCCATTTTCAAGTAGAAAATTTGCGACTTGCTCTTTTGAATATTTCTAATGTTCTTGTCGTCTCCTCTGCAGCTTTTTAATGCTTCCCATACTAATGACATGGAGTTCTCCTTATACTGCCACAGCTTAGTGCTGGGTCTGCCCTTCTGATGGTGGCTGGTGATGCCCCTATTTGTTCCACCACATTCCTTTGCTGCCACCAGACTTAGTGAATGACCCCTATAGAATAAAAAATGTGGATAAACACGGGCATTTTCCTTTATAACATGGTGCCTTTTACCTTCAATGCATCTGCTCCCCTTTCTTTTATATGCTAGTTCACTGTTTTAGACAGGCGTGGAGTTGTTCCTCTACAAGCAGCGGTTTTTCTTTGTTCTGCATTTGCTGGTTACTTCCATAAAGGTTATGAATAGGTTCTATTTTTCTCTCATAGCAACGTCCTCCTCACTGTCAACTAGCTCATCCATTGCAATAAAATTGTTCATTTCGGCTTATGACTCTGGTGATACTGATATTGAGGTAAGTATAACGTCGATATTTTCTCACCAAATGTTATCCATCAAATGGCTGAGCCATTATTTGCTTGACTCACTTTGTGAGTTGCTACTTGGATCTTCACTCCCGTGCCATTATGTACAATGTATCAAGAGACTTTATAATGGATGCCCCAAGGCCTCCAAGGTTATTTACCCCAGAAAATCATTGTGTGGACATGCTAAAATATCTTTTGCAACAACTTCAAATTTGGATAACCAATATCAGAAATTGACTTTGAGGTGCGACTATTTGAATCCTGGATTTCATCACGCTTTGTGTAGTTTATCCCTTAAACTATTTTTCCACACTTGACAAAGAATCTTCTTAGTTTTCTTCATCTCCCCACCTTCTCTTCAGTACCAACCAATCAGAGTATTGTAAACATAAATAGTTGGTCTGATACCTTGCTTCATCATCTCACAGAACAATAGAGATGTATCAACCAATTTCCCTAACTTGATGTATATAATTGTCATTGTTGAGTGGATATTGAAATTTGGAAATGTATCTCTTGTTTCATTTAGTTCACATGTTTTGACTAATTCTGCCTGATAGAAGCAGTCGGGCCCTTCAGTGGGTCTGGTTAAAAAATTTCGTTTCTAAACAACTAAATCCTCAAACTGATCCATCTAACCCATCAGACTGAAAAGAAATAAATTCAACTGCTAATTAATCATTAAAAACCATTTTAAAACATTTTTCACACCACTGAAAACTTTTCCAGGAGGCCTATTGCCTGGCTTTAAAAATTGATTTGAACACCTGATTGGGCTCCGAAACTCAGCACACTAAATCTTTGTTCTGCACACTTTTACCCTATCGAATCTCATTACATGACAACGTCAGGGTCAAAAGATACCGACTACCAAAGTTGCCTTCTCAGAATCACCTACACCAAAACATGTCAGAATACCATAAATTGGGTTTGGATTTGGCTCAAAAAACTAGGCGAATGAGCACATGGGGAAATGAAAATTGGGACACTGTTTCTATGTCATGCGGTGAATATGAATATGTGATTTGGGTTCATGATGAATCACAGGGTGCAAATGGCGATTAGTCAAAGTAGGCTCCTCAGAATTTTACAAACTGGACATGCTAACAGAAAGCATTTTTTGCGAATGGAATTGACTTGGAAAAGTGTACAGACGGATTCATCACGACTTCCAAACTGACACACTTGGAGTATTTTCAAAGAACAACATAGTGGTACAATCCATTCAATCTCACCAATCATGGATTAGGAGTTATAATGTCTCGAACAGGGGTACCAAACAATCTGCAAATGCTGACAGCAATAAAAAGTTACAAATTGTGTTTGGAATCGCATTTGAAAACTGATCAAACAGATTTGTCAAGACTTAAAAATTGAAACATAACAAGTCTCGGACGTGTAAAATGGAACGCAAAAAGAATTTCAACATTTTGATCAACTGGGTCGAAGTTATAACTCATCAAATAGGGATTCCCAAAATTATGTGCAAAGTGCATCAGTATGAAAACAATAAACTACCAACTTTGAGGGATTCAAAACCTAGTCAAACGAACTCGAACCGGCTCTTAATCTAAAACATAGGCTCTTGGGTATAGATATTAGATACTTCCAAAGTGGTAAGTAATGACACATTTCTGGGTTCAAGATATTCATTTGCAAACAAGGCCTCTTGTCGCTGTTTGTCACTAGGGGAGAATTGTGAATTTGACAAATGCTTGAAAAAGGACTCCGCCAAATAGCTCAGAATGATGATTTAACCTCATGGAACAGGTAGACAAGCTGAATGGAAGGTGTTAGAAACATTAAACACCATTTATGCATTAACTCAACAGCGAGGTACATAGGCTTCACAAAGCAATTATAAGCCTGATTTTTTCAATAGTGCTCAAAATTGCATGGTCAATTTTGAGCGCCAACAATCTAGATATTGGTCTAATAGAGAAAAGATTGTCAAATTTTGTAGGATTGTTCCTAGAACAAGTCTCAATCCTCAAACATCAGGTTTAGAATGCATTGATACCTGTCCATTCAAAGATGACAAAATTAATCACAATTCATAGGATTGCCCCTAGAATGAGGCTTAATCCTTAGGAGTTAGGGTTATAATTCCTTGATACTTATCCATTAAACAATGATTGAAATTGAGTTTAGAATTATCTTTAAAATGAAGCTTAATCCTCTTGAGTTTAGATAGAAAACATAAATATTGGTCCATAAAAAAGACAACAAGACTTAATCATAATTCATAGGATTATTCCTAGAAGGAGGCTTAATTCTTAGGAGTCTAGATAAAATACCTAGATACCTATCCATAGACCTATGACTAGAATTATTATGAGTTTGATCAGTTGATCAATAAGTAAGATTAGATAGCATATGATGTAAGGGAGACGAAAAAAATATGACCCAAGTGATGAGATTCCCCTAGCAAATAGGACATTATATTTAGATTAAGTTGATTCTAGATTTGAAAGATTTCATGATGTAATCATCCTACCCCCTCAGGAGAAAAAGTGAAATATGACATAGTAGGCTAGTAATGATAAGGAATAAATGTGAAGATACTTATCCAAGAAAACATTCAAAAGAATGTAGAATAGTTCAAAAGAGCACTAAGAAAAAATTGAGTTGATTTAGAGGAATTTTCATGTTTGGTTGACCAAGTTTGACAAGATTTACCAAAGTTGACTTTTTCTAAATTTTTTTTTAGAGAAATGATGAATTGATGGAATTTCAAGATTCATAAAGTATTAGAAAGGTATACTACACAAGCACTCAATCACATCAGTACCAAAATTTTGAAAATGTTCTTTTGAGCTATTTAAGTCTATCAGATTTTTATTTTGATCCTAAAAATGAGGTTAGAGAAGTCAAATTAGCTAGGAGGGTGATTTGCACATGCATCAAAGTAGTTTGAAAATTTTGGTCAAAACCTATTTAAGGGCCCAAAGGGTCATTTTCAATTCATTTGATCATTTTTTTTTTGTGGAGAAGGATTTCAAAGGAAAAAATAGTGATCCCCATGCATCTTCATCAATTTGAGTGATCCAAGCAACATAGTCAACTGAAAAACTATGGACCTCTAGTAAATAATTGATAAAGCTCTTTTCATTTCAAATTTCATGCATTTTGGTAGATTTTTAGCCTTGTTTAGATATTTTTAATTTTCTTGCAGCTAGGGTCCTTGTGTGATAACTTGGTTTCTAGCATGAGCATCTGTACAAGAAAGTGTTACTAAAGCACTGTCACACATGAGGTGCATGGTTTCCTGATGCAGGAGACACCCATCTCTTTCTCTTGCACAAGTGACCCAAAAATAGGGCCATGTTTTGCATTGAGAAAGTTTCCTCGCATGACCCATGGTGTTTTACTCATGCAATGAGATGATTTTTATGTGCAAGATTTTAAACTCTTACACTAGTTTTTGAGCAAGTGTGAGTAAAGTTTGATGTCATAATATAATGTGGCTCATCTTGGCTTTGTTGTTATAGGTCATTAGCATGAATTTTTAGGATGTGTAAATTGGAATAGTATATGATTACCATGTCTATGTTGAGATAAAATACTAATTATGTTATGTTGTTTTCATGTTGTAGGTTGACTTTCCAAATGTAGGATTTGGGGCACATTATACCACCATTAGGGTGTTGATTAGGCAACTAGAGGCTTCTGAGCTTACACATATTGATTCTCTTAGTCTCTCTCATGCATGTGATATCCCTGATCTATGGGTGAATCACAATATGTCAACATATTTGGTAGAGTGTTTCCATTTGGAGATCAACACTTTTCATTTTCCCTTGAAGAAATAATGATTACCCTAGAGGACATATACATGATACTCTAGATCAAATTCTATAGGCATGGGCCCTAGATTGGGTATGACACATAGCTATGACCTGGTACATTGGCACTAAGGGCCATGTTCCAAGGTGAGGTCATCATGGGCATGGCTATTCCCTAGGAGGAGTTGGTGTAGGTATATGGGCTTACACACAGATTAGTAGTGGTGCTTGACACTTTTTCTTGGATGTTATTTGATTCTTGATAGAGTTTGACATGGCATAAAGTTTGGATGGGGTTAGATGTTGTAGAGGATGCTGAAGCAACCAACACACTTTGGTTGTGGTCAATGTATGTTTTCCCATATGTTCCATGAGATGCACAAGATCATGTATAGAATGAGGAAGAGTATGATAGTAGGGATATATGTTATGCAAGTATGGGCATGGGAGCACTTAGCCATCACAAAATTGATATGTGAGGACTATTGATAGCCTTATGAGCCATATATATGTTGATAGAGAGGACAGATGACCTAGACTACTCTAGGTAAGACCAAGAAGTAGTGAGCACAATTAGATGATCTAATAGTGGTGGTATGACAGCCTTGGTGAGAGATAGAGGCATGAGTTAGTGTCTAAGAACAACTCAAATATATCTTTACCTCTCGGCCACTGATCGATTGATCAATTCAAGTTATTGAGTAGTTTCCTCTGATACACATGTGGAGGATGTATAATTGGGCATATGATATTTTGCTGAAGAACTGCTCATACGACTTCACCAAGGAGGTCAAGAAGGAATGGTAAATGAGATTGGACCTTGGGAGGTTGATGATCAATACACATAGTATTACACTAATCCACTCAGACTATATGCAAGATGAAGGAGTGAATTTTGATTATAGGGAGCATTTTTTCAATCACTACTTTTGACACTTTATAGATCTAGTGGGGATGGTAGTACTATTACAACAAGTCTAGGCCCTATAGTAGCCACATTAGCTACTAGAGTAGCAAGAATCTTGGTCCTTGACATAGGACTATATAGATTATGATCCCTCTACAATAGATGAGAGTAGATCTAGGTTTTGGTGGGAGTGGTGTGGGATAGAGGAGACCATGTGGAGAGATGGGAACCTTGGGTTTCATTGGTAGTGAGGTGGAGAGGCTAATAGTGGAGGACCAACCTCCACAGTAGGAAGAGCATGGCAGACACAATGAGGAGATGTAGGATAAGCCTTCTCCTGGGCCATAGGGTTGAGACGTCCTAACATAGACACAAGATTCTCTAGGGAGATCAAGGGATTGAGGGAGGATGACATAGTAGTAGCTTGGAGAGATGCAAATCAAGATAACAGTCCAAGATACATGCTTGGTGGAGTGGGATCAAGAAATTTTGGATTGATGAGAGAAGTTAGAGAACCAAAGGGATGAGGCTCCTACACAGATAGTGAGAGTGACATTATTATGTGGCTTATGTTAGTGTAGTCCCTAAGATAGTAAATCAAGTGCCTCATTTCTCTGAGTATGCTAGAGCATCAGATGGTGCATGCCCATCAACTAGAGAAGATGCACTATCATGCCCAAAATTTATAAGGCAAAACACAACCAATTTTTTTTTTTTTTGAAAGGTGAACTAAAGGATATTACCAATAGACCTATGTTTTTTTAGGAATACTTAATCGAACTATGGATGGTTGTTTGAAATATAACAACTCATGTTTTTTCAAGAACATTAGGATATGACTTATTTCATCATCAAGTTGGAGGTAATGATTCTAGTTGGTATAGGAAGATTTGTTTCATATGGAAGTTTTAGACTATAAGGCTTTATGGGGATCAAGTAGTTTTCTAGTATTTGCTGAAAACTCTAAACTATAGCTTAAGGGATAGACAATATTATCATTTGATTTCACACCCTAACCTTGTAAAAAGATGTTGTGAACATAACTATAAGCACCACTTCATAATTAGTATAATTTTTTGAGAACTTGATAATTCAAGAGTGTGTGGGTGTGCATTTTTGTCTTAAATATTCTGATTACAAATCATTCTCAATAATGTAACCTTTATTGTTACATTATCATGCCAGTTCTAGTCCATTTTAATGAATTTCTTGTATATTATCCTTTAACTAACCTCAAACATATTATTATTTTCTAACTGGGGGCTCCAAACTAAATTATTAAATCAATTATTAATTGCTTGTGTTTCCAAAGCCACTACAATATATTATCATTCACTAACCCTCTACCATCAATTAATATTAAGATTTAATGACCTTACATATGACCAATAACCTTTATTTATTATCATGAGATTTACACAAGCTTCTTTTAGCTCACATCAAATATATTAAATTTAATCTTCCTACATACTTACTAATTGAAAGGTACCTTGAAAATATCTAAAGGATTGTGTTCATGTGTTTTAAATCCATAGATTTGAATACCATCAAAAGGTATATTTATTATTATTATATTATTATTTTATTTTATTTATATATATCCTACATTCATATTATTTTTAAATACTTACTACATCTATCAAATATAATTTTAAAAAAAAAATCCACATCTTTACTACCCTACATTCCCATCCACTTCCCAACTTACTAATATTTAGTCTTTTAAATATCTTAAAGTTATTGTACACTTTCCTATCCACTTTCCTATCCTACTCCCCACCAATTTTCCACCTAAAAGGATTCATATACCATAACATAATTTATTTATTTCTAACAACACATCTTAATTCTACTTTACTTACCTACATTCACTTTACTATCTTTATTTCCTAGCCACTTTCCCCCTTAATACACACCTACCTCCCCTTATCAAAAATTAGGTCCCCCCCTTTCCCCAAGGCTCACATTACATAGGAGAATGAGCTCTTTTTTGCATCCTTCCTTTATTTGTGCTTTCCCATATGTGCTTAGAGGTTGAGTGTAGTACCTGTTTGAATGACAAGTCTTTTTGACTTTATCCCCACTTGTTCCCCATCTACTCACCTTTCCAAACTGTACATTTCTCCTTGACGATTAGGTCCTCCCACATGTGAGGGAGAAGAGGTTTTTGGAGGCATCCAAGGTGGTCGGCCTTGGAGAGATTTTGAAGGACTTAAGCATGTGTCCCACTTAAAAGTTGATGTAGGGTGTTTTTTCTATTTTATTTATTATGAGGGATTATGTTTTGTTTAAAACTTGGAGAAGTATGTACTTAATTACCAAAGACACACCTAGGCTAGGTGCTAAGTTAGGTTATTATATTTTTAGGTGATTTCATATATTAATTTAAAATACATACATATATGTATGTATGTATGTATGTGTGTGTGTGTGTATCTATGTGTGTATGCATGTATGTATGCATGCATGCATGCATGTACGTATATATATTTTTGAAGATTGTGGCATGCTGTCACATGTCTAACATCACCATAATATTACTACAAAGTTTTATGTTCAAATTAATCTTAATTGGTGTATCTCTTTTGTTGATAGGACATGGTACTTGGGATACGCTTATGATTATTTTATTATCTGTAATTGGGAGGGGAATCATTTCCTTCTACCATTCAATTTCTAGAGAGTTAAATTGCAACTATAGAAAACTCTCCCTTGTGAATTTTTAATCTATCTCAAATTTTTAAACTATGATGTCAAGGTAGCTTGTTTGATGATGAGTTCATGTGATTTTTATCATCTATATAGTCTAGAGACTTATTGGTGATAGATACTCAAAATTTTACACATTGTTTATATTACACAAATCAACCATAAATGTTTTCTAAAAGAAAAATATACTCATAAATGAGACTGTTTATTTTTGAAACAAATTCAATCGCTTTCCATGCATACACCTGAACTATTAAGAACCTTATATTTCCATTGCATCAAAATGCATAACAGAGAGCCTTAAGATGAAATCAATCAAGCCTACATTGAATAATCATTACAATATTCATCTCTCATGAGAATTCCATAAGATTTTATCTATTGATTGAAATTTGAACCTACATAAGAAAAGTAATGAATTTATATAACTTCTATATGGACTCACAAAAATGGCTATTTCTCTACATGAGATGTTTCCTTCCTTCCCATACAACAATGAGAGGGATGAAATCTCTCTTTTACAATGCCAATTATATACATAACATCAAGTCTCACTTTCACATTTACAATGATAAACAATACGGACTAAATCTATGCGACATTACAAGGAACAATAATAGAAGTTTGACATCACAACCCATTATGAGATGACATGAAAAGGATTGATTTCTTCACAACCCTTGATTTTTCAACCATACCAAGGGTTAAACCCTAATTTATTCATAGGATCCATTCTAAAAAAACCTACAAAACAACACAAAATTAGGAACCATGGAGGTTCACCTCCTATCTTAGGTCTCGAAAGAGGCCATCCACCAAGATGGGGAAACAAGGTTCAAACTGAGTTTCATTCCAATCTTACAAATGCATATACATCACATTAAAACACTTTAACAATTCCATCCTTATGGTATTTTGCAATGCTTCACCAATAGAACCTTGAACATAGGGTGAAGGTGCGCTTTCAAATAGGAGACTTTCCATATCAAACCATATCTTTAGTAAACAATTTTCATGCCATTTTGGGTCTTTCACAAATCAAAAAATCCCATGCCCTTCTGGGGCATCCAAAAACATCCTCCAAAAATACTACTATCAATTATAGCTTACTTGAAGCCCATACACAAACTTCCTTTCTACACTATCTTTCCCTTATCACCCCCAAAACAAGATATGAATGAATATGGAATACAATGGGGCCCATACTCCAAGGTTCTCAACTATATTTCAACCCAACTAACCCCTTCACTGTGGACTTCTCTTCCCTTCCCAAAGGGTGAGTGAAGCCCTCACACCCATAACAACACTCATGCACAAAATCATGGAAACTCAAAAATAAGAGAACAATGGAAATCCAAACTTCATGCTTATCATAACACAACACAACACAACATGATACAAGATGATACCACACATTTTTCTTACAATGGCATTCTTCATACGTACATACTCATGAATGCAATACCAAGATTCAACTTCAAAATGGAAGAAGTTAACTACATGTTAAGAACACCAACCTTGAATTATTTTGTAAAATGGTAATGAAAGGTTGTAAAAGAGCTCCCTCCAAGCTTCCAAACCTAAAGAGTCTCTAAACTTAGAGAGTGGGTGAACACCCTACTAGTTTGTCCAAGTCTCCCTAAAAAGGCTTTCCCACTTACAAACTTGTCCCCCCTAAGTTTTCTATTCTTGACTTAGTGGATACATGGGGAAGAGCGCATATGACAAATCCATTTTTGAATTTGTGGAAGAAGGCATTGGTAAAGGGGTCCCCTAGGTTGTCTAGGCATTAACATGGTCAAAATTAGGTCCATAATATGCTATACTATCATATGGGTAGCTTATTTTCATGCAAAAGACACTTTGGGACCACCTAATGACCCTTCAAAACCCTAGTCAAATCTAAATTCGAATTTCCTTTTGATAATGACCCATCCTAGCCCTTATCAAGTGGATTTACTTAATCATTAACAAGGTAATTAGTTTTAGGGTAAAATACTACCATGACCAAAACCCTAGGTGACATGTCATTAACACACAAAAATGAAGTGTCAAGTGACACATAAAAGCACATTATACACTATCATGACATGTGACCCCTAATGCATCTTTGAGATTAAAAATTTCACACATGACAAACTTACATTTACAAAATAAAATACATCACAATGAGGCTTTTGAACCTTCCAAAGATTTTCTTTGGCTAAACCATTTTCACATGAGTTTGGACCTTGTTTCCCCAAAAAATTTCCATTGTTCAACTTCCTGCATAGTAGACTCAAGCATCAGTAGTTTGAGGAGGTCATATAAAATACATATCATAAATGCATATAAATTCAAATGTTACATAGCCCATATTAACATAATTCAATTAAATTTCTTTTCTTAATCAATTTCAAATAAAATGTTAAAATATCAAAATTTGTGTATCACATTTAATCATAATCATCATAATCAAATTAATGTTTTGCATCACATCATAATCTAATTTCTATCCTACCATGTGTAAATTTGCATCCATATTTGTCCAATCATCCCATGCACAATATTTGGTTCATAGTACATATCATAGATGGAAAACTCTACTGTAATGCCAAAATCAATAGATAATATAAACCATTGTCCATCTAAGTCTTGAATAAATGTCAAAATATCCAAATCCTAAGTATAAAAATGTAAGTAAAACTATCTATGCTATGAGAGGTCAAGGTGAGGCCTCACATGCACCTCCTCCTCCTCGTCGTCCATTGGGGGATGAAGGAGAAGAATGGAGTCAGTCCACTCTCTTTTGTCTAGTCCTAATCATGTATTTTGTGACGTATCGACATCTTTTTGTATCATTTTTGAGATTGACAATGCTTGAGTAGCACTAATTTTTTTTATCAATGTACATTATAACTCCGTTGGAGATATTTATATGTATATGAGCTCTTGTTTGGTACTATTGCATGTGTCACATTTTATTTCTCTTATAATTGTTCATGCATGATATGTGTACCTATATAATTTTTATTAATGCAAATGTATATGATGCATGGATATGTAGCATAGATGAGATGGATGTTATTATGAAAATGTTGTTAATAAGATGTGATGTATGCTTATGACATGACATGATGATGTGTAGATGATATGGTAAGGAAAAATCTATATATATTAACATCCCATGTAGGTTTTATTATTAATTTTCTCATGACATGTTCTCTAGCAAAGTCATAATGATTGGCCATCAAATCAAACACTTGTGCAATCAAGAAGAAACATGATACATTGAAGAAATCAGTGACCTCTCAAGTCAAAAGATAAAAGTAAAGAAGTAACCAAAGTTATACCCTAATGAAATTTGAGTATGAAATGCAATCTTATGCTAGATGCAATCCCTAGAATTGGTTACTAGACCCATAAGATAATTATCATCATTGAGATTTTTATATAGAACCTCAAATATCATATAGTCAACATTGACATTACAATCATGATAATATGAATATGAAATTTGTCTTAGTTTTGTTGAAATTAGATGTAAGCATTAAGGAAAAAGAAGCTATAATGACTAGAACACCTTTTTCTATTAATGTAGTAAGCAAACATAAGCATCAGAGCATAAATGCCAAGATGACTAGAGTATTTCTTGTGTGCAAACATGCCAGACACATGAGAGATTCTTCTCATGCTAAGTAATCAATAAGTATTCAATCCATAACTATCCTTGAATTTGTAACCTAAGATAAAAGTATGCTAAGTATACTTTTAGTGACTCATTTTTTCACTTCATAGGACAAGTATCAATATTTTATTGTAGCATAGATAACTCACTCAAATAGTCAAAGAGAAGTACCAACCTTAGTAAAGTATTCATATAAAATGGGCTGAGGTACACATGGACATCCAATACAAAATAAAGGCTCTTATAGTGGACATACTTTTTATATCTATCCTTAAGAACATTGGGACTTAACCATAAAGAAGAAAAGAAAGAAAAAATTGTTCCCCCAGTCCCTCCTTATCTAGTCAAAATAGACATCCTCAAGTTTCTCAAGGGGAAATGACAAAGAAAAATCAAAACACACAAAGAAAAGCTTAGTATAACTCAAACAGTTTCAAAGTGTTTCAATTTAGTTTTAGTGAATTAATGTCAAGTGTTGATGTCCAAAATGGATGTGTAATAAATCTCTCCAATAATGGGATAATATTATACAGAATCAGTTAGGATAACTACTGATAGATGTCAGAGAACAATCTTCATTAAGAAGAATCTCAACAAGTGACTAAGAGATAGTAGAAAGAAATAGTTAGGACAATGGGTGACTAACACAAAAGAGATCTTCTTTGAGAGGAATCTAAGTATTAAAGTAAGTGACAATAGAAAGAAAAAGTTATGACAACAAGTGAATGACCCAAAAGTGATCTTCTTCAAGAGGAATCTGAGTGGTAAAGTAAGTGACAATAGATAGACATAGTTAGGATAAGTGATGAGTGACATAGAAGAGATCTTCTTTGATAGGAATCTCAGTAGTAAAGTATGTGATAGTAGATAGACATAGCTAGGAAAACTAGCGACTAACACAAAAGATGTCTTCTTTAAGAAGAATCTTAGTAGAAAACTAAGAAACAATAGATAGACATAGCTAGAAAAACTAGTGACTAATGCTTAAAGAGATTATCTAAGAAACCATAGGACATTTCTCCCAAGACTATGACCAATTTCAATCCATGTAACTTTTCAATAGAGTTTTGAATATAGCTGAGAGTGTATGCATGAGTGGAGAAGAAAACTAAAGAAAGAAAACAACTATACAAGAGTGACAATATGCACTATAGGATGTAGCATGTGAAATAAGAGGTGTATGTTTACCAAGTTTCCAGCTTCTTGGCAAAGATTCTATTTTTTCTACCATGATGCCTGTTTGCCAAGTTTTCATCAATGTCACATTTCTTTTTCTTTAAATTTTTCAAAATTTTGAAATTTTGAATATTTTTCATTTTTTTGATTTGTTTAATTTTATTGGTATTATAAAGAAACCTATTTCTAGGATAGCACTAGGATAATAGATTTTTTTAGGACATTTTGCAAGTTCTATACTTTTTTCCATGATATTTATATATGTGCAAAGAGCTTCAAAAACATATCAGCTATAAAACCATTTTAAATGAAGGGTGTTGATTAGCTCTTTTAGTAATTCTCCTTCAATAGTTGAGAGTTGGTTAGCATAAAATCCAAACACTGTAGTAGCTATGTATGGACCAAACTAGTAAGGTTCAAACTTCCCTTTCTATATACATTGTTGATTCTTAGGTTTTTCCCTTAGGATTAGGTCACCCACTCGAAAGTCACGTGGTTTGACTTTCTTATTCTAGGATTTGGACATTCACTTTTGATAAACTCATAGATGATTGAATTCCACTTATTAACATTCATCTAGTAGCTGTAGCTCTTGTAGTAGAGATATTTTGTAGTTATCATCAGTGATGAGGACTTTCAGAGAGATTCACAAAGTAGGAATATCGGCCTCAATAGGAAGCACAACATCAAATCCATATACCAAAGCAAAGGGCATTATTCTTGTAGGAGTTCTAATAATTGTTCTATAAGCCCATAGAGATGGGTTGATTTTAAGATGCTAGTCCCTTCTAGATTTTTTGACTATTTGATTTAAGATCTTTAAAATTTAGCATTATTAGATGCTTTCACTTTTATACTACTATGGAGGTAGTAGATAAAATACCAATATTACATGATTTTGAACATTGAACAAAACTCCTTCACATCCTTTTTTTTGAGATATCCCCCATTGTTAGTAATGATAGATGATCATACACCATAACTACAAATGATGTAGTTGAGAATGAACATATCTATAATTTTTCCATTAGCCTCAGAAAGAGCAAGTGCTTCTACCCATTTTGTATAGTAGTATATAGCTACAATGATGAACTTGTGTCCATTCAAACAAGATGGATGAATTTGACCATATAGATCAAAAGCCCATTGTTGGAATCGAAAAAGTGTGATGAAAGGAATTAGCTCCCTAACTAGTGCATAAATAATATTTCTATGGAGATGGCACTATTTACAGGACTTGGCATATTTAGTTGTCTCTTTCTCTATTTCTAGCCAATAGTAACCAACTCTAATAAGTTTATGAGCTAGTGTCAAGCCCTTTGAGTGTGATCCAAAAATTCCTTTGTATACCTCTATCAATGCATGTTTTGACTTATCATGTTCTAGAAACCTAAGGAGTGTACCATCGGGACCTCTCCTAAACAAATTGTTAGCAATGATAGTATACCATGAAGAATTTTAGATAAGCTGACATTTTTTCTAGCTTAAATTGTCTAGAACAACCTAGTCAAATAGGTAAGAATAGATATGATGGTAGAGATATGAATTATGTCCTATAATAGAATAGATCATTCAAAATTTAGCTGAACTATAAGTAGGGTAGGATAATGTTTCCACCAGGAACTCATATTGAAAGTCATTGTTTGGGATTTGTAGCATTGAAGTGAGAGTGACCGTTGCATTGACTACCTTGTTATATGTCTGACAAATCTACTAGAAAGTGAAATGTTCAAAGTACTTTTTCAAATCATCAACCATTCTTTTATAAGGTGTCAATTTCTCATCCTTTAGCTAATAAATATCATTGACCAAATTGATCACTAAGTATGAATCACCAAAGATATTCAGTTCATTTACGCTCCATTCAATTGTAATTTTCATGCCATTGTGTAAGGCTTCATATTCTACAATATTGTTTGCAAAAGGAACTAGAATAATGTACACCTTAGGTAAATAATATTTCTATGGTGTTATAAATAAAAATACAATACCAAATCCTTATTGTGTGAATGATCCATTAAAGAACATCGCCCATGTTTGGTGTGTTACCAATAAAATAGATTCATCAGGGAATTTAATATTCAGTGGTAGAATAGTTTACATTGGTGTTTCTGCTAGTTGATCAAAAATTTCCTATATTTTGATAGCTTTCCTTTCAACATATTCAATTGCAAACTCACTCAAGATCATCGCCCATTTAGCCAATATTCTTGTCAAAGTAACCTTGCTAAAAAAATAATTTAATGGATTAATATGTGCGATCATTTGCATAGTATGAGTGAGCATGTACTATCTCAACTTGTGGAAAGAAAAGACAACTTTCAATAAAAATTTCTTAATAATGTTGTAGTTCATCTCATAGGAGATCAATGAATGACTGAGATAATAAATAGCTTGATCCTTAATGTTGTTGTCTTCTTGATCTAGCAAGACACCTAGAGACTATTAGAAACAATAATCCACCAAGATAATTATGAGTGAGGGTGTGAATCAATTATCTGACAATTAAAAAGTTTATCTTCCTTAAAAACACTTAACCATTCAACAAAAGTAAAAAAAAACTATAATAAGAAGCACATATACAATTACACTAGATATGTTAACTAGGGAGGCTCTTGATTAGAGGGAAAACCCCAATGGGAATGATACCCATAAGATGATGTACTAATATAAATATTCCTTATTAGAGGATGAACCTTGTTAAGAGTCTATTACAACATTCAATACATATGATTCATTGTTACGAGACTTTGAATCCCTATTAGGAGTTGTGGTAAAATGTATGCAAGAATAGCCCACTGCACAAACATGTTATTTCAACTACAAGAAGAGCTCACTACTCATACAAGTAATTTATAGTTATTTGTCTTCCCTGCTTATTCTTTCCTCTATCCTATCAACTAGACCAATCAGTGTCAAACCTTTTAGACAAGGTCATGAACCTCATACTTCTTAGTAAAACATTGGCAATGAAGTTTTCTTCAGTTTCACACTGCTCTGCTCAACTTCACTTTTTGCACACTATGTTTCTTTCTAAACAGTAATAATTCACATATATCCATACCATGATAAAGGAAAATATCCTTCCTTTATACCAATTCCATAAAAAAATTCCTTGATTCAAATATTAGTCCTTCTCAATTAATTATTATAGTGTTGTTTAGTGTGGAGCCTATTCAGTCCCCAAGTAGGAGATTGTTAGTTTGTGGTGACTGATTAGGAAAGTACTGTACATACTTCATAAATTCTTTGGGGCTCAAGGCATCACCCCAAAAAAAAAAAATCGGTAGTATTCATAGATATTCCATTCATAGATTTGCCACTAAAGTAATGACTAATGTATGGCTAACATGTATTAAACCTAAAGCATTTTAACACTCATATAAAAGGGCTTAGGGTTAGGGTTGTTTCATAGTTGTGATGCAAAATTAGTTCTTGCAATGGTATTGAGTTGTAAGGGATTACAGATTGTAACTAGGTTATAATCACTGGATCATCATAATATTAGACTTTTTGTTTGGTGGACGTAGCCCAGGGATTGGGTGAACCACATTAAATATTGGTGTCTTGTGTTCTTTTCCTATGTGATCTATTATTTTTTTGTTATTAATTATATTTTCATGAAATGGTTATTTCTATCTATGGTTTAATCCTAACAAGTGGTATTAGAGTGAGGCTATTTTTCAGTTATCCTCTATAGGAAAGTCTCATGATTGAGTGGAAGCAATGGAAAATGAGGGTAGGTTGAGGGTTGGTAGGTTTAACAGGCAGAACTTCCAATTATAGAAGATGCAAATGGAAGACTATCTTTATCAAAAGGATTTATGGAAGTTGTTGGAAGGTGTAGACGCTCAAAAATGGTTCACATTTATGGTTTCATCACTTCTTCATACTAATTTGACCCATTTTCTCATTCTACTAACTCTGATCTTTTGGCCAAAATTGATCATACTTTATCATTTATAACCCCTTTCACATCAATTTCATATCAACTCAAAATCATATCAAATCAACTCAAAACCATTTCAAATCAACTAAAAATCACCCCAAATCAACCTGGAATCACTTAGAATCAATCCTAGTCAACCCAAAACATATCAAACATCCAAAATCAATCATCATTTATCTGCTCCTAGGAATTTTTGTGGCTTTTAGTGCCTTGGAAACTGATCAACCTATCAATCTTATCAATCTGACCTTAGTACTATCATGGCTCTCAATGCTAGGTCAAACTATCATTCATTTCATTCAATCTTTGATGTTGTTGAGGCTTTTAATGTCAAATCATGGCATCATCAACCATTTTAATAATATTGACAGTGTCTGTCAATGTTATTATGATCAACATTTTCAATCAACCTCGATCCTATAGCATTTGCAATGTCAGTTAAATGTTATGTATCAATCAATTCATGTCATGTGTCCTTGGCATGTTATCAAATTCAATCAATCAATCTGACCATGGCTATGGTCTACTTGTCATCATCTTATTTGATATCCATCATCATCATATTTTCATCAAAGGGTACAGTCACCTTCATTTAATCAATTTGGCCAATCATTTACTAATTTTCTCTATAGGATTAAATAACCCATAATTTAATCCTATTTTTCTTTCTAATTATTCTTCCTAATTATCATCATCAATTAATTAATTTTATTAATTAATTGATTAATTATATGCAAACCATGGAAATTTACAATTTCCTAAGTTCCATTTTCCATCATTAATTCCATTTTCTACTAATTCTTACTTTGTGGAATAAGAGGATTTTTAATTGGAATATTCAATAAAATATTGCATCATCATGACACTTGGATAGGACATCTCATGGATTCTCCTTTGACACTTGGATGTGATATATCATAATCAAATATTCTTATCTCTTACGCATGTCCCTATTTGGCTTATTCGTCATAGATTCTTGGCTTTAAGTGGGTTGAGGTGTCTTATGATGTGTCATAGATTCTCTTCCACATTTAGCCACGTTTGACTTTCTTCCATCATAGAATCTTACAATTGGCATATTTTTTCATATGCATCATAGGAATCTCTTGCCACATTGCATACCTATGCATGACAAATCCAATGCTCTCATCCTCCATGTCAATTATAAATTGGACACTCTTTCTCTCATTTTTGGTCCTTGAATCCTTGAGTCCTTGAAGATCTTAATGCTTAAGTCTTGAAAATCCAAATTCTTGAGTCTTTGAGTTCCCACTTCTTTGCATTTTCACACCATTTTCTCTCAAGCTTAAAATCACACTTCTAGTATTCTCATGGCATTATCCATATCATAGGATTTTGCTTCAATCTTGTGTGCACTATAGGCAAATTGGAGCTACAATCATTTGGAGAAGAAAGAAGGACATGGGAGCTACAAATGAAAGAGGGGGTTTCTATTGCTTCCTTTATTAGTTTGGCTTTCATGGTAGACTAGTGGGTGCTAATGTATGATTATTGAGGTTTTTTATTTGCTCATAGTATGTTATGCATTTTAACCCATTTTCTAGTGCTACATTTTGGTGAACCGGACATGAACATGCATATCTAACTTGGATTTTCTTGTTTTGTGCTTGGAGGTGCAAGGAAGGAGCTCACTTGGAAGGGTATAATGACCATATACTTTTCTTTTTCACACCTAGATTAATTAAGGGGTCTAGTAAAATGATTGTATGCTCTTGTTTCATGCATTCTATAAGCTTTCTGTCCTAGGGTGCACTTTGCTCTGTCAGGGCGCACTTGAGACTCTTAGGAGTAGTTTTAGGAGTCCAAAAGCCACAAAAACCTCCTTTTGTTGTTTCTAACTTACTAACTACACCCAAATAGGCCCCAACTACATCATTGACACACTCTGCACTATTTGGGTGCACTTGGGAGTGTAGCTTTGAAATTTTCAATTTTTGGGTCTTGTCTAGGCACCATTTCCCTACACTTTGCACCTGACTTCCCAACTGCATCCTAAAACTACCAACTATGCCCAACTAGGACCCAACTACATCATTGACATAGTCTACACTATCTAGGTGCACTTGGGAGTGTTCTGAGCCATTCTGGCCTTCTGGGGTGTAATTTTCTCTGTCAGAGCACACATGGTTCACAGTAAGCACATGCATCAATCAGAATCTACACATAAGGTTTTCATTTCCTTCTAAGACATAGATTGGGTGATTTTGTATTACTAATGGTATATTTTTAGTGTTTGGTAATCATGGGATGAGGACATGATCATAAACTACTAATGCTTTGTTTGCATGATGTTGTCGAAGACTTTGTGTGTCTTTCAAAACTATGTGTGTGGATTTCCTAGATTAGATAACATTTCGTTTGGTGCTTAAAATGAACCTTTTTATTTTTTTCTTGGTGTGTCTATAGTATTAAATCCCTAGGAGTTCCATTGGATGTATCCTCTCCCCTCACCATTCATGGATCTTGGGTGTAAGAGAAATCCATGTAACTTCTATAGGAGGCCTACCTTGGACCAAGATACTCGATATTGGGTATGCTAAGGGATGACCTCGGAGTGGTAATGGGACAAAAGCTAGGTCAATGTTCTAGCCACTATATAAAATTTGATTATGGTGAAAGCCATGTTGACAATATTGTTGCATGATAGCTCTCCTCCAGTACCCTTGTGTTGCGTCAAACCCTGATTCATGGGGCTGGGAGACCTTCTATGAAAGTTTATCATTCACTTGCTGAACTGAATGCCCTTACTAAAAATTGCATTTTAGTGGCCAAAATCCTTTCTATCCACTGGCTCAAGGGGTCACTCATGCCCTACATTCTTGCAGTCCTTAGTAGAGGCAATAGTCCTTTGGCAAGTCATGCTCCTTGGGAAGTGGATCTTGGTAGCCCTAAGAAGTGAGTGCGCTATAAGGTGGAGCCTATGGTGCCAAGACCCTAGGTTGTCCACTCTGGATAAGCATGACTGAACTTCAGTTCAAGTAGGAATTTAGTGGATATGGTCCTAAAAGCCTAGGTTGTGGTGTGTTTGTTAACTTTTACCAATAGCTATTATTGTCTTAATGTGTCTTGCGTGTGTGTAAAACGTAATCAAGATAAAAGCCAAACTTTTAAATTTGCACCTTGGATATCATTTTAACTTGTCAAAACATCACACATTGCCAAAAAATTTCAACCTTTGTCAAACTTTGCAAACTTTGGTTCAACACACTCAAACCTTGGAAAACATGGCAACTTGTGCTCTTAAACGTGCTTGGCAAAACATAGATCTTACACTTGCATAGACTTCACTAGCATTAACCCTAGTATAGGCCTCATTCATGCATCATATAGATTTAATATTACACCTTTTAGTCCTCATTTAGTATCTATTACCTTTCATATATCATGTTTTTAGGTTTAGTTTACCTCCCTTAGTTTTTGCATTCCCATCTCAAAATTGGCACTTTGCATTCACCACCTTGCATCTTTGCATACCTATTCATCATCTTGACCACTTTATGCATCATTTTGGGTGTCCTAACCATCATTTTGAGCATTCATACTAGTCTTAACATTGTCTCCTATTGTTTACCTCTCTGTGATATCAATCTAGAAACCATAGCTCCTAGAATTGCCTTAGTTTCAGCCCAGTTTACCAACTGCAGCCAAAAACTACCAACTGCACCCAAATACTACCAAATACATAATTGATGTAGTATACACTATCTAGAAACACTTGGTGGTCTTGAGACCCAATTTTGGTTTCCAGATAAAATTTTGGGGCTTCAACAGTGTCCTTAGGTACCTGGTTAGCTCCCCTTGCACTAGCTTGCCTAGATTTGCATTCTACATCACCTAGTCTTCATCAACTTCACTTAATACATCATTATGTAGGTCATAACCTATATTATACATCTCCCAACCCATCTTAACATTAACCCCAACATCTTAGCTTCCTAGCATATCAGTTTGGCAACCATATTTTTCAGAATCAGCAAACCTTCATTTTAACTTACCAACTGCGCCCAGAAACTACCAACTGCACCCAAACTAGCTCCAAGTGCATCAATGATGTATTTGGTACTATTAGGACCCACTTGGCAGTTTTAGGGCACATTTGAGTACCTACATGACCATTTTGGGCCTCCAAACTACACTTTACGACCCCAAAACTGCATCTAGGAGCCTCCGCACCTCCCTATTCTGCACTTGACCCAAAACTGTATCTTGCACCAAAAATCCCATTTTTCATCATAGGCATTGTACATATCACACATCTTCTTAGTATTACCACCATTTTGAGTCTATGAAACATCATTTTGAACCCCCAAAACCTTTGAATTTAGTCAAAAATCTAGACAAAGTATGAGTCCTAGAGTATCTCCTAGTGTTGACGAATAATGGATCTTGACTAGTCTTTTTATCTTTTCTTATCCATTTCTTGGGTCAAAATATATCTATTTATTGATAGATTTGACCTTTTCATCTTTTATCAATTTTATATTTTCATCTTTTATCAGTTTTTGGTCAAGATCCAAAGTCCTTTATAATAAGGTTAAACTTATAGGTAAAATACATTCTAAAGGTTTTACCTAAATTCAAAACTTTCCCTATACCCTTGTCATAGCATAATCATATCCCTAGCATCCCCAAACATCATTTTGACTTACTCTAGTGGTATATCCCCTTCATCTTGCATGGTCCAAACTTTATTATCATTCTCACTACCAAACCCTATCAGATTACCCATCAACCAAATTGCCTTCTTGATCATTTACCCTCATTTTACATATCCTAAAAATCATTATCAACCCTTGGAAACCATCCTTTGCATAGTCTACCTTTCATACACCTACCTTTAGTGTCATTACCAAGTCCAAAACATAACCCTAAACTTCATTTTGAATACCCTCAAAACATCACCTTGCATTTGCTTAGCATTTCCTCACATTTCATAACACTTAAAAATCCCAAAAACACTCATATCTTGCATATCCACCACTCTAAATCACTCAAAACACTCAAAATTTCCATTGTATCTGCATTCTTAGGTATCATGCTAGCACTTACTAGGACACAATTAGCTCAGAGACCCGAGGAACTTTATCAACCTTTATTTTTTGAGGCACAAGAACAAACAAAACCTCATCCAAGACAGAGAAATAGCAAGAAAACCCAACAAATCTTTGACGAAGACCAAAGTGAGGCATCACAACCATTACTATCAAACCCCTTGAACATGTATCTGCAAGATCATCATAATCAAGCTATGGCACAACAAACCTTAAACAATGCACCTGCCATGAGATTTCCTCCAAACACTTCCCCCACACATGGGATGGTTCAATGGAGTCCTGAATTTGAACCTATATTTGTGCCAATACCACCAGGAGGAGGAAGTGTACCAACCACACCTAAAGATGAACAATCACATAGATTTGAATTTAGCCAACCTAACACAAGTACCTTCAACTATAACACATCAAACATACAACAAGGTACTGTACATCTCAGTGATGACTCTAACACTGATTATGGCATCACTGATGAAGAAATGGCTAGGGCATGTCAAGATAAAAGTTTTCACAAGAACTTCAAACATTTGGCAGCCCAAGAAATTGTCAAATTTAACCCAAACTTGGAAGGTCCTAAGTCCAAAAATCAAACCAACACAACAATTGAAAACATCCAACCTATGATCAATTTGGACTTGGATAAAGGAAAACAACCTTTGGAGTTTTCAAACACGATAGTGGCACCTATAAGGTCCCATCAAGAATCAACCATCAAAATCCTCCAAAGTAAATTTGAACACATCAATGTCAACCCCTTGTTCGATGAAATACAACCAATTCCTAAACACCCCAAAAGGACATTAAGACTTGATTTTAGTCACATGATGCAACAACAAGAAGCAACTAAAGGGACTTGTGCACTAGGGATGCTAGACATACCTTCTCTAGAGGCAAATCCACAAAGTACACCTTTTCTCCTAACTTTACCAAGTGCTATGACATCAAATTCTATGGAGCCTTTCATAAGTACAACATGTCAAACATCAAGTGCAACCATCCCTATGGACACATAAAGGAAAAGTATTATTGACATTACGCCCATTCCCAATAAGGACAAATCGCATAGTCAAATCAATATGATGTCACAAGAAGGAATATCTAACATAGAAAGGTACCAAAACAACAATCCAAACATGATGTTCAATTCTCAAGGACTTAGTCAACCCCCATGACAACAACAACCTATAGTGGTACAAGGACTCAACACTTCCAAGGTGCAACCAAGTCTATATCCACTTAACACACATCCTACATATCAACAACAACATCAACCACAACGAAAACAACATCAAGTGGGGAAAACATCCAACATTCCTAAAATGTAGTCCCATGTGAACCCACTTGACTTACACACAATTTATCAACAACAATTTCAGCAGCAATTCCAACAACAACAAATGATGTTTGCTAAACAACAAGAGCAACTCAAGCAATAGTTGGAATACCAAAGATGCCTTGAGCAAAAAATTGCATATCAAAACCATTTGTTACAACAATAACATGTGCCACAACAACCTCAACAAATAACTCTACAACAATAAGCACATACATGGTCTCACATACAACCAACAGAGGTATCCCAAAAACAACTACAACACATGGCACAACAACAACACATGGTACAACAATTGCAGTCAGTCCAACAACAAGTGCCACATCAAATACCACAACAAGTTCCCCAACAATAGGGCCCCTTCTGTCTTTGAGGTACAAACATATCTCCACCCCCTCGTGACACCTCATCAAACTCATGAGACACAAAAATGTTTGAACCAAGTTGACATAGTTCCTGCCACAGCAAACAGTCTACTCATAGACAAAAAATACTTGAAGGAAAGACCATCATGCAAAATCCCAATGAAGAACTCTTCAAAAAATTCAAACAACTTTCCAAACAAGTTGAGACATTAGGAGTCTAGAAGAAACAAGCTCTATACACAGAAAGGGACCCATTTGATAAAGGTCTATATATGCCTCCATTCTCAAAACACTTTGAGGCTCCAAGGCTTGAAAAATATTGAGGAAAAGGAAACCCTATTGATCATATCAAATAATTTTTTGCTTCATGTACCGAACTCATTGATGAGCCCACTTATCTTATGAGATTGTTCCCTCATTCTCTATGTGAGCCTGCACTTGAATGGTACTCCAAACTTCCTAGTAATATCAAATCTTGGTAAAAGCTAGTAGACAAGTTTATCTCCCACTTTGCCTTTAACATTACAAATGAGGTGACACTTTTTGATTTGTGCTCAACTAAATAGAAGACGGGAGAACCATTCATCACATTCTTACTCCGTTGGAGAAGCTTAGTTAGTCAATGCTCACTAGACATTCTTGAAGAACAAAAAGTTAACTTGTGCATTGAAAACTTAGTCCCAGACTTAATGTATGAACTCAAAATCAAGATTCCAAGCACCATTTCTAAATTGATGAAAAAAGGGGCTAGTATTGAAGATACTCTTATCCATAAGGGAATCCTCAAGACAAACAAGGACAACACCAACACCAACTCATCTAATGACAAGGAAAATTTTTTCTCCAAAAACAAGAATGTGACTAATGATGGCATTGTGGATTCCCACCTAATTAGCACAACACAACCTCAATTAAATTTGAAAGGTGCAAACCCCACAAATTGACAAACCTCTAATCAAACATCAGCTCCACAATAGAAAACTAAGACTTCCACACAAGACAAAAGACATCCTAGAACCAAGGACAGAGAATTCACGCCATTGGGAATACCACTTGAGACTACATTACAACAGTTACTAAGTAATAACTTCCTATAGCTACCCCTAATCAAAGATGAATCATTAACTAAAGAAGATTGGTGGAATGACAAAAAGTATTGTGATTATCATTGCACCAAAGGACACAAGACTTCATCATGCTTCCAATTGAAACATGCAATACAAGACCTTATTGATGATGGTGTAATCACAGTTGATCCATCACTATTAGCATCCAAATCTGATCACACTATTTTCAAAGATCCTTTGGGTAATCATGACAAAGAGAAACCCTCAAGTTCGAACTCAAACTCACAAGATAATGTGAATTACACATGCATCGGCTATGACTACACCATAAATTGCTTTAATGAGTCTTATTTCCACATACCCACATTCACATTGAAGGCTGAAGATCCTCATTGTGTTGTCACTACACGTCATAGCAAGATCACCCTACCTGGAGCCCCATCTAGACCTACTGCTTCTACTAGACCTGCACCCCCAACTAGACCTACTACCCCTACTTCATTTGATTATAGCCTTGTTGAACAACTCAAAAAAACCCCTGCACAAATATCCATTTTGGACCTACTACATGCATCTCCCCAACATTAGAAGATCTTGGATCAAGCCCTTAAAGAGTTAGTCATCCCAGATAACATTGATGTTGCCCAGTTCCAAGCCATGGTTGGGAACCTATCTACATCACAACATATCACTTTTTCCCCTCGAGATGTTCCTAAAGACAAAACCAACCACAATGATCCTCTTCACCTTGAAGTCTTTGTCCACAATGTTAAAGTCAGACATGTCTTGATAGATGGAGGAGTAGGGTTGAATATATGTAAACTTAAAGTAGTCAAAAGTTTGGGTTATTCTAAAAATGATGTGGATCCCTCTCGAAGGATCACAATCAAAGCCTATGATGATGGTGAGAATTTCTCTACAAGGGTTATCATCTTACCTATTAGAGTTGGTCCAGCTACTGAGAACACTTTATTCTAGGTCCTAAATATAGAAATGAACTACAATATGATACTAGGCCACCCATGGATCCATGCTATGAAAGTAGTTCCTTCTACATATCATTAGTGCCTAAATTTCTCCTATAATAATATAGAGGTGACCATCCTAGGTGATCTAGATCCCTTCTAGTTCTATGCCAATCTTAGAGGAACCACTGCATACTAGGTCCCAACAAACCATGTAGCAAATCCCCTAGAGTCCTCCAAGTATGTTGATCCTTCGATGCTCACACTCGCATCCAAAGGAAAGCTTAAAATACAAGACCAAGGTTGAGGTGAGTACTCCATGTATCATGCCTTTCACATTGGGAAACTTCCTTTATCCCCCAAGTCATATGGTAAATCTCAGCTTATACAAAACAAGCCTAAGTTTGCACTTCAAAATAGACCTTCTATGGTGTTCACCAGTGGAGGCAGGCTACATGAAGAACAAGTCTATGAAAATACCTCTACATGGATTGAAAAGGCTAAATTAGAATAAGAAATTACTCCCATATCCCCTGATAGGTATGGACCTGGATTCACCATCATGCAAAAAAAGGGATATGATGGATGTAGTGGCTTGGGACTCCAAAAAAAAGGCATTGTTCAACCCATCACTGCATCAGGATGACCTCATAGCTTGAGACTTGGATTCAAACCATTTGTTTTGGGTCTTCCTAATAGTGAGTCATCCTCATCTGAGGAGGTGAATGCTTCAAACAATGAAAAGGCATTTGAGAACAACCAACCTGAACCCACCTAATCTATATCTAACATTGACAATCTTGATACCTACCTCAGTCTTGATTAGATGTTTGCAAACCTAGATAGCTTAGCTATGGAAGATAAATATGTTAATCCACTTGTCACTCAAACCAATTTTTCATCTTGGATCAAAAATTTTTGGGATCCAAGCCCTCCTACTTCTGAACATGATCCCAATGACATCACTGAATCAAATATCCATATATATGCCTTGGACCAAAGCTTATTCAACACTGATGATGGAATTTCCTTAGTTTTCCTTGAACTTATTGATTGGGACCAACAAGGACCACCAATGTTTGACCAATTTGAAAATGATGATGCCATCGTAGAATTCTTTGAGCTCTGTAAAGATGTACCACAAGGTGATCACAAGTCTGGATTTTCTATTGATCTCAACATCATGGCATATTTTGGGGAGTCATCTCCATCTTCTAGTCGCAAAATTGACAAAACAACAAATAATGACACAAGTAGGTCTCTTGGTGAAAATTGAAAGGTGTCATTAGACCATGAAAAAGTAAAAATAAAGGACATATCCGAGGTTGAAAACCTCTCTAAGGCACCTGAGGATGGAAGATTGGAAACACCCTCATTAAAGGAAAAATCAGCATTACTTGTGGAGATGACAGAAGAGATTAATCTGGGGACTCCTACCAACCCCAAAGTCATACACTTTGCAGCCTCATTATCACCAAAAGAGAAGGATGAATTTAGCAGATTCTTTCTAGAGAAGCAGATCAACTTTGCCTGGTCTTATGTAGATATGCCCGGATTAGATCCTACACTAGTCCTTCATCACTTACCACTAAAACTAGGAATGAAACTAGTAAAAAAAAAGTTGAGCAAAATGCATCCTCAAGTTGCCCTCCTTGTCAAAGCTGAATTGAAGAAACTTTTGGATGATGGCTTCATAAGACCCATTGATTATGTAGAGTGGATATCTAATCTAGTACCAGTAAGCAAACACTATAGGGGCATCTGGATAAGCACTGACTTTCATGATCTTAACAAGGCATGTCCCAAGGATTATTTTCCTTTACCAAACATAGATATCATTGTAGACATGACAGCTGGGTATGAGATATTATCACTAATGGATGGCTTTTCTAGCTATGCTCAAATAAGAATAGCCCTAGAAGATCAACACAAGACAAATTTTGCATGTCCTTGTGGAACATACTGCTGGAATATCATGGCATTTGGTCTTAAAAAATTTGGGGCAACATATCAAAAAGCAATGACTACAATCTTCCATGACTTCATGCACATCCTCATGGAAGACTATGTTGATAACTTACTTTGCAAATCCTATAAAAGGAAAGAGCATTTGGGCATCCTAGATCAGATATTCACCAGAATGGAAAGCTATAAGCTTCATCTAAATCAAAAAAAGTATGTAATTGGAGTTGTCTTTGGAAAGCTCCTAGGCTACATTGTTTCTCAACAAGGTATTCAAGTGGAAGACGAGAAAGTAAAAGTAATACTTGACATGCCTCCTCCAAAATATCTAAAAACCCTAAGAGGACTCCAAGGAAGATTACAATATATCAATAGATTCATTGCACAATTGGTCAATAAGTGCCACTCCTTTCAAAACCTCTTATGTAAAGGAGTATCCTTTCAATGGAATAAGTAGTGCCAAGAATCTTTCCAAAAACTCAAGGATTATCTTCCACATCCACCAGTTTTAATGACTCCTATTCCAAGAAAACCATTCATCTTATATATATCTACTATAGATATAGCATTAGGGGATCTCTTAGCACAAAATGATGAACAAGGAAGAGAGTGAGCCATATATTACATCAGTAGAATAGTTGTGGGCTATGAGCTAAATTATTCACTAATTGAATGAGCATGCCTTGTTGTTGTCTTTGCAGCCCAAAAGCTTAGACATTACATGCTCCATCAAAAAACAATACTCATCTCTAAGATTGACCCATTAAAATATCTCCTAAGTAGGGCTGCTCTCACAAGACGACTAGCCAAATGGATCATGGTCCTTAGTGAATTTGACATAGAATATGTAGACAGGAAGGCAATCAAAGGGCAAGTGATAGAAAATTAATTAGTAGAAGCCCCTATGTCAGATCATCATCCCATGTTGATAGAATTTCCAGATGGACCCATATTTCACATGGATGTAGCTAATGAATGGAAGCTTTATTTTGATGGATCACATACACCAAATGGTTCAAGAGCTGGCATTATGTTTATCACTCCTCGAGGAGACATAATCCCCAAGTCATACAGGATTGCATTCCACTATACAAACAACATAATAGAATATGAGGCACTGATAATAGGGCTCAAGATAGCTATCCAATGGAACATTCAACATTTACAAGTCTCTGGGGATTCCCATTTGGTCATCCACCAAGTTAATGATGACTATGAAACTAAAGATGATAAACTAATGCCCTACAAGTAGATGGAAAACTTCCTTAAGTCTAAATTTGTTACTATCTCTTTTCATCAGCTACCAAGAATACACAACAAGAAATCTGATGCTAAGGCTACCATCGCTTCTATGATTGATATGCCTCAAAATGTGGAATGTTGTGAATTCCTTGTTGAGAAACTTTTGATTCTAGCATTCTAGCTCCCCCAATTTGAGTTTGTGTGTGAACTTGTTTGTCCCAATTCTCCTTGGTATCAAGACATTTATGATTACCTACATGCCCAAATCCTACCACCCAACTTATCCAAAAATGACCATCGAGCCTTTATCCATCAAGCCACTAGATATGTCATCATCAATGACACCCTTTACAAGAGATCTTTTGACCAGACCCTTCTCAGATGCCTTGACTCACAAGAAGCTGAAACCACCTTGCATGAGGTTCACAAAGGTATATGTGCAGGCCATTTCAATGGTCTGAGTCTAGCCAAGAAACATGTCAAAGCTAGGTATTATTGGCCCACCATGGAATAGGATGCCCATGACTTTTCCAAAACATGTCATAAGTGTTAGATACATAGCAATGTAATCCATGCACCAGCACAAGAATTGCAGCCAGTCATATCACCATGGCCCTTTGCACAATGGGATTTTGATCTTATCAGAACTATTTCTCCTCTGTCCTCTGATGGTCATAAGTTTATTATCATAGCAACGAAATATTTTACCCACTGGGTTGAATCTATCCCTTTGACTTTCACCACTGGCAAGCAGATCTCAAGGTTTATTCTAAACTATATCATATGTTGGTATGGAGTCCCCTTGACTATTATTACTGACCATGGTACTCCATTTCAAAACAAAGATGTAGAAAAGCTTTATGAGAAGTACAACATATACCATGGATATTCTAGTATTTACCATCCATAGGGCAATGGCCAAGTAGAAGCATCTAACAAGACCATCATCACGATTCTCTAAAAGACTATCAATGATTTGGGCTAAGACTAGCATCTCCAGCTAAATCCAACTCTTTGGGCATATATCAGACAAGTGTCTGTGCTCCTACTGGTGCAACACCATACTCTCTTTTTTATGGTACTGAGGCCATACTTACCATTGAAGTTAAAATTCCATCATTAAGAGTATCCCTACAAGATGTCATTGATGATGAAAACTACTGAACATCTAGACTCCATGAGCTGGAAATGCCTGATGAACAAAGATGAGTTACCTTGAAAAACTTGCAAGCTTACCAAAATCAACTCAAACAGAGCTATAAAAAGAAAGTTTGAGGTTATCATTTTGAGGTCGGTGATCTGGTCCTAAAGATGAACTATAAGACACAACAACATAGAGAAAAACAAGGCAAATTTGAGGCAAATTGGGAAGGACCTTATGTAGTTACTACATTTTTTGGGTCCGAAGTATATCACCTTGCAACTCCAGAGGGTGAACCATTGACCATGTCCATCAATAACATGCATCTTTGCAAGTACTACACTTGATTCTATCTAAAAGTCCTAAAAAAATACCAAAAATTTTGAAAAAAGTCATGAAAAAATACCGGAAAAAAAAGTCATGAAAAAATGGATGCCTTGATGAAAACCTGGCAAATAGGCATCTTGGCATGAAAATTTGAGTCAAGAGGAAAATTTAGTCCAAAAGTGAAAACTTGGCAAACAGGCACTTTAGGCAAGTACCATGGTGAAAACCCAGCAAACAGGCATCATGTGTAATCAGTTGTTGCTCCTCCATCTATCGGGATTCCATCTAGTTTTTTTTCCCCCTCTATCATTCATTGATCATATCCTTCATATTGCAAGATGTCCTTGGTCCCTTATCATGGCTCATGAACTGGTTAATGTTCTTTGTTATCTTTCCTAAGCATCACCAATCTACACACACACTCTATCATTTGGCCTTTGTACATAGTTTGCATCTTGTCTGGGGGCATATTATCTACACAGTGCATGAGTTTGAATTTGAACTAGGGGCATATCCCTAAGTGCTTTTTATCCATTGGACCTATCACATAATGGATTGGAGCTAACACTTGTGTATGGTTTTATGATCCTAAAAAAATTCTAAACATTCAAATATGATCCTAAAAAAATCATTAAAAATCACATAATGTCGTGAAAAAATTCCTAAAAATCACATAATGTCCTGAAAATTTTTATAAAAATCACATAATGTCCTGAAAAAATCAGTAAAAATCATAAAATGTCCTGAATAAACCCTAAAAATCATAAAATGACTTGAAGAAATTAGTCACACAAAAAAATCAAATATCCCCAAAAACCCTAAAAATCACAAAACCCATCAAAAATTTGCAATAAACCTTTTGCATACACACTTGCACTTTACAGACTAAAACTCAAAGCACTACACTTCATTGACAATCACACTATCCAAGCAATGTGGACCAACAATCAATCCAACATATCACTATGAACCTATGAACTGAATCCAGAATCAACACTATCACATTATCAACCTATCAGACACCATCTAAACAAACTATCCAAGCAACGTGGACCAACAATCAATCCAACATATCACTATGAACCTATGAACTGAATCCACAATCAGCACTATCACATTATCAACCTATCAAACACCATCTAAACACCTAAAAGCACTCAAAATCAAGTAACAATGGACAAGAATAGTTGTTGGCTCACATTGTTTAGTAAGTGATTTATTTTTGCTTTGTTTTCTTCGATCATGTTCCTATGCCACTCAATGATATAAAACTGATCTATGAGAGTGGTCGAGATGGTTCATGGTCATCTTTTTCTATTTCTATCTATTACAATGTACCTTTGAGAGTCTAGGGCATGTGCATATGCCTCAAGAAGGAGAAGGTCATTCTCTATATGCATCGTGCTTGTTTACACAAAAGGCTTACATTTGTGCTCTGGCCCTTTATGCCATGATGCATTGCATTCCATTTTCCATATCAAAATAAAGCTCCATTTGACATATAGTGCACTTTATACAAGCAAAAGTCTTCCCATCATACTAACAATTCTTTGTCTCATTTCCTCAATCTTTTGCATCTTCTTCATCTACTACCTTGGTCTCCTACTCTGATACACCAAAAGAATTGTCATCCTGCATTCTTGCATATGTCCAAAGTCCAAAATTATCCAAAGAAATAAATATGGCATTCACATTTCATTTGCATCCATGTTACATTTCATTTGCATTTATTTACATCCATTCCATATCATTCGCATTACATTAAGCATTCATTCATGAGAAAATGTATGGCAAAAATAAAAGATGGCATTTCCTACACCTAACATTTGATAAATCAACATGTTATGTCATATATATAAGTCCATGCAAAAAGCATAAATGCATCCATATAAAACATATAAAGCATATGCATAACATAACATATAGGCATCATAACATAAGTCATCATCTATTCCATAACATATAGTCATCATAACATAAATCCATCTCATAAATGTCGCACAAAGGTGTCAGAGTATGAGACCATGGTTTACATCAACACTAACTACCTGTAGGTGTGAACCATGAAAGAGCATAATAGAAGCCAAAAAGTAACATAGAGAAGCCTCTCTATATGTGAGTCTGTCTATGTCATCCCATGCTATCCCTAGCCTCGTGGCCTCTGTCTAGCCTCGAGGATGATCCCTCTACTCTCTGTGGTGGCCTCATTGACCCCATCACCCCCACACTACTTTGTGTCCTCTGTGTCCTGTGAGAATGAGATCTTGATGTACGAAAACTCTCTACTCTCTGCCTTGGTGGAACCACCCTCTCATACTCATCTCACCAATACTATGCCTCCATGTGAGCCCTACTAATCATCATTGCCAGATCTCAAAAATTTGCATCTCTAATGCTGCTAATGAACTCTTAAGACTCCTGTGCTACCATCTCTACCCTGTGCCTAGCTGCATCTCTCTCAACATGATGGCGGACACAACCCAATAACAGAATGGACACAATAGAAAAGGGGAATCATATTAACTGAGAAAATAGGCTAGTACAAACAGTGTAGAGAAAATAAACTTCAAAACATGCCCTACGGGCTTACAATAGCATAAATCTGGAGAATATTTCTCCTTTTAGCACCTCCTCTCAAGCTCCAATCCAAACTACCTTTTACAATGCCATAAATCTCCTTAAATAGACCCCAGAGGGTTAAGGACTAGGAGTACATTCTAGAAAGTGCTAGTAGGCATCCACTGACAAAATAGAAGGTTCCAGAAGCTATGTTAGAAGTCGGTGCAAATCTAGAAGAATCCAGAAACGGTAGCCGAACTTCCAGGAGGCATAACTTTTGAACCGTAGCTCCGATTGATGAACTGTTTACATTTTCGGAAAGCTCTCAAAGTGCTCTATAGCCCTATGGACCAGCTTTGCTCATCCCCCATTTTTTGACCCTTTTTGAGGTCATTTAATACCCCAAACCTAACTTTGAAGCATTCTTAGGAGGTCTCCAAAACCTGAAAAACTGTAATAACTTTCAAACCGTGGGGCCTATTGACCTAATTCTTTTTTTGGAATGCTCTAAATCACGATTACATTCATCTAGCCAATTCACACCTTCTAGTTTACCGAAATGATGGCCCAAATACATGCTCCTATTTTTTCAAGATTTTCAAACGCACTGATAGTTGAACTATGAGAGTTGGAACCTTTATTTGAGCCAAATGGGTATCCAAAAATGTAAAGACATGAAACAGAAACTAAGTCTAAGTACATTTTTTTTGGGTGACACAAGATTGGCCTTATACCTCTAGATGCTCCTGCATCACAACACTAGCTTGATCTCTCCTAGCCATCGCTTGATCTCTCTCCACTGTAATGGCATCCCTCTCTACCACAACCTAACCCAATTGAATCTGTAGCCCTCTAATCACCTCCAAGAGATCTAAATGACTAGGCCTTGCCTGTACTAGCACTAATGCTCTCTCAATGTCATCCACGGGATCCCCCTCCACATCCATCGTAGGTGCATCCCTATCCTCCCAGTAGTCATCTCCATCCCCATCCACACTTCCTCCACCCTCCTCATCATCAAATCCCTCATCTTCTCCCCTAGCATCCTCCTTATCATCACCCTCATCCTCACCCTCATCATCTCCTGCATCATCCTCGTTACCCTCATCATCACCCTCACCATCCCCCCTCTCATCATCATCAGTGTCATCTCCCTCCTCATCATCACCATCATAAAATCCCTCCTCATCCTCTCCCCCATCCTCCTCCTCCTCATCATCCTCCTTGTCCTATGGCCTCCCTCGGGGTACTAGTACTGCTAGATCTATCAACGGTCTTGGTCAATGCTATGAAAACCACCTATCATATCTATATCTGCTGCTACCCCCCATAGCCTCGGCTTTAACTTTGCTAACTATGGATATGCTACATGTGTCTTCATGGGTGGTCCCCACTCTCACACCTCTTCTCTAGATCAAGAAAATAGTGCTAACCCTATAGGTACATCCTGTGTCTCCCCAAACTGTCTCCACACCCGCTTTGGTAGGTACATCTATATAACCAAGTGACCAATCACTGTGAGCCCTATTAGGTAGTGCTCCTACCTACAGTATGGTAAGTGGATGTCATCATCATCCCATCTAGGGCAATCATTTTATGGTGTCCATATGAACTGAGTCATCATGTTTATCTAATGATGAAAATACCTCGCATATCCCAATGGCCCTCAAGCTAGGACACCTCTATAGCTATAAGCATATGGCATATCATCCACCAACACTCGCTCTACCAGAGGCCTAAATATTGCAATATGCTCATAAGCCCAGATCTATAATAATGTGCCACTTGTGCTAAGGGATAGTCCCCCTCTTTATGCTACCTGATGTAGATAATAATATAACATCTCCAACATGTATGGGCCCCAAGAAAACATGGTGCCCTCCATAATCATTTTCTCAAGCACTCGACCCCATCCAATTGGGAATCCATGTCCCCATCTATTAGGTATTAGTAATCCACCAATCACCTAACAGATCACAACCATCAGCCACTCATGGCATGCAACCAATAAGTCCCATCCAATCTCATAGTCTCGAATCCCTAACTCTACATCTCTACATCCAAATAGTCGATGTAGAGTTGCTTGCCTTGTAGCTAGGTCATACACTGCTAGCTCTTTATGGATTAGGATCCTAAGGATGCACCATACATCCTCTAGTGTCATAGTCACCTCCCCATTTTGTAGGTGGAATGAACTCATCTTTGAGTGCCACCTCTCCATCAAAGCTGTCAGCAAAGCCCTGTCTCCCCTCACCTTTGGCATAAATGTCACATGATATAATCCTAACCCAGCCAATATCCCTCACTCACCAGGTGTCATCTGATGATGTAGTCCAAGGCTTTGTGGCTTATGTCCCAGTACCCATAATAGGGGTAGCTCCTCCTGCATAATCACATAGCCTACGTCAACCTTCTATGGTTTGCATCTAGTTTACCCTACTTTTGACCCAAGTTTAACTTAGTTTGACTCTAGTTTGACTAAGTTTGACTTTTTTCTAAACATTTCTAACTAATTTGACTTATGTTTTGAACTCTTCCTAGGGTTTTGAACATGTTTCCCAAGTTTTAGGTCATTTCGAGCTCGTTTGCATTGTTTTGACCCTACCCCTATCCATAAACCTTTTTCCTCCATCAGAGCTAAGTTTGACCAAGTTTGACTTTTTTTTTAACTATCTAAGCCTTATTTAACCTATTTTTTCAACTCTTCCTAGGGTTTTGAACATGTATTCCAAATTTTGAGTCATTTCAAATTTGTTTGAACCCTTTCGGGCCCTTTGCACGCTTCCCTGTCAGCATTTACCCTAGTTTGACCTAATTTGACCTATGTTTGACCAAATTTTCTCATGTTTCTAACATCCCCCTAGGGTTATGCTAACTTGTACCAAGTTTCAACTCGATCTGAGACCATTCGAACAATGATCAAAGCCTCAGAGCATCCTAGGGCACAATTGGGGTTCCCAATTGCATGATTCACATAGTTGGTCATACCAACTACATCATTGACATACTTGGGAATGCCAATTGTGTCATTGATGCACTTGGCTAAGTTTTGGGCATAGTTGGGGCATTTGGAAGCCCTAACTAGCCCTAGGACCCCCGGTTGACCCTGTTTGACCCTGATTGCCCTCGACAAACTCCTAGGTGCTTGAAAAGCAGTAAAAAATATTGAAATATAGAAAAAAGCATGAAAAAAATAAAAAGTACATAGATGGCCTCAATTTTCTCACCAGAGGTCCAGCATCTGCCTACCATCGAAAGGTCTGCACCTGTTCACCACGATGTTGCTCCCTAGGTAGTCGATCCATCCTCCTTGCTCCAAAGCTCTTGTCTTCCAAATGAGAGAGTGAAAATGACCTTCAAAATCCTCTCAAAGCCCTTTTATAGCTTTCTGATACCTAGATGGCTATGCTAAAGATCCTTTATGTGTTGGTCATGATGCCTGTTTGCACTCTGGAGGCCATAACTTTTGCGTTTTAACTCCAATTTTTGATCCGTCAGTTCCTATGGCTTTTTTTTCTCATTGTCAATGAAATTGACCTATCATATGCCTATGTTGGTCAATTTCTCAAGGGGGCATAAATATATACCACATTGTTGGGGCATGCTTTTATGACTTTTTCATTAGCATTCTTTGACACAAGCTCTAAATCGAATTGTATGAAAGAGGGGAAAAATGTAGATGCTAAAAAATGGTTCGCATCTATGGTTTCATCACTTCTTCATATCAATTTGACCCATTTTCTCATTCTACTAACTCTGATCTTTTGGCCAAAATTGATCATACTTTATCATTTATACCCCCTTTCACATCAATTTCATATCAACTCGAAATCATATCAAATCAACTCAAAACCATTTCAAATCAACTCAAAATCACCCCAAATAAATCTAGAATCACTTGGAATTAGTCCTAGTCAACCCAAAACATATCAAACATCCCAAATCAATCATCATTTATCTACTCCTAGGTATTGTTGTGGCTTTCAGTGCCTTGGAAACTGATTAACCTATCAATCTTATCAATCTGACCTTAGTATTGTCATGGCTCTCAGTGCTAGGTCAAACTATCATTCATGTCATTCAATCTTTGACGATGTTGAGGCTTTCAATGTCAAATCATGGCATCATCAACCATTTTAATAATATTGACAGTGCCTGTCAATGTTATTATGATCAACATTTTCAATCAACCTCAATCCCGTAGCATTTGCAATGTCAGTTAAATGTTACATATCAATCAATTTGTGTCATGTGTCCTTGGCATGTTATCAACTTCAATCAATCAATCTGACCATGGCTTTGGTCTACTTGTCATCATCTTATTTGATATCCACCATCATCATATTTTCATCAAAGGGTACAGTCGCCTTCATTTAATCAATTTGGCCAATCGTTTACTAATTTTCTCTATAGGATTAAATAACCCATAATTTAATCCTATTTTTCTTTCTAATTATTCTTCCTAATTATCATCATCAATTAATTAATTTTATTAATTATTTGATTCATTATCTGCAAACCATGGAAATTTACAATTTCCTAAGTTCCATTTTCCATCATTAATTCCATTTTCTACTAATTCTTATTTTGTAGAATCAGAGGATTTTTAATTTGAATATTCCATAAAATATTTCATCATCATGACACTTGAATATGAAACCTCGTGGATTCTCCTTTGACACTTGGATGGGATATATCATAATCAAATATTCTTATCTCTTACGCATGTCCCTATTTGGCTTATTCGTCATAGATTCTTGGCTTTAAGTGGGTTGAGGTGTCTTATGACACATCATAGATTCTCTTCCACATTTAGCCAAGTTTGACTTTCATGCATCATAGAATCTTACAATTGGCATATTTTTTCATATGCATCATAGGAATCTCTTGCCACATCGCATATCTGTGGGTGACAAATCCAATGATCTCATCCTCCATGTCAATTATAAATTGGACACTCTTTCTCCCATTTTCGATCCTTGAATCCTTGAGTCCTTGAAGATCTTAATGCTTAAGTCTTGAAAATCCAAATTCTTGAGTCTTTGAGTCCCTGTTACCTCTAGTTTTACCACCAAGGATTTAAATTTGAATGCGTGGCTCGTGCAACGGTTAGTCTTGAATTAGTATTTAATGCTACAATCCGCGAGTTTCTGGCCATCAGATCTAGGCGGTACCGATGGTTGGTGCCATCGTGCTATAAAGGAAATGCAGGATATTTATGATAGCGCAATGATGCCCTATCGACACGTTGTAGGGCTGGGTCCAGCATTCAGCGGGTCAGAAAAGTTCTTTGATGCCTTGGCGCTATATCGCATATCGGCCGAAAAATCTCCATAGCGACATAGCGCCCGGCGGAAATAGTCACGGCGGCAAATTTTGACGACCGATGGAATCAGGTGTTGCAACGATGAATCAGGAGAAACCATGTGTGCCAGTCCAGAGTTCCTTTCAGCACGGCTAACACAGTTAGGGCTTACGTTCACCACCGTCAAATTAGCTTGGATCAACGATAAGTGCCATTGCGCTATGGAGGAGTTGCGCGAGGGTTATGACAGTGACATCGTGCCCTGGTCACACATGTTAGGTGGGGCCATGTCTCAAAGCAATGCCAGGTGTATCGACTTGGAGAGCGGAAGCATGAGGTACGATGAGTCCTCACGAGCATCAGATTTGGTCGCATCAATGAATGGTGCCATCTCGCTATGGCAAAGATGTGCGGATTTTATCATAGCGACATGGCAACCATCCGCCACGTGGATCGACATGGGCCAGGTCTCACCAAGGATTGCCAGGTGTTATTCAGAGTTTGGTCATAGATCGCAGAGTACGGTAGGTCAAAAGCTTCATGGTGGCGTCCAAACAGGTTTGACAGCCTGGAGGTTTCAAAAAAATGGCGAGGTGCCATGGCGCCAATGGAAAACCAATGTATTTTCTGATGGCGACATAGCGCCCAAACGAAAAGTTCATCGTGGTGAGGAAGGATCAGGTAGATGGGTCCCGACGGTACTCTGCAACACAATTTGTCAGCTCGATGTCAAGATAGCGAATCAAATGGGGACATGTGTAAATCTCAAGGCACACTGTCAGTGGGCGCTATGGCACTATGGGAATTTGGTCTCAATTTTTGCATAGCAACATGGCACCTAGCTGACACGTGGTCGCTCTATGGATTAGGTCTTGGGTTGCCAGTTGATGTTTCGTTGAACCAAACAAGGAAGTGCCATGTGTATGAGTCAATGCACAGTGTACAATGGGCCTAGTAGTTCCAGAAGAAATGATGAGTCTTCACAATCATCGGATCTGCAGGGATCTACGACTGGCATTGTCTCGCTATCAAGAACTGCTCGGGAGCTAACATCGGAAACATAGCGCCCGTGCACCACGTGTCCTGGCGGGGCCACATTCCATGCTGCCGGTGCAGTTAGATTTAAGTTATTAATAGACCAACGAGGAGATGCCACGTATCAATGGGCCCGATGAATCACGAGAAAAGGAGCGTCGTAGGAGGGAGAGTTTTGTGACTTTTGGATTGGAAAGGATCGACGGCAGGTGCCATCTCGCCATGGCGAAGCTGTGGGTTTTTTAGCATAGCGACTTGGTGCCCTTTTGCCACGTGTCCGTGGGGTCAAGTCTCGCTAGGATGTGTCACTAAGGTGGTGCCAAATAGGATGGGCTCAGTCACGAATTGGAGGGTCCGCGGCAAATCAAGAATTGCCACATATGCTAGGTTAGGGCACGAACATGTCGTGGGACTAGTTCCTTGAAGCAACCAACACATTGCAGAGGTGGGTTCTACACTGTCAAATCTGCAGAGATTAGCAGCAGGCGCTATCTTGCCATGGAGAAACTATGTGAATTTTATGATAGCGAGTTTGCACCCGTGCGCCACATGTCCTGGTGGAACCATGTTTCATATAGCTGGCGCAGTAAGGACTAAGTGATCGTCAGACCAATGGGGAAGTGCCACATGTGCCGTGGGCCCAGTGATTTATAGGGGAAGAGGTTGTAGAATGATGAGTCTCCATGATTGTTGGATCGATGCTGATCAATGATAGACACCACCGCGCTATGGCAGAGATGTACGAGGGTTATGTTGGTGACCCAGCACCTTGTCGACACGCGTCCTATCAGCACAGTCTATGATGGCAGTTGGCGGTTAGTGTAACCGTCACCATCATGATAGTATTCAGGGTGGTGCGGTTAGTCCAATGAAGGGTGGTCGACCGCGAGAGGACCTCCAAGTGGTGAAATAAAGAAATGCAATTGGCCCACGTGGCCTAGTTGACGCATAGGGAGCTAGGTTGACATTTTGACCTTGATGGATTCATGAACCAGGAGGTGAGGATAATCGATTTTGTCATGCGATCTGATCTCCATGATCAATCTTGAACTACTAAAGTAAATGTAAAACACGGAATAACACTCCACCCACCCGTTGATCCATCTACCAGGTTGGAGCGCAATTATGACACCGTTTTTAGTCTTCTCAGGACATTATTGGCAAAAGAGATCAAATTTTTTGGAGATTTTTTCCATGGTTGTCTTCTATGGTACTCAATGGTAGGTAGTTGCAGGGTCATTACAGCCAAGAAGATCTTAGTTACGCCTAAACTATAAAGGCAGATTTTGTACATTTTGTAAGGGTTGACTCTTCCTGATTTTCTTGGCTACTGCTTGCAGACTTGCAATGAAAAAATCCCTTTGTCTCTGAGCTAGATAAACATCCTGTATCATCTCTTTTAGCCATCAATGTGTATGTGTATTATTTTGCCTCTCGTTGATGCATTGTTGAGATCAGTGGTCTACATACTATATCTATCTTTGGCCTATTGAATAATATACAAGTGAAATCTTCTGTTCTGTGTGTTATTTAGTTGGTCTCCTGATCTACATGTGGCTATTGGTTGATATAAGTCTGAATGAATGTATGACCTTGAATGTTACCCTAGTTCTATAGTGCATATATGGGCAGGAAAATGAGTCTGAACACTCTGTGTTGGTGCATCACTGCTTTAGATTAGACTAGGTAGATTTTCTTTAATGCTCTCTTTCTCCCTTTCCCTTCTGAGAATAGATAGGTGCACCCTGACAGTAAGAGGAAGCCAGCCTTCTCTAGAGACTCAACCTCGCAGTTCAAGTCCCACAGCTTGGAGGTTGTTTCCATGTTTCACTAGGTTGTCCTCGTGCATAGGCCTTCGACAAGGGTGCAAACCTAAGTGACAACAGTTTTTGGCATGCCCGGTAGGACCCATATCAGAAGATTTTAGGTCTACTGGTGTCAAGAAGAAAGAATTCTAGAGATAAATGCTGAAGAAGTAGTGTTGGCTTCAGTTTTCAAGACTTCAAGAGGCTGATTCTTCAAGTACTTGGCAACTCTAAACATCAAAAAGTCTGGTCCCAGACCAAGTTTGCAGTAATTCATGCCCAGGACTGAAACAAGGGCGTCTTCTAGAGGTAAATTTCAATATCAAGAGCTTTCTCTTTCAAATCCTAGGAGAAGAAGGACTAGAACTTCATTATCACCAGTTAGGGGTAGAATAACAGTTGATATACCTGTAAGATCTGTCTCTACTCCCCGTACTATTCGAACTCAGCCTAGATTGCCATCAACACTCATCAATAGAACACTTTTTTATATGGCACAACCAAGAGTTCATGCTTTTGCCACCTTTAACAGTGGAAGTCCTCCGTTGTTAGCCCAAAGACATGATATACCAGTATCTGCACTAAAAAGTATACCTGATTTTACTGGTGAAACTTCTATTTCCCCTTTAGAGCATATCCAAGAGGTAGCGAATGTCTGCAATATTCATGGTATTAAAGAAGATGATGTTGCCGTCAGACTTCTAGCCTCATCTTTAAAAGGAAAAGAATTAAAGTGGTATAGAGGCTTAGCTCATGGTTCCATAACTGATTGGGATGGACTAGAAGCAGGATTATGCAAACATTTTGAGGATAAGAGTGACCATTTGTCACTACTAGAGTAGCTGACTACAATAAAAAGAGCCCCCCATGAATGTATGATTGATTTTAATTACAGATTCCAAAAGACATGGGATAGAATACCTACTATAGTAAAACCTACCCCTGGTAATGCCTTCTTGCATTACCTTAGAGCTTTCAACAGTGACATTGCCACCACAATCCAAACTATGGGAGGAGATACATTACCGAATGCTTATGAGACAGCTATAAAAGCTGAGAATATCCTAATACAAGGTGGAAAGTTGGCTTCAAGGCCTCCTATGCCTTTCTTTCCTGATGTTCCCAACCACCAACCAGCAATATCCCCTCTTCCTACAATTTCTACGTCACAAACCCTTACTCCAGTTCCCCAAGCTTCCACATCCTCAAACGGAATAGAGGAACTCAAGGAAATGCTCCAAGGTCTAGTGCTGAATACAGATAAAAGAGAGAGGACTCTGGATAAAAAATTGCAAGAGCAGGGGAAGGAGTTGAAGGACCAAGGGAAGAGATTAGAGGATAGTTTTTCTCTAATACAAAAAATGAGTAACAAGGTGGTGGCCTTAGAAAGGCAGCAAGCCCAAAGTGGCAAGCCCCCCCAATTACAACATCAGGCTCTAAGTGGTGGTAGACCTCTTAATCATTGGAATAGCTCTTTTGATCAGAATAGGCAAAATAGTCATGCTGCTGCTTCAAGCTCAAATCAGAGTAGAGCTTTAGTTCCTCAAAATAACTTAGCCCAAGATCAAGACTTCTGTCCTTCATGTAACTATTCTTATACCTACTGCCTATGTCAGAAAGTAGAATCTTATTTGGCCCTAACTGTCCAGGAGTCCGCAGTAAAGTAATCACACAAGGAAGATCATCCCAAGGAGGCCTCATATGTTCAGAGGTAGGGTGATTGCTCTTTTATGAATCACCAGATGGAGGAGCATTGTAATGTAAACCAGGACTCCGTTGCTCATAACACAAGAAGCAAGAGGAGAGCTATGGAACATACTGCCCCCCTTTCTCCTGAGCAGGCCTCAACTTCGAGTGTTATACCTCATACACAAAAAGCAAACGAGCAGACAAACACTTCACAATAGCAAAGGCAAGGTCCAAGAAAGGGCGATGTAAGTGATCCCTCTGTTGCTTCATCTCGGCCTCTCATGGGTACAGCTCCCAAAGTTTCCGCCAAAATTCCTAATGCACCCTTGAGTGTGGTAGAGCAAATGAAGAAAATGAATGTAAGCATTTCCATCTAGGATGCAGTTGGCACCATACCAATGCAGAAAAGGATGCTGCAGCAAGAATTGGAAAGTATTGAGCCCAAAGATCAGTCATCTACCATGGAGGGTGACACTAGTTTAGTACAACCATCAGGTGATGTGGAGACAAATAAAAAGGTTAGACCTCCTCCATTCTATGTTTCTCTGATTATAGGGGGCAAGTTAGTCCATAATTGCATGATAGATTCAGGGGCTAGCAGCTCAATAATGCCTAGGTGTGTTGCTGATGCTTTAGGAATGAAATATGAGCCCATTATTAGGGATGTGTTACAATTAGATGGGAGTACTGTCAAAACCGTAGGCATCCTTAGGAATTTGGAAATGGCCCTACATGCATGCCCTGGTTGTACTGTGATTCAAGACATATCTGTTGATGAAGTCAAGCCCTATTTTGCCATCTGCCTTTCAAGAGACTTCACTACCCAAATAGGTGAATTCATATCTGCTGATTGGTCTTATATGTCATTTAAGACCAGATATGGTGCCAACGCTTCAATTAGAGTAGAACCTCAAGCCCTTCATCACACTGAACCCTACACTCCCAACTTCATTAATATGAATTGCCCCATTTTGGAGATGGATGAAAATGACATAGTAAATGAGCCTGCCACCTCCATAGTAGAGATTCCTAATTTTTTCTTAGATGAGTGGGAAAATACATGTCAGTTTGAGCCTATGTCAGAAACTCTTGAGACAGGCCTTAGTACATATTGCATAATAGAGAAGGAGGCTCAACTTCCTGATCTTGTTGGAGCTAATGATGACATGAGTGGATTATGGAATATGTACTTTGATGGCTCAAGGAATAGAAATGGAGCAGGGGTCGGTGTTATGTTGATCTCTCCTGCACAAATAAGATACTACTTCTCTTTTAGGCTCCAATTCAGTTGTACCAATAATGTGGCCGAGTATGAATCCTTGATCTAAGGTCTCCTACTTGCCCAAAAGAGGGGAATTCAAGCCTTGAAAGTATATGGAGACAGTGAGTTGGTAGTGGACCAAGTGAGAAATCAGAATATCACCAAAAATGGCCTACTCAAGTCTTATAAACACAGAGTCTGGGATTTGCTTGAGGGTTTCCAAGAATTGAATATCCAAAGCATTCCTAGGAAAGAAAAAAATATGCTGATAGACTTGCAACAGAGGGTGCATCTTATGATGTGCCAGGGAATCTTGAGGAAGAGAAGAAGCAACAAATAAGGGTGGTAGTAAGGCTTGCTATTCCTAATAATAACACTCATTGGCAGGTGTTTGAGTCTGATGAGCAGATTGTAAGTTTCTTGCAGAATGAAGCAGAATTTTCAGAAAAAAATCAGTCAAGACTACAAGATCAGTATGGTGATCAGATCATTCACCTCAGTTCCAACAAGTTGCCCAAGGGTCTCCTTACCTTGGAGAGTGTCTTTAATCCTAATGATCAGACAAGGGGCAAAGGAATAAATCTAGCTATAGAAAATGATGATCATGCTCTAGTTACTATTGCTGATGGAAAATATCTTAACATGGGGAAGGTATGTTCTGAGGCTGACCAAGAAAATTTCATTCATCTATGTCAAGAATTTAATGATGTGTTTGCTTGGTCATATGATGACTTAAAGGGTTTTGACCCTAGTTTGTTTCAGCATACCATAGATTTAGTTGATAGGGTCAAACTAGTAAGGAAAAAATAGAGGCCAGTGAATCCCAAGATTGAACCCTTAATGAGGAAGGAACTATCCAATTTGATTGAAGCTAACATAATTTTTCCTATCAAACGCTCATCATGGGTGGAAAACCTTATCCCTGTAAGGAAGAAGAATGGAGAAATCAGATTGTGTGTGGACTTTAGGGATCTTAATCAGGCTTCCCTTAAGGATCACCATCCTCTCCCTTCTATGAAGCAAATTCTGTCCAAGGTCAGTGGGTCAAGGAGGTTCTCTTTTCTTGATGGGTTTTCTGGTTATAACCAAGTGTTGGTTAAAGAATCTAACAGATATAAGACAACATTTACTACTAAATGGGGCACCTATGCTTATTGCAAGATGCCATTTGGACTAACAAATGTCAGTGCCACATTCCAAAAGGCAATGGAGGTAGCTTTCAAAAGATTAATCGCCAAGTTTGTCTTAGTATACCTTGATGATATAACTGTATATTCCAAGAATGTAAAAGATCACCTTGATCATTTGAGACAGGTATTTCTAAGATGTAGAGAGTTTGGGGTTTCCCTCAACCCAGCCAAGTGTGTCTTTGCTACAAGCCAAGGAAAATTACTGGGACACATTGTATCTAAGGATGGGTTGACCATTGATCTAGAAAGAACAAAAGCCATACTTGCCCTTCCCCTCCCTAAACACAAGAAAGGGCTGCAAAGTTTCCTTGGTAGGATAAATTTTGTAAGAAGGTTAATTCCTAATCTTGCCATCATGGTGAAACCCCTCACAGCCATGCTTAAGAAAGATATGGTCTTCTCATGGACCAAGGAGGGGAAGGAGAGTTTTGAGGAAATTAAGGCAGCCATAGCCTCAGCCCCCACTCTCATGAACCCAAATTTTGAGAAAGATTTCATCCTCTACACTTTAGGTGGTGATTCAAGTGTTTCTACTATCTTGACTCAGACAAATGACAAGAATGAGGAGCAGCTCGTAGCCTTCTTTAGTGAAGGACTCAAGGAGTATGAAGATAAGTATAGCTTTGTTGAGAAGCAAGCCCTTGCAGTCATTAGAGCCTTGAAGAAATTTAGACACCTCTTATCCCACAATAGGATCCGTTTGTTGGTGCCCCATGCAAGTGTAAAAGACTTCCTATTAAGCAAGGACATCAGTGAAAAGAGAGCTGGATGGATCACTAGGGTAATGGAATATGATGTTGACATTCAAATTACCAAGTTGGTAAGAGGGAGAGGATTATGCAAGGAAATTTTATCAGGTCAGGATTCAGATGAAGGGACTGCTATGGTAATTACAGAGCAGTAGGAGGAAAGAAATGTTAATGCCCCAAGGAGCTAGATGGATGACATGAAGAACTTTTTATCAGGGAATGGATACCCTCAGGGATTAGACAGAGCTAAAAGAAGACAATATAGACTGCAATCCATTCCCTATGTTGTGATTGATGATGTCCTATTCAGGAGGGATTTTAATGGGACCCTGTTGAGATGTATTGAAGAAGATCAGGTTGAGAGGATGATTAAAGAACTTCATGATGGTCCTGATGGTAGCCACTTCTCTGCAAGAACAACTGCCATGAAGATCATGAGGGCTGGATATTACTAGCCATCTCTGTTCCATGATTGTTATAGGTATGTGAGAAAATGTGAGAAATGTGCTTTTTTCTCAGGCAAACAGAGACTTGCAGCTCTTCCTCTTCATCCTATTCAGGTGGATCAGCCCTTCACCCAGTGGGGGTTGGATTTTATAGGCCCCATTAGCCCTCCATCTAGTGCAGGTCACAAATGGATCTTGGTTGCTACCAATTATTTCACTAGGTGGACAGAGGCAGTTTCCTTGAAGGATGCTACAGAGCCATCAGTTGTTGAATTCCTTGGTGGAATTGTATCTAGGTTTGGGGCTCCTTCTACTATCATCTCAGATAATGCCAAATCTTTTATTGGAACCCAGATTTGTGCATGGGCAATGAGTCACAATATCTATCTGAGCACATCATCGAATTACTACCCACAGGGCAATGGTTTAGCTGAATCTTCCAACAAAAATCTGATCAGAATCATAAGGAGAACGATAGAAGACAGTCAGAGGGTTTGGCATAAAAAATTAAGGACTGCTTTGTGGGCTGATAGGATAACACCCAAGAGATCTATTGGGAATTCACCTTTTGTGCTAGTATATGGTAGGGAGGCCAGACTTCCAATCTCGTTGGAATTCCCATCCTTGGAGTTGGCTCATTAGCTGGAATTGGTTGAAAATAGTCCCATGTCAGTGAGAATGGCAGAGTTGATTGAACTGGAAGAAAAGAGAAACAAAGCTATGCAAACCCTAGAGATACACCAGCAGTAGATGAAGAAGAGCTTTGATAAGAAGGCAAGGGCCAGAATCTTCAGAGAAGGAGATTTAGTTCTCAAGTGGGACTCAGATAGAGCAAAACCAGGAAGGCACTCCAAATTTGACCCACTATGGAGTGGCCCTTATCTGATCTCCAGTTGCAAATAGGCCAATGCGTTCTAGCTAAGCAGGCCAAATGGTGAAATTCTGCCCATTCCAGTCAATGGGATCCATTTGAAGCCCTGTTTCTGAAGGATTGTGAATCCATGTACATAGTTAGCCTAGCTGCTTCCTGTTCATTCCTATTGCAATAAGTGCGCATGCACATGGCTCACTTCTTGAGTCGCCAGTTCTCGAAGTTTTGACAAGTCTCAAGTTGCTGAGGAGGTCCTATTTTTTTTTCCAAAACGCAGGGACAGAGCCAGAATTCAAGGGTTTTTTTTAATGTTTTGATTTCCTCATTTAGGGTTATGATTTCTTGCAGCTCTCGGTTCTGTACCTTCCAGGCCCTCTTTTCTGACTCCATGGCCCAATGGATCATTCTAAGGCACTGGTCATGCATTGAGCAGGCTCATGCCCCCTGCGAGTCGCCAGAACTGTTACCTCTAATTTTACCGCCAAGGATTTAAATTTGAATGCGTGGCTCGTGCAACGGTTAGTCTCGAATTAGTATTTAATGCTACGACCCATGAGTTTTTGGCCATCAGATCTACGCGATACCGACGGTTGGCACCATCGTGCAATAAAGGAAATGCACGATATTTATGATAGCGCGATGATGCCCTGTCGACATGTTGCAGGGGTGGGTCCAACGTTTTGCGGGTCAAAAAAGTTCTTTGATGCCTTGGCACGATATCGCATATCGGCCAGAAAATATCCATAGCGACATAGCACCCAACGAAAATAGTCACGGCAGCGAATTTTGATGACCGACAGAATCAGGTGTTGCGGCGACGAATCCAGAGAAACCACATGTGCCAGGTCAGAGTTCCTGTCGGCACGGCTAACACAGTCGAGGCTTACATTCACCACCATCAGATTAGCTCGGATCAACGGTAAGTGCCATCGCACTATGGAGGAGTTGCGCGAGGGTTATGATAGTGACATCGCACCCTGGTGATGCGTGTCAGGTGGGGTCGTGTCTCAAAGCAATGCCAAGTGTATCAACTTGGAGGGTAGAAGCATGAGGTATGATGAGTCCTCACGAGCGTTAGATTTGGTCGCATCAACAGATGGCACCATCTCGTTATGGCGAAGATGTGTGGAATTTATCATAGCGACATGGCGACCATCCGCCATGTGGATCGACATGGGCTAGGTCTCACCAAGGATTGCCAGGTGTCATTCAGAGTTTGATCGCAGATTGCAGAGTACTGCAAGTCAAAAGCTTCATGGCAGCGGGAAAACAGGTTTCACAGCCCGGAGGTTTCAAAAAAATGGTGAGGCGCCATGGCACCAACGGAAAACCAATGCATTTTTTGATGGCAACATAGCACCCAAACAGAAAGTTCACCGTGGCGAGGAAGGATCAGGCAGATGGGTCCCATTGGTACTCTGCAATGCAATTTGTCAGCCTGGCGTCAAGATAGTGAATCAAATGGGGACACGTGTAAATCTCAAGGCACACTGTCAGTGGGCACTATGGCGCTATGGGAATTTGGCCTCAATTTCTGCATGGCACCTAGCTGACACGTGGTCGCTCTGTGGATTAGGTCTTGGGTTGCCAGCTGATGTTTCATCGAACCAAACAAGGAAGTGCCATGTGTATGAGTCAGTGCACAGCGTACAGCGGGCCCAGTAGTTCCAGAAGAAATGGTGAGTCTTCACGATCGTTGGATCCACAGGGATCTATAACTGGTGCTATCTCACTATCGAGAACTGCTTGAGAGCTAACATCGATGACATAGCGCCCGTGCACCACATGTCCTGGCGGGGCCACATTCCATGCTGCCGGTGCAGTTAGATTTAAGTGACCAACAGACCAATGAGGAGACGCCACGTATCAATGGGCCCAGTGACTCACGAGAAAAGGAGGGTCGTAGGAGGGAGAGTTTTGTGACTATCGGATTGGAAAGGATCGATGACAGATGCCATCTTGCCATGGCGAAGTTGCGGGTTTTTTAGCATAGCGACTCGGCGCCCTTTTGCCATGTGTCTGTGGGGTCAAGTCTCCCCAAGATGCATTGCTGAGGTGGTGCCAAACAAGATGGGCCCAGTCGCGGATTGGAGGGTCTGTGGCGAATCAAGAATTGCCACATATGCCAGGTCATGGCACGAACATGTCGTGGGACCAATTCCTTGACACAACCAGCACGTTTCAGAGGTGGGTTCTACACCGTCAGATCTGCAGAGATTAGCGGCAGGTGCTATCTTGCCATGGAGAAACTGCATGAATTTTATGATAGCAAGTTAGCGCCCATGCGCCACATGTCCTGGTGGAACCATGTTTCATACAACTAGCGCAGTAAGGACTAAGCGATCGTCGAACCAATGGGGAAGTGCCACATGTGCCGCGGGCCCATTGATTTACAGGGGAAGAGGTTGCAGAATGACGAGTCTCCATGATCATTGGATTGAGGCCGATCGACGGTAGGCACCATTGCGCTATGGCGGAGATGTGCGAGGGTTATGTTGGTGACATAGTGCCTTGTCGACACGCATCCTGTTGGTGCAGTCTAGGATGGTGATTTGCGGTTAGTGTAACCGTCACCATCATGATAGTATTCAGGGTGGTGCGATTAGTCCAATGAAGGGTGGTTGACCATGGGAGGACCTCCAGGTGGTGAAATAAAGAAATGCAATTGGCCTGCGTGGCCTAGTTGACACATAGGGAGCCTGGTTGACCTTTTGACCTCGACGGATTCATGAACCAAGAGGTGAGGATAATTGATTTTGTTGTGCGATCTGATCTCCATGATCAATCTCGACCTACCAGAGTAAATGTAAAACACAGAATGACACTCCACCCACCCGTTGATCCATCTACCAAGTCAGAGCGTAGTTATGACACTGTTTTCAATCTTCTCAAGACATTATATGCAAAAGAGATCAAATTTTCTGGAGATTTTTTCCATGATTGTCTTCTATGGTACTCAATGGTAGGTAGTTTCAGGGTCATTACAGCCAAGAAGATCTCAGTTACACCTAAACTATAAAGGCAGATTTTGTACATTTTGTAAGGGTTGACTCTTCCTAATTTTCTTGGCTGCTGCTTGCAGACTTGCAGTGAAAAAATCCCTTTGTCTCTGAGCTAGATAAACATCCTGTATCATCTCTTTCAGCCATCAACGTGTATGTGTATCGTTTTGCCTCTCGTTGATGCATTGTTGAGATTAGTGGTCTACATACTGTATCTATCTTTGGCCTATTGAATAATATACAAATGAAATCTTCTATTCCTGGTGTTATTCAGTTGGTCTCCTGATCTGCATGTGGTTGTTGGTTGATATAAGTCTGAATGAATGTATGACCTTGAATGTTACCCTAGTTCCGTAGTGCATATATGGGCAGGAAAATGAGTCTGAACACTCTATGTTGGTGCATCACTGCCTTAGATTAGACTAGGTAGATTTGCTTTAATGCTCTCTTTCTCCCTTTCCCTTCTGAGAATAGATAGGTGCCCCCTAATAGTAAGAGGAAGCCGGCCTTCTCTGAAGACTCAACCTCGCAGTTCAAGTCCCATAGCTTGGAGGTTGTTTCCATGTTTCACTAGGTTGTCCTCGTGCATAGGCCTTGGACAAGGGTGCAAACCTAAGTGACAACAGTCCCCACTTCTTTGCATTTTCACACCATTTTCTCTCAAGCTTAAAATCACACTTCTAGTATTCTCATGGCATTATCCATATCATAGGCTTTTGCTTCAATCTTGTGTGCACTATAGGCAAATTGGAGCTACAATCATTTCGAGAAGAAAGAAGGACATGGGAGCTACAAACGATAGAGGGGGTTTCTATTGCTTTCTTTATTAGTTTGTCTTTCATGGTAGACTAGTGGGTGCTAACGTATGATTATTGAGTTTTGTGATTTGCTCATAGTATGTTATGCATTTTAACCCATTTTCTGGTGCTACAGAAGGCAAAGCCAAGAATCAAGGATCTATGTCAAATGATGAATGGGATCTTTTAGACAAAAAGGCACTTGGAAGCATTCAATTATGCCTAGCACCATCGATGAAATTTAATATTACAAAAGCAAAGACAATAGAAGGATTGATGCAAACCCTAGTGAAATTGTATGAAAAGATCTCCGCTTCAAACAAGCTATTTCTAATGAAGTGTTGATTTAATATGAAAATGACAGAAGGTGGATCTATTGCAGATCATTTAAATGAGTTTAATACTATTACTAGTAAGTTATCTTTAGTGGGTATCAATTTGGATGAAGAAATTAGGGCTCTCTTGATTTTGTGTTCTTTGTCTGATATCTAGAATGGCTTGATAATGGTTGTGAGTAATTATGTTCTTGGATCTAGTATCCTAAAATGTGAAGATGTGATTGGTGTGTTTTTGAGTGAGCAAACTCATAGGAAAACCTTAGGTGGATCTACATCAAGAAGTGCTTTGAATGCACAAAGTAGGGGCAGAATGACTAAGAGACGAAGTAACTCTGGAGATCGTGGGAATTCAAGAGGAAAGCCAAAGGGGAGGAGGTCTCAATCAAGAGGACCCAATGGCTGCTGGTACTATGGGATACTAGGGAACAAAAAGAAAGATTACTAGAATTGAAAGAAAAATGAAGGAGATAAATCATATGTAGACAAGGAAGCAAATTTGGTAAGTAACAAATGCGAAGAGGATGCTTTGCTTCTATCTTTGGAAAGTGTTGATAATTCATGGATTTTAGTCTAGGGCTTCTTTTCATGCTACACCTCATAGAGGTTATTTCATTGATTATGTCCAAGGGGGTTTTGGACTTGTTTATTTGGGAGATAATGAACCCTGCCAAATTTTTGGAAAGGGAAAAATAAAGATTAAGTTGGAGAATGGGAATCATTGGCTACTACATAAGGTAAGACATGTTCCAAGGCTGAGTAGGAATTTAATCTCAGTAGGGCAACTCAGTGATGAGGGTTGTGTAGTTACTTTTAATGGTAAAAATTGGAAGGTTTCAAAAGTTTCCCTTGTAGTAGAAAAAGGTGTGAAAGTAGGCACCTTATATCTTTGTATAGATCATATTGTTCTTTCTACTTTAAATGTTTCAGAGAAAAATGAATGTTCAGGAACAGTTGTTGCAATTAAGCAAAGAGAACAAATAACTGTTGTAAATTTTGATACAATGTTGTGGCACAATAGACTTGGGCACATGAGTGAGAAAGGTATGAAATTACTTCATTCAAAGAAAGTTTTACCAGGTCTAAAATGTGTTAATATGGATTTCTGTGAAAGTTGTGTGTATGGAAAACAAAAGAGAGTGAGTTTTGTGTAGACTAGGAAGGAAAATAAAAAAGAGAAATTAGAGCTTCTGCATACCAATGTATGGGGACCAGCTTAGGTATCTTCCCTTGGAGGCTCTCATTATTATGTTACTTTTATTTATGATGCAACGAGAAAGGTATGGGTTTATTTACTTAGATAGAAATCTGATGTATTTCAAGCTTTTAAAAAATGGAAATGCTTGGTTAAAAATGAGATAGGTAAGAAATTAAAATGTCTTAGATATGATAATAGTGGTGAGTATTGCAGTCATGAATTTGAAGATTATTTCTCCACTAATGGTATTTGTAGATAGAAAACTATTCCAAAGACTCCATAGGAAAATGGAGTGGCTGAATGTATGAACAAGACTACAATGGAGCACGCAAGGAGCATGAGGTTGCATGTTGGGTTATCCTTACATATGTGGGTGGAGGCTATCAATACTACTATATATTTGATTAATGTAGGTCCCTCTACTCCTTTGGGCTATGGTATTCCAAAGGAAGCATGGATTGGTAAGAAGTTGAGTTATTCTTTTCTCAAAACCTTCAGCTATGAAGCATTTTCTCACATAGATTCTAAAAATAGAACCAAGCTAGAAGCTAAGTTAAATAAATATGTATTTTTTGGATATGGAATTAGTGAATTTGGTTATAGGCTTTGGGATTTTGAAAATAAAAAAATTGTAAGAAATAGGGATGTCATATTCAATGAGAATGTGTTGTACAAAGATCTGTTACAGCAACATGAGAAGAAAGAAGATGATTATGTAGTGTTAGATGATACTCCAAAATTTGATGTTCCATCCATTCCACATGATGTGCAACAATTACAACAAAAAATACCACACAAACTGATGAATGTTATATGGTCAACAAGGAAAATTAGACATCCACAAAGATTTTCTCCCTCGTTGTATTCTATTTTATTTACTGATGCTGGTGAACCTGAAAGCTATGATGAAGTTGTGTAGGTGGATACTAAGATTCAGTGGGAGTCTACAATGAAAGATGAAATGGACTCTTTGCTAAAGAATAAGACATGGTATTAATGCAAGTTTCCAGTAGGTAAAAAGGCTTTATAGGATAAGTGGATTTACAAGTAGAAAGAAGAGGAAGGAGGTAAGAAAATATTTAAAGCTACGTTAGTTGTAAAAGGATTTCCATAGAAAAAGGGAATTATTTTGAGGAGATATTTTCTCCTATTGTTAAGATGACTTCTATCTATTTGTAGATTCACCATTCATAGATTCGCCACTAAAGTAATGGCTAATTTATGACCAACATGTAGTAACCCTAAAGCAATTTAATACTTGTATAAAAGCGCTTAGGGTTAGGGTTGTTTCATAGTGGTGATGCAAAATTGGTTCTTGTAGCAATATTGAGTTGTAAGGGATTATAGATTGTAATCAGGTTATAATCACTGGATCGTAATAATATCGAACTTGCTATTTGGTGGATGTAGCCCAAGGATTGGGTGAACCATGTTAAATCTTGGTGTCTTTTGTTCTTTTTCTTTGTGATCTATTATTTTTTTGTTATTGGTTATATTCTCATGAAATTTTTATTTCTATCTGTGGTTTAATCTTAACATATAGGACCACATTAAGAACATGTTACACTTAGTGATAATACAAATCTTCCACCTTGCAACTTGAATAAATTTTTGTACATGCCATATTATGATGAGCAAGCTTAGCCATTTCATCCTCAACATGTCTTCTCTATTTCTTCAATCTCAATCCTCAAGATATCAACTCTGCTAAGAGATATAACAAGTTTATTAGAACATCCCTTTGTAAACTCTATCTTAGAACAAATATCACCAAAAATTTCATAACTTCTTCTAGACTTATCATTTCTTCTTCTAAAATTAACTACATATACTAAATACTCAAAAGTATCTCCCATAACCTTGGATAGTCAGAATACTCAACTAGTCATCTATACCAACTTGATCTTTCTATTGTTCTTCTGTTAAATACTACAAAAAATTGTTATGTTAACATCAATGATAAACTTAGTCATGAATGTAATATATCATCATAGTAACATAATTTCAATACTCCCTCATAGGAATATCATCACCATTCATGCTTGCAACAATCTCCTCCTTTGGAATTTATGGTAGCATAGATGAAAAACATCTAGCTCCAAGAATACCAACAAAAGATTGTTCATCTTTCTTTTTAAATCCTCTTTATCAATCATTCTCCCCCTTTGATATAACACAATGTTCTTTCTTTCAAATTTTCATTCCATGTTATACTTCTTCTAAATATACTGTACTTGTTCTTTCTTGCTTCTACCCATGATGATCTTCCTCATGATCTTTTCATAATTCAGTACTTCTCCAAATTATTTTTTTCATGCTAAACTTCTCCCCCATTAACATCAATGTCAAAGGTTTCAGCAACCAAATTTCCTATATCAAACTCTATAATAACTAATTCTTACATAGCTCAAGTGTCCAAAGACACTGTTCAAAAAAACATCCAACAAGAGTCCTAGATGACCCTGTCCATCACAGATACTTCCCCATATAGGAAGCATCAACATTTAGTGTAGAAAACAATGGTGCTCTTTTACACTAGACTGATTGAATCTTGCATCATCTACTATGATGTATGAAGGAGCATAACCCAAAGCATACCTCATAAATACTCAAATGTCTCTTTAGGAAGAGGCTTAGTGAATATATCTGCAATCTACTCTTTAGTGCTCACATACTCCAATCTAGTTTCCTTTTCTACAACTTTCTCTCTCAACATGTGATACTTAATAGAAATATTCTAAGTCCTCAAATTCAACACTAGATTCTTAGATATATTTACCATGCTTGTGTTATTACAATGTATAAAAACACATTCACTAATCTCTATCCTTATATCCTTCAGCATCTGCTTCATCCAAACAACTTGATTGCAATTTTTGATACTGCAACATATTTCTCTTCCACTATACTTTTTGATTTACAATCTTACTTCTTTCTTCAACAAGAAACCAATCTTCTTCCAAGAAAGAAGGCTCCACCACTAGTGCTCTTTCTATCATCCATATTGTTTTCCCAATCTACATTGGTATAAGAACTTAGAGTAAAATCATTATATCTATCATACCAAAATTTAAACTTAGATGTTCCTTTCCAATATCTAAATATCATTTTGACTATTGCATAATGTGCTTCTCTAGGATCAACTTGGAAATTTGCAACAATTCCAACTACATTTTCTATATCTGACCTTGTGTGAGTTAGATATTGCAACCCTCCAAATCCTCCAATCATAGATTTGTACTTCTTCTTCTCAATAGTAGGTGTTTCAGTTACCATAAGTGTTCCAATAGGTTTGCATGTTTCCAAACCAAACCTTTTCATTAAATCCATCAAGTACTTAATATGAGAAATAGAGATTCCTTCTTTGTTTTGTACACTCTATAATCCTAGAAAATGTTTCATTTCTCCTATCATAGTCATCTTAAATTCTTTCTTCATCTCTTCAAAAAATTTGTCACTTTCTTCATCATTTCCTCCAAATATGATATCATCAACAAATATTACAAAAATCATTAGACTATCATTAGTTTCTTTCCAATATAGATTACTAGCTACAATACCTTTGTTATATCCAAGATTTGTCAAATGCTTGTCTAACCTTTCATACTAGGTTTTGGGTGCTTGCCTCAAGCCATACAATACTTTTCTCAATTTTTTTACCATGTCCTTATCATTTGTCAAAGGACAACCTTTAGGCTATTCAATGTACACTTCTTCTTCAAGTTCTCTATTCAAAAATGCTGACTTGACATCCATCTAATATACTTTGAATTTCTTTTGTATTGCATAGGCTAAGAATAATCTTACTACTTCTATTCCAACTACTATAGCATACGTCTCATAATATATTCCTTCTTTTTTTGAGTAACCTTTACATACCAATCTATTTGTGTTCCTTACAAATTCACCTTTTTCATTCATCTTGTTCTTGAATACGTATTTAGCTCCTATCACATTCTTGTCTACTAGTCTGGGGACCAATTCCCATGTCTCATTCTTTACTATTTGATCCTATTCCTCTTTCATAGCTTGTTTCCAATAATCATCTTTACATGCTTCATCTACATTCTTAGGTTCAACTTGAGATATCAAACATACTTAGATTCATTGAATCTACTTCTTATAATCACATCTTTTCCTTTGCTTCCAATGATCTACTTGGATGGATGATTCTTTATAATATTCTTTCTTGAAGTAGGAGTTGTTATCTCAGCTCTTGGATCTACTAAAGGTTTTTTGTTTTGTCTTGCCTTGGCTCTCCTTCATTTTGCAAAACATCATTAGTCTCAAGAAATATCTCATCATTCCTTGGTTTAGTAACAACATCATCATCTAAATTGCAATCAACTATTCTCTCTTATATCTTGAATTTCTCATCAATTCTCATATTTGCACTTTCCATAATAGCCTTTGTTTTCTAATTATAACATCTATAAGCCTTTCTTTTAAATGAATAACCAAGAAACATACCTTCATTACTTCTAGCATCAAACTTACCATCATCATCATCTCTTTTGATATAACACTTACTCCCAAAAATTCTAAAATACTTAACTATAGGTGAGTGACCAAACCACAGTTTATAAGGGGTCTTCTTTGTGTCTTTCCTAACTTGTAGTCTATTCATAGTGTAGACTATTATATTCATAGCTTCTCTCCAAAACATCTTGTATACATAATTCTCAGTGAACATAGCCCAAGCATATTCTATAACTAACATGTTCCTTCTCTTTACAATGCCATTCTATTCAGGGGTTCTTAGAGTTGATAATTGTCTTTTGATTCCATTTTCTTCAGAAAACATGTTAAACTCATTTGAAGTAAATTTTCTTCCTCTATCTAATCTTAAACATTTAATCTTCATACTAATTTCATTCTTAACTCTATTCTTGAATATCTTAAATTTATCAAATGCCTTAGATTTCTCTTTAAGAAATGCAATCCACATCATTCTAGAAAAGACTTCAACTAGAATCATAAAATAACTTTTACCATAGAATACTTTAGTATTTTTAGGATCAGTAATATATATGTGTAAAATCTCCAACTTTTATGTAGTAGTAAACTCCTTGTAGGGAAAATAAGTTATGTTATGCTTTGCCAAAACACACTCCTTGAAAATTGTGTTAGTAGGCTTTACAATCTTTAACAAATCTTAACTACAAACATACTATTAGTCTTCACAATACTATCAAAGTTCATATGAAAAAATCTCTTATGCCATAACCAACTATCATGTACCTTTTCAACCAAAAATGTCATTTTAGTAGGATTCAACTGAAATACATTACCCTAGATCTGTTCTTATTCCAATTACCTTTCCATCTTTGTCACTGATCATGCATGTCTTCTCTATGAACTAGAACCAATAACCTTTTTCCAGTAGTTGTCCAACACTCAAAATATTTTTCTTTAAACCACCAAGAGTTAGCCTTACCATCAAGAGTTGTAGATCCAATACCTTTAACTTGGCATGTTGCATTGTTTCCAACTCTAATAATACCTCCATCCTAACTTTTGAAGTCAACAAACTTGTTCATTTCACTAGCTATATGATGTGAACAACCACTATCAATTATCCAATAATATTTTTTCTCAACCTATGACATCAAAGCTACTTTCTCTAGACTTTCTTCTTTAATTGACACAAATCCTATTTCATTATCATTAGCACTCATTGCTTGTTCATCAAAATTAGTATCTTCATTTGCATACAAACACTCTCTATCTCTTCTAGGTTTGTAATTTCCGTTATAAAATTTTCTCTCTTTTAGGACAATTAGATGAATAATGACCATATTAGTCACAAGTCCAACATTTAAAGATTTTCTTACTTCATTTTCTCTTTTTACCAAAAGAGCTACTCCTTCTTTAGTCTTTTTATCCTCCTTAGATCTGCTACTGCTAGCAAAATCTCCTCCAACACTTGTACTCCTTGATAACTTAGGTTAAATATTCAAGGAATCTATCTCTGTTTTGGTTAATTCTTTGAATTTTCTAAGACCATTCTCAACTGCTTCAAGTCTTCCAAGCAATGAATCCTTTGTGAAATATTTGGTACAAAATATCAGCAACTATATCATCTAAACTGTTGACTTAAATGGTTGTGTTAGAGTCTTCTATATCTTCCATATAACCTCATCATCTTCTTTGGTTCCTCCATGAGATTTAACACCTATAGTAATTTTTGATATCCTGCCTACATATGTTCTTACAGATTCATCTTACATCATTTTGGTATATCTTGAAATGCACAAATCCAACTTTGTAGCCTCAACTTCTTAGAATGTGCATCAACTTCAAAACTATTTTTCCAAGCTTTCCAAATCAAATGTAAAGTAGCAAGTGATTTTACTAAATTGTACTCAATTTTAGGAAGTGTAGTTAATAATGCTTTGTTTCACATAAAAAGATCTCTTTTTGGCTTAGTACAAGTTTCCAAATCCTTTTAAAAAATGATTTTCTTTGTTGTTTTTGTCAAGATCCAATATCCCAGAACCATACACAATAGATGTGTCTTCATCTTTTCCTTCTAGCTATCATAATTTGTTCCATCAAACTTTAGACTATCTTTCCATAACATGCTTTCCATAGATCTCCCAAAGTTGTTAAACTTTATCTTCAAGGACCTGATCGTTTGATACCAATTATTAAAAATAATAGTCCACCAAGATAACTGAGAGGGAGAGGGTGAATCAGTTATCCAAAAATCAAAACATTTATCATCTTTAAAAAAACTTGACCATTGAACTAAAGTAAAAAACCATCATAATAAGATACACATAGACAATTACACTAGATATATTAACTAGGGAAACCATTGATTAGAGGGAAAACCCTAGTGGGAATGATGCCTACAAGATGATGTACTAATATAAACATTCATTGTTAGAGGATGGACCCTATTAGGAGTCTATTACAACATTCAATATGTACAAGTTTCTATTAGGAGACTTTGAATACCTATTAGGTGATTCTAAATCTCTTAGAAGTTGTAGTACAATGTATGCAAGATGAGTCCACTGCCTAAACATGCAATTTCAACTATAAGAAGAGCTCACTGCTCAAACGTGCAATTTACTCTGATGTTCTTCTTTCCTTAGTTCTATCAACCAAACCAATCACTGTTAGACTATGTAAACTAGGTCACAAAACTTGAATCCAAATATAAAACCTCAGATCACTCAGTAAAACTTTAGCAATGAAGTTTCCTTCACTTCCACACTACTTTTTTGAACTTCACATTCCTCTCTTAATGTTTCTTATCATCAATAATAAAACCATATAATTTCATTCTATGATAAAGGAAAATGTCCTTCCTTTATAATGAGTCCTCAAAAAAATTTCTTGAGTTGGCTTTTAAACTTTCTCAAATAATTATAATAGGATCACAATAAGAACATACTACACTTAGCGATAACATTAATTTGCCACCTTGCAACTTGAATAACTTTCCATACAAACAATATTACAATAAGAAAACTTAGTCATGTCATTACCAACATGTATTCTTCACATTCTAAACCTCAATTCTAAGAATGTCAACTCTGTTAAGAGATATAAAAAGTTTACCAGAACATGCCTCTATAAACTCTATCTCAGAACAAACATCACCAAAACTTACATAACTTCTTCTATACTTATTATTTCTTCTTTCAACATTAATTTCATATACTAGATACTCATAAGTATCTCCCATAACCTCAGATAGTTAGAATACTCAACTAGCTATCTATACCAACCTGATCATTTTGTTATTCTTTTGTCAGATACCACAAAAAATTGCTATGTTGATATCAATGACAAACTCAATCATAAATGTAACATATCATCATAGTAACATATCTACAATACTCCCCCATAAGAATATCATCAACATTCATGCTTTTAATAGAGATGAGTATGTTGTAGATATGTACAAAATGAGTGGCTTTCTATAAATTAGAGGCTTTAATAATGGTGGATTAGTAATAAACTACTTAATCAATGTTAAGTTTTTACCACAATCCTTATTCTAGTCATATTTCACACCTTTATGTGAAGTCTTAGTGAAAGGTTGTGATTTATCCACTAATAGTGATATGAATTGGTGAATAGATTGAAGTCTTCATTATAGCCTCCTCATTTGACTGATGTTGTTAGGTTGATGCATTTCCATTATAGGTTGAACTTTTTTTGGGTCCACCTCAATTGCTTTTATAGACACAATGTAACAAAGTAGCTTCCTCAATGTAATACCAAAGGCATATTTCTTAGGATATAACCTAAGACTAAATTTTTCCATATGATTTAGGATAGGTTTTGTTGGATACAATTGATTAATTGTGTGTTGTCTTCGATATTACACAAATGTCATAATCATTATCGGTTAGTATATGTTGAGCTCAATCAGGCAATGAAGACAGTCTTTAGTGTCTATTGAGAATTTGTGTGTTTGCCTAGTTCAAAAAGTAGTGTCTATTGAGTTCAATTGGGTGTCTAAGGAAAAGTTGAAAAATGTGAGTCTTAACTGAGATCACTCAGGTAACAAAGGAAAGTTGGATGGAACCAGTGATAACTGAGCTCACTCGATTGCTAAAGGATTTTCATAAGTGTTCATTGTTAACCAAGCTTCTATTGGTTAATGAAGGAAATCATTTTAGAATTAGTTTCTACCAAGTAGGGTTGACTAGCAAAGGATTTTCTTATTTTTTTATATTGAGTTTAATTGATCTATCTATTCATTCTAGCCGACTAAGGTGATCAATATTGATTAATGTAAGTTGTATTTGAGCTAACTTGACAAAATGGTAGGTAGATGTATAAGGTCAAGTTATCATTTTAGAATGTGTAAGTGTGCATGTGTGAGGGCAAGAGAGTGTGTGAATTATGGTGATGTGATTGAAGATCCATTGGTAAGTAGAAGAAGAGAATTTGAAGGATAAGCAGAATATCCTTGTGGTACCGAAAAGTCATATTCAATCAAGAAGGATCAACTATATGCCAAGAACAGAGATCTAAAATCAGCAATTAAGTTGCATTCAGATTAGGTCATTTCATTGTTACTCTCTAACCATTGTAGCAGTGATCTAAATCTCTTAACAAAGTTGGCTTAACAGTTATTTGCAAATCCTCTAACAAGGTGGCAATTCCATTGAATTATTCTGAAAACCTCTAACTAGGCCACTCCTAATAGGGTGATTAAATCTTTTAACATGGTCACACCTAACAGTGTGTTTTGTAACCTTTAACATGTTTGGCTCCTAATAGGGCTCACTTTAGAAGAGTGAAAATTAGTAACTAGTTGCTATTAGTGGTTTTTCCCAAATTGGGTTTCCATGTTAAATCCTAATGTCAAATGTGTTTATCCTATTTTCTTTGTGTGTTTGTAAGTAAGTTAAAGTAATGGTAATCACATATAACATCTAATGGTTCTTCCATTGATCTTTTACTAAGCTAATTCAATTTCTACTGAGTTACAACACTCTATGTGTTTACCAAGCTTCAACAGTATTCAGTTATTTGTTTGCATTTTGTATTGACATAAAAAAGGATCTAAGATTTATTTTTATAGTAATTGATTAACCCATCCCCTCTTAGTTACTCCTATTATATTTCCAAAAATTGGTATTAGAGCTTTTGGTGCTTGTAGAGAAGGTTTCAACAACCTAAGCTAAAGAACAGGATGTCTTACAAAAGAGAGATTCCTAAGCTAAATAGAGGCAATTTTGCAGCATGACAAAGACTTATGAGATTGCATCTGGATACCATCAATGATTTAGGTTGCAAGTATCTTGATGCTGAATATAAGACTCCCATTGTAACATTATTAGTTGAAGATATTGCTAAAAAGAAGAATCATAACATTATGATGATTGATATTGCATCTACTCTCAGTTATGCTGAATTTGATGAGGTAAAAGATTGCAAAATTTATTTTGCAATGTGGAAAAAAGTAAAAGATATCTATGAAGGAGATGAAAATGTAAGAAGAGCCAAACTAGAAAGCCTTAGAGGACAATTTGATCAAATGAGAATAAGAGAAGATGAAAATATTGAAAAATATGTGGAAAGAATCAAGGCTAGTGTGAGTGCAATCAAGCATTTGGAGGAGACATCAAGTAGGAAACTATTGTAAGTAAAGTGCTCAGAGCTCTTCTTCTCATTTATGCAATTAGATTATTTTCTATTCAAGAAATGAGATGTGATCCAACTAATAAGATAGGGCTAGATGCTCTAGTTGGAAGATTAACAACTTTTGAGTTAGACAATTATGATAACTATGTTCCTACTTCAAAGAATATTGAATATTCATTTAAAGCTAAACTCTTACTGAAAGAAAGGGTCAAAAGTCAAAATATAGTCAATTAGGAAGTGAAGAAGATGGATCATCGGAAGAAAGTTTATATAGTGATCTTAAAGTTGTTGAAGCCCTACTTGGAAGGAAGTATTCCAAAAGAAGAGGGAAGTACAAAGGTAAAGTTCTTTTGATCTACTTTTCTTGTGAAAAAAATAGTCACATTGATGTTAGGTGTCCAAAAAAGGAAATGAAGGATGAAATGAAAAGGAACAAGCGTAAAGGAAAAAATGACTCCAAGAACTTCAAGGAAAAAGGTAAGAAATCTTGTTTCATAGCTAAAGATTCTGATAACAGTGAAGATGAAATCGTTTATATTGCTATGAAAGATGAATCTAATGATGAAGGAGATAAGATGGCACTTATCTCGCATGTTAGCAAAAATGATATATGGATTATTGATAGTGGATGCTCAAATCATATGACTAGTGACAAAAAAAAATTTAAGCATATGGAATGTTATGATGGAGGTAGTGTAAGATTTGAAAACAATGAACCTTGTAATATAAAAGGAAAAGGATGTATCTTGTTAACTAAAGAACTTGTGTGTGATAATTCTTATTGGGTTGAAGGATTAAAGCATAATCTACTAAGTGTGTCACAACTAAATAAAATTGGATTCAAGGTAGAATTCATGAATGGATAAGCCAAACTACTAGATGGAAAAGGAAATTTGATTGGTTCTGGCAAGAAAACAAAAGGTAATCTATTTTATCTTGATCTCGATGATTGTTCATGTTTTATTGCTCAAGTAGAAGAAAGTTGGTTATGGTACAAAAGACTATATCATGTGAACTTTGATAATTTGGTCAAGATAATAAAACATAAAAGAGTAAGAGATATTCCTAGTTTGAAGAAGCCTGACATTGGTCTATGCAAGAATTGCCAAATCGGTAAAATGGGAAAGACAAGCTTCAAAAGAAAAGACTATCAATCAAAAGAAATCTTGGAAATTATTCATATAGATTTATGTGGACCTATTGGAATAGAAAGTTATAGTGGAGAATTTTTTTTCATTCTCTTTGTTGATGACTACTCTAGAATGATGACAGTAATATACCTAAAAGAAAAATTAGAAGCTTTTCAAAAATTCAAGTGGTATTTGGCAAGAGTGGAAAAAGAAACTAGAAAGAAGTTGAAATGCCTAAGATTAGACAGAGGTGGTAAATTTATCTCCCATGAATTCAACAATTTCTGCATTGAAAGAGGAATCAAAAGAAAAGTATATGCTCTTGGTACACCACAAAAGAATGGTATAGTTAAAAGAAGAAATTGATCTATCATGGATTGTGCAAGAACCCTGATGATTGAAAAGAATGTTGCTCTCAAATACTAAAAGGAAGATATTAGCACTGTAGTTCATACCTTGAATAGAGTTTAGTTGGAGAAAGATTCAAACAAGACACCTTAACAGCTATGGTATGGCTACAAACCTAATGTAAGTTACTTGAAGGTATTTGGTAGAAAATGTTACATATTGAAAGAATCTAGGAAAAGGAAAATTTGATGTAAAAGTTGATGAAGACATATTTCTATGATACTCCTACAGAAGCAAAGCATACAGATGTTTGAATTTATCTACTCACAAAATTATAGAAAGTGCACATGTCAAAATTGATGAATATGCATAAAAGACTGAAGAAGAAAGTAGCAAGGAACCTAAAGACTATAGAAGATTTGTTTACTATGAACCTAATACCCTTCCTAATATATTTAAAAGAAAAGATGCTTCAACTACCAAGTCCCTAGAAACTCCAATAGCTATCAAGTTGCAGATAGTGAAACCTAACTACAAGGATCTGAGTCACAATCAGAGTCTACTGAGCTAGTTCAAACTGAGCCTGATGGACCCAAGTTGCAGATATAAGGACCCAAGCTTGAAACTAAAATTCAAAAAGAAGATGATGGAACTCATTCAAAGACCAAGGAGTCTGTATTAGCAAGATATGTCAAAAGACATCATGCACTTGATCATATCATTGGAGATAAATCAAATGGAACAATGACAAGAAGAAAATTAAAGGTACATGTTTACTTGCTAAATTTTAACCTAGAAGTGTTAAAGATGCTTTAGAGAATGAAAGGTTGATTGAAGAAATGAATCAAGAGATTAAATAGATAGAGAAGAATAAAACTTGGGCTCTTGTTCCTAGACCCAAGGATAAAAATGTAATTGGTACAAAATGGGTATTTAGAAATAAGCTAAATGAAGATGGAAGGATATCAATAAATAAAGAACAATTGGTATGCAAAGGTTACTCTCAAGAAGAAGGTATTGACCATGGTGAAACTTTTTCTCCTATTGCAAAATTTGAAGGTGTTAGAACTTTACTAGCATATGCAACACTCGGAGGATTTAAAGTATATCAAATGGATGTTAAATCTACATTTTTTAATGGAATCCTTGATGAGGAAGTTTACATTGAGAAACCAAAAGGTTTTGTAGATCCTAACAAAGGAGACATATTTTGCAAACTACACAAAGCTTTATATGGTCTCACGCAAGCTCCTAGAGCTTGGTATGAAAGACTCCATAATTACTTGGTATAGATTAGTTTTGAAAGGACTAATGATAACAGTAGTCTATATATCAAGGAAGGACTAGATAAGAAGATTGTGTTAGCAGAATTTTTTGTTGATGATACTTTATTTATAGTAAATGATGATTTATGCAAAGAATTCTCATATGAAATGAGCAAATAATTCAAGATATCAATGTTTGGTAAAATAAAATTCTTTATTGGATTGTAAATAAAGCATAATAAGAATGGTATCTACATCACTCAATCTAAGTATATCAAGGAGATATTAAAGAAATTTGGAATGGAAGATTCAAGGCCAATTGGAACACCTATGTCTATTGGACATAAACTTTCCAAAAATGATGATTTCAAAAAAGTAGATAAGACTACTTATAGATCAATGATTGGAAAATTACAGTACGTAATTCACACAAGGCCTAATATTGCTCTAGCAGTTGGAATAGTGGCAAGATTCTTAGCAAATCTCAAAGAGAATCACATGATGGCAATCAAGAGAATCATGAGGTATCTAAAAGATACTAAAGACTATGGTTTATGGTACAAACTTGGAGGCAATTTGGACTTAAAGTATTTAATGATGTTGATTAGGTAGGAATTCTTGGTGAACAAAAAATAAATAGCGGTGGAGCATTCTTTCTTAGTAAAAGACCAGTATCTTGGACAAGCAAGAAGCAAAATTGTACTTCGCAATCCAAAATAGAGGTAGAATATGTAGCAGCAATAGTCAATTTCTCTAACATTCTTTAGTTCAAACAACTATTGGAAGGAATGAATGTAGAAATCAAATATCCAGTTGTTATATATTGTTATAACACTATTTGCTATAAAATATCACTTCTTAAGAGAATCAGTGCAAGATAAAAAAGTTAGATTGGAATATGTGAATACAAAAGAATAGATTGTAGACATATTCACCAAGCCATTACCTAAGGATTAATTTCTATATCTAAGAGGTAAGCTATGGGTCATTCCCCTATTTGAAATTCACTAAATGAATTTTAGTGAATGCATGAACTAGAATCTATTGAAGATCAATTAGTTGGTGCAGAATTGGGAAGGACATATTGTAGATGAATCGGTACTTAAGGTACATTAGAATTTATAGACTTATTGTCTTTGGCATGTATTGATAAAGAGGGAGAAGTTTACTCTCATATCTCTAAGAAATTTTTGGAACTAGAATAAAGTCAGAAACCACAGAGCGAGAAGTCCTCTAAAAGATGAAGTATGTTATAAGAGGGAGAATGTTCTAAATAAACTTAGCAAAAATTGTTGCAAATAGAATTCAGTAAAAAGGAAGAGCTCATACTAATAGAGGGAGTTCTCAAATCCAAAATTTCATTGTGCTATGACATGTTGTGTTGCCATCAATGCCAAAGAGGGAGATTTTTGGATACAATTGATCAATTGTGTGTTGTCTTTGATGTTACATAAATTTCATAGTCATTATTAGTCAATATATGCTGAGCTCACTTAGGAAATGGAGATAGTTCTTAGTGTCTACTAAGAATTCTTATGTTTTCCCAATTTCAAAGGAGTGTCTATCGAGTTCACTTGGGCATCAAAGGAAAAGTTGCAAAAAGTGAGTGTTAATTGAGCTCACTTAGGTAACAAAGGAAATTTGGATGGAACTAGTGATAACAAAGCTCACTTGGTTGCCAAAGGATTTTATTATTTTGTTCTATTGAGTATAATTGATCTATCTATTGATTCTAGCTAACTAAAGTGATAAATATTGATTATTGTAAGTTGTATTTGAGTCGAATTGACAAAATGGAAGGTATAAATATAAGGTAAAGTTGTTATTTTAGAATGTGTAAGTAAGTGTGAAGGTGTGAGTGCAAGAGAGTGTGTGAATTATGGTGATGTGATTGAAGATCTATTGATAAGTAGAAGAAGAAAATTTGAAGGATAAGTAGAATATCCTTGTGGTGCAACAAAGTCATATTCAATTAGGAAGGATCAAGTATAAGCCAAGAACAAAGATCTAAAATCAACAATTAAGTTGCATTCAAACCAGGTCATTTCATTGTTACTCTCTAACCATTGTAGTAGTGATCTAAATCTCTTAATAGAGTTGGCTTAACAACTATTTGCAAATCCTCTAACAAGGTGGCAATTCCATTGAATTATTCTCAAGACCTCTAACTAGGCCACTTCTAATAGGGTGATTAAATCTTTTAACAAGGTCACACCTAATAGTGTGTTTTGTAACCTTTAACAAGGTTGGCTCCTAATAGGGCTCACTTTAGAAGAGTGAAAATTAGTAACTAGTTGCTATTGGTGGTTTTTCTCAAATTGGGTTTCCACATTAAATCCTAGTGTCAAATGTGTTTATGCTATTTTTTGTGTGTTTGAAACTATGTTAAAGTAATGGTAATCACAAATAACATGTAATGGCTCTTATGTTAATCTTTTACAGAGCTAATTCAGTCTCTACTAGGTTACACCACTCTGTGAGTTTATCGAGCTTCAATAGTATTCAGTTATTTGTTTTTATTTTGTACTGACATTAAAAGGGATCTAGGATTAATTTTTGTAGTAACTGATTAACCCCTCCCCTCTCAGTTACTCCTCTTATGTTTCCAACAATGTTCTAGATCTTAAAGATGAGTATTTCACTATATACTCTTGACCAAGGTATCATCAACATAATCTTCCATATTTTTATGCATCATGTCAAGGAATATTGTCATAATCATTCATTGATATGTGGTACTAGAATTCTTTAAACCAAATGGCATTACGTTCCAACAATAGCTACCTCGTGCAAAAGTGAAAGAATTTTTTTTGTGGTCTTCTACTATAATTTTGATTTGATTATAACTAGAAAAACTATCCATTAGTGAGTATATTTTATATCCTATTTCCATATCCACTATCATATCAATGTTGGGTAATAGAAAGTCATCCTTAGGACATGCTCTATTTAGATCTTGAAAATTAGTAAAAACTCCAATAGATTTGTCATGTTTTAAAACTAGAACTTTTTGGAAATATAAGAGTAACTAAAAGGGGAAAGGTGAATGAGTTACCACAAAAATAAATACTAGATCCCTTAGATATCAATAGAAATCAAAACCAAACTCTCTTGAAACTGAAATAATTGTTATAACTTGGTTAGCATTGAATCACTTGGAAAATACTAAGAATTATTATTACTCGTCAATCACTGAAATAAATGCTTCTGAAGATGTTTAATATGATTAACCTTAATCAACTTAGTTTCATAAGTATAAAGAAAATAACACAAAAAAATTAAACACTAGGATTTAATGTGGAAATCCAATTTGGAAAAAACCACCAATTGCAAATAGTTACTATTTTTCACTCTTCTGAAGTGAGCCCTGCTAGGAGCCAACCCCATTAAAGGTTACAAAGAATGCTATTAGGTGTGACCCTATTAAAAGATTTCATCACCCTATTAGGAGTGGCCTTTTTAGAGGTATTTAGACACTTCAATCTAAAAATTTCACCTTGTTAAAGGATTTGGAAAATAATTATTAAGCTAACTTTGTTAAGATATTTGATACACTGCTACAATTATTATATATTAACATTGATACGACCTAATTGTCGATGAAACTAAATTTTTTATTTTAGATCTCTATTTTGTCTTGATTACTTGAACCTCCTTGAGCAGATAAAACTTTGAAGCTCAGACAACTCAGGATATTGTCATATCATTCCAATTTGCTTCTTTGATTTATCTTTTCAATTCCATGCTTCACTTCTTTCAATCCCACAACTTGAACTTATATCTTTTGTAATGTCAAGTTGTCTTGAATACACTTTCAAATATTCAATATTCATCCCTTAAGTTAGCTATACTTAAAAAATAAATTCATTAAAGTAAATATATTAATTCAAGAAAATCCTTTGTTAGCTAACCTAGCTCGATCAACACTAACTCAAAAAAGAATTTTTTTAGACTTCCTTTGTGTAAGAATTTGTTGTTGCTCTAATACCATGTAAGAATTTTCCTAATGGAAAAATTCACCGAGGAACTAAGAACTCAAATGCAAGCACAACTATAGACCAAAAATGGATATGATCAATTAATCAGAGTATGTCCTAATACATTGCTCTATTTAGTATGTGATGTTCAAACACACTAGGAGTGCCTGTATATGAAGGCCTCTTAGGAAGCACTTAGAATGTATTTAGAAAGAACTAGGAGATAAGATAAGAATCATGATAGCTAAGAACATGCCTTATCCAATATTCTAGATGAGTGGATAAGAATCAGAAGGTTGTAGACACAATGTGCATAAAAGAGGTGCAAACTCCTATGTTTTCAACATGACAATTCATAAGAGTGTACATAATCCTAGGTAACTAATAAATAAATAATAAAAATATGCATTAACTTAAGTAAACTTAAGTAAGTTTAAATATTATAGACTTATTTACACCAAAACTTTGTTAACCTTCCATAGGGGTTAGGGCTAGTGGGGGCTCTCTATATATTGGCTAGCACCAAATCTAACTACAAGGATGTGTGTGTGTGTGTGTGTGTGTGTGTGTTGGGGTTTAGACCCCACATCTATATATGGGGGAAGTCTCTATACCAGTGGGTGGGCTTGATACCAATCCCTAATCTCTCTTCTCATTGGAGGGGTTCATACTAGTCTAGAATCTAACTACGACTAGGAGGGGTTCATACAAGTATCTATATGCTAGTAGGTTCATACAAGTCTAGAATCTTAGCATTAGCCTAGTAAGTTATATCAATATCTATTACATATATTGGCTAGTACATCTCAATTTAGAAAGATTAGGGCCTATTCAAGCACTCTATTATTTTCAAGTGGTTAATTACATATGTAATAGCATTGATGCACCATTATCATATCACAACTAGGTTAACACTACATCATGATTTAAATTACTTTACTAATTTAGTGAGCTTTAATGCCATCTTCACTTTGATGCCCAAGTGAAGCTCAGCACATACTATCTTTGAACATGGTTATCTTTGGAATGCTCAATAGACACTGGAAACTAACTTCATTACTCAAGTGAGCTTGGTAGACACTAACTAGTAAATGCTTTGAATTTTTTGTAACATCAAAGATGATATATAATTGAATAATTATTTTCAACAATCTCCCTCTTTAGCATTGATGACAACACATGTCATAATGCAATGAAATTTTAGAAAAAAATAGAAGGTAAGGAAAATATCCTTAGTTTCATTCTAATTGTCATCTATGAGAACTCCCTCTATAATTGTGAGCTCCCTTTGACACTACTCTCTCTCTCTCTCTCTCTCTCTCTCTCTCTCTCTCTCTCTCTCTCTCTCTAGAATGATTATTTGATTACTTCTAATTTCAATGATTGCAATATCAAACTCTCCCTCTTTGATATCAACTCATGTTCATTCTCCCTCTTTGAAAGGTATGATATATAACAAAAAACTCTCCCTATTAGACATAAAATTTCTCTAATGTATGACAAAACACTGCCCCTCTTTGTCATATCATTCCAAAGATAACATTTAATAAATTTTCATGTAATTGATATACTCATCCATATGCAATTTTCCATTTATAATATTGCATCTAGTTGATTGATATTCAATATGCTTTGTTGATGAATCACTAAAATTTGATTAGTGAGCTTTAGATAGGGGAATAACCCTATCTTACCTCTTACATACAAAAATGCATCCTTAGGTAATGGCTTGGTAAATATAGTTGTAATCTAAACTTTTGTATTCACAGTTTACAATCTTACCTCATTTTCTTGCACCTGTTGAAAATATAGATGGAGTAACTGGGGGATGGGGGGTGAATCAATTACCACAAAAACAAATCGATAGATCTCTTAGATTTCTTGTAAAACTAGTTACTACTATCACTCGGTAGCTATACAAAAAACTATTGTAACTTAGTAGATGCAGTGTATATTATTTTTAATAGATCTTAAACATTCATAGTGATTAACATGCATGCATAAAATAAATAAAATGAACACATAAGACACCAAATTTAATGTGGAAAACCAATATAGGAAAAACCACCACGTAACTAGCTACTAATTTTCACTCTTCCAAACTAAGCCCTTTTAGGAGCCAACCTTGTTAAAGGTTATAAAACACACTATTAGATGTGACCTTGTTAAAGGATTTAATCACCCTGCTAGGAGTGGCCTTGCTAGAGGACTTAAGAACAATTCAAAAGAACTATCGCCTTTTTAGAGGATTTACAAAATGGTTGTTAGACCAACTTTGTTAAGAGATTTAGAAATCACTGCTAAAATGGTGAGAAAGTAACAATGAAGTGACCTAAATGATATGCAACTAAATTGCTGATACAAATCTCTATTTTTCTTCACTAGATCCCCTCTAATCAAATAAAAATTTGCTACTCCTCAAGGATATCTAATCCTTCTTCAAAATTTTCTCACACTTTCCTCTTCACATAATCAACACACTTGCATGCTCACTCATTACAATTTAGAATTCACAACTTGACCTTTTATTTATACCTTACAAATTGTCAAGTCAGCTCATTTACAAGTTACAATTACCAATAATCATTACATTAGTTGGCTACATTCATTACATGAAACAATTAAACTTTATTTTCCAAAATAATGAGATCCTTCATTAGTTGACCCTACTCGATAAACACTACTCCACAAATGATTTCCAGTGCTAACCAACTGAAGTTTAGTAAACATTGCTAACTCTATAAAATCCTTTGGAGACTGAGTGAACTCAATAGAAATTGAGTTTCCTTTGTTAACCTTGTGAGATCGATTACCGCTAACTTGTTTCACAAAATCCTTTGATGACTAACTAAGCTAAGTACAAACTGTTTCCATAGAGTAACTTTCAAGAATGCTTGATAGACTCTAGAATTTTCTCTGCTGACCAATTGAGCTCTGTAGACTCTGTCTAAATACTGATATGCCATTTTTGTAACATCAAAGATAAGACACAATTGAACAATTGTATCCAACAATCTCCCTCTTTGGAATTGGTGGAAACACAACATGTCATAGCAGATGAAATTTGAAAACAAGTCTTTTTCTGACAGAACAATTCTCCCGCTTAGATTTTATGCCACAAAGTTCTCTAATGTAGTAATCTCCCTCCGTGAAGGAATTACATAGCTTCTTTTCTAAATAGAAAACTCTCCATAGAAAAATTCAAATTTTAGAAAGATATGACAGTACACTCTCCCTCTTTAACAACACATGCCAAAGACAACACATACCAAATGAGTAACAATTTACCTTGAGTACTAATTGATATGCAATGTTTCCATGATTATGTTGCATCAACTGATAGATTTTCAACTTGGTTCCTGTTGATGCATCACTAAAACTTCATTTTAGTGAGCTTTAGATAGGGTAATAAGCCCTAGCTTACCTTTTAGATACAAGAATGCATCCTTAGGTAATGGCTTGGTGAATATGTCACAATTTGCTCTTTTGTGTGGACATATTCCAATCTGATCTCCTTATCTTGCACCAATTCTCTGACAAAGTGATTCTTCATTACAGTGTGCTTGGTTTTGGAATGCATTACTAGATTCTTGGATGTGTTGATTGCACTTGTATTATCACAAGACATAACAATTGGTTCTTTGATTTCAACTTCCATGCCTTCCAACAACTATTTGAACCAAACAATATTGAAATAGTTCATTGCTACTGCAACATACTTTTCTTCTGCCGTAGATTGGGATGTACAATTTTTCTTTTTACTTGTCCAAGAAACCAACCTCTTTCCAAGAAAGAATGCTCCACCACTTGTACTCTTTCTTTCATCAATGTTTCCTGCTTAATTAGCAGTAGTAAACACTTTCAATTATAAATTTCCTCCAAATTTGTACCACAATCCATAATCTTTAGTGCCTTTCAAGTATCTCAAGATCCTTTTGATTGCCATCATGTGATTTTCTCTTGGTTTTGCTGAAAATCTTTCTACAATACCAACTGCAAGAGCAACATTTGACCTTGTATGAACTACATAGTATATTTTTCCAATCATTGATCTATATAAGGTCTAATCTACCTCTTTTTATTCATCATCCTTGGTAAGCTTTAGTCTAGTACACATGGGAGTTCCAACTAGTTTACAATCTTTCATACAAATTTTTTTGAGTATCTCTTTGATGTATTTAAACTGAGTGATGTAGATACCATTCTTGCTCTGCTGAATCTAAAGACAAACAAACAATTTGATCTCACCAAAAATAGACATCTCAAATTCTTGTTCATTTGCTCTAAAAAATCTTTCTGTAGATCATCATTCCCTATAAACAAAGTATTATCCACAAATATTTCTACCAAAACAATCTTGTTATCTAGTCCTTCCTTGATATACAAGCTACTATTATCATTTATTCTTTAAAAATCAATCTGAATAAGATAGTTATGCAATCTTTTATACCATGCTCTAGGGGCTTGTTTCAGACCATATAATGCTTTGTGTAATTTCTAGACCATGTCCTTCTTGTTTGGATCAAAAAATCCTTTAGGTTGTTCAATGTAGACTTCTTCATCTAGAATACCATTGAGAAATGCAAATTTGACATCCATCTGATATACCTTAAATCCTTTGTATGCAGCATATGCAAGTAAGGTCCTAACACCTTCCAGTCTTGCATAGGAGAAAAAGTATCTCCATAGTCTATTCCTTCTTCTTGTGAGTAGCCCTTACATATTAGTCTAGCTTTTTTTCTTGATACCTTACCATCTTCATTCAACTTATTTCTAAATACCTACTTAGTATCAATCACATTTTTTTCTTTAGGCCTAGGTATAAGAGTCCAAGTTTTGTTCTTCTCTATTTTCTCTATCTCTTCATTCATAGCCTGAATTCAACTTTTATTTTCTAGTGCATCTTTAACATTTATAGGTTCAAAATTAGCAAGTAAAAAAGTAATTTTTAGCTTACTTCTTGTAACAGTACCTTCAAATTTGTCTCTGATAATCTAATCTAGTGCATGATGTCTCCTGGTTGCCTTTTGAATGAATTGCATTGTCATCTTCTTGAACTTCAATTTTAGGTTCAAGTTGATCTGACTGTTGCTCAGGTCCTTCAAACTTGGTATGCATTGGATTGATAGCATCTGAATCTCACTCAAGTTCCTATGACTTGGTTTGAACTTCTTGCAAATTGCTGATTGAAGACTTAGGAGTAGAAGTTTCCTAATTGACAGGTGTCTCTGAGACTATATTAGGTTCAATGAAAATAAACCTCTTGTAATCTTCTGGCTCCTTTTTTCTTTCTTCTTTAGTCCTTTCTGCAAACTCATCAACTTTCACATGTGCACTTTCTATGACTTTGTGAGTAGAAAAATTCAAACATCTATATGCCTTACTCTTGCAAGAATATCCCAAAAATATACCTTCATCACCCTTCACATCAAATTTTTCTTTTCTAGATTCTTTCAAAATATAACATTTGCTTCCAAATACTTTTAGGTAACTTACATTAGGTTTATAGCCATACCTCAACTCATAGAGGGTTTTGAATGAGTCCTTCAACTGTACTTGGTTCAAGGTATGACCTACAGTGCTGATAGCTTCCTTCTAGTATTTGATAGCAATGCTATTTTCATTCATTAGAGTCCTTGCATATTCCATGATAGATCTATTCCTCCTTTCATCTATTCTATTCTACTCGAGAGTTTTAGAAGATGATATCTGTCTTTTGATTCCTCTTTCAATGCAAAAGTTATTGAATTCATGGGAGATGAATTTACCACCTTTGTTTGACCTCAAAAAATTTAGTCTTTTCCCTATTTCCTTTTCTACTCTAGCCAAATACCATTTGAACTTCTCAAATGCTTCTAATTTCCCTCTTAGATACATGATAGCCATTATTCTAGAGTAATCATCAACAAAAAGAATGAAGAACTTTTCTCTAGTATAGCTCTCAATTTCAATGGGTCCACACAAATCAGTATGCACAATTTCTAAAATTTCTTCAAACTGATAATTTTTACTTTTAAAACTAGTCTTTCCCATCTTACCAATATGGCAATTCTTGCACAGACCAAGCTTAGGTTTCTTTATACTAGGTATGCCTCTTACTTTTCTAAATTTTCTTATTTTTAACAAGTTATCAAAATTCACATGACATAACATTCTGTGCCATAGCCAATTTTCTTCAACTGGAGTAATAAAACATGGATATTCACCAAGTTCAAGATAAAACAAGTTACCTTTTGTCTATATGCTTGGTCCAATTAGCTTTCCTTTATCATCCAATAGTCTTGCCTTTCCATGCATGAATTCCACCTTGAATCCAATATTGATTAGTTGTGCCACACTCAAAATTATTTTTTAAACCTTCAACCCAATAGGCATTATCACATACAAGCTCTTTGGTTAGTGAGATTCTTCCTCTTCCTTTTATAAAACAAGGTTCATTATTACCAAACCTCACACTACCATCATCATAGTCTTCAAATTGTTCAAACTTTTTTTTGTTACCAATCATTTGATGATAGCAACCACTATCTATGATCCATGTATCATTTTTACTCACATGAGAGATAAGTGCCATCGTATCTTCCTCATCATTATCAGATTCATCTTTCATAGTGATGTAAACAATTTCATCTTCACTATTATCAGAATCCTTAGAATCTTTAGCCATGAAACATGTTTTCTTACCTTTTTCCTTGAATGCTTTGAAGTCTTTCTTGCCATTGCACTTACGAGATTTCTTCTCATCATTTTTTTCCTTGTTTGGGCACCTAGCAGCAGTATGACCAATTTCCTCACATTAAAAATAGATTAGAGGAAATTTAACTTTGTATTTTCCTTTGCCTCTAGAATATTTCCTTGCAAGTAGAGCTTCAACCACCTCAATATCACTGTCAGAACTCTATTCTGATTCTTCTTCACTTTTTGACTGAGAATCCTTTATCTTTTTGCCCTTATCTTTGAGTGAAAGCTTGGCTTCAAATGTTGATTCAATGTTCTTGGAAGCTAGAACATAGTTGTCATAGTTATCTAGCTCAAATGTAGTCAATCTTCCTACTATGGCCTCTACATTTATCTTATGATTTGCTTCACATCTTCTTTCTTGAATTGTAGAAACTCTAATTGCATAAATGGGAAGCAATGTTCTAAGAACTTTACTTACAACTATTTCTTCTTTGATATCTCCTCCAGAAGCTTTGATTACACTGACACTTGCTTTGACTCTTTCAACATACTTGGTAGTGTTCTCGTCCTCTCTCATCTTAATCTAATCAAATTGTCCTCTTAGACTTTTTTCTTTGGCTCTCCTCACATTCTCATCACCTCCATAGATATCTTTCAGCTTGTTCCACATTTCAAAGATAGTTTTGTAGTCTTTGATATCATCAAATTCTTCATAGCTTAAGGAAGATGTTGTAACTCAATAGATGTAGTGTATATTATCTTTAAAAAATCTTAAACATTCATAGTGATTAACATGCATGCATAAAAGAAATAACATGAACACATGAGACACTAGATTTAAAGTGGAAACCCAATATGGTAAAAATCACCAAGTAACTAGCTACTAATTTTCACTCTTCTAAAGTGAGCCCTTTTAGGAGCCAACCCTGTTAAAGGTTATAAAACACACTATTAGGTGTGACCGTGTTAAAGGATTTAATCACCCTACTAGGAGTGGCCTTGCTAGAGGACTAAAGAATAATTCAAAAGAACTGTCATCTTGTTAGAGGATTTAAAAAATGACTATTAGACCAACTCTGTTAAGAGATTTAGAAATCACTGCTACAATGGTGAGAAAGTAACAATGAAGTGACCTAAATGAGATGCAACTAAATTATTGATACAGATCTCTATTCTGCTTCACTAGATCCTCTCTGATCAAATACAACTTTGTTTCTCCTCAAGGATATTTGATCCTTCTTCAAAATTCACTCACACTTTCCTCTTCACATAATCAACACATTTGCATGGTTGTTCATTACAATTTAGAATTCACAACTTGACCTTTTATTTATACCTTACAAATTGTCAAGTTGGTTCATTTACAAGTTAGAATTACCAATAATCATTACATTAGTTGGCTACATTCATTAAATGAAACAATTAAAATTTACTTTCCAAAATAATGAAATCCTTCATTAGCTGACCCTACTTGGGAAACACTGCTCTAGAAATGATTTCCATTGTTAACCAACTAAAGCTCGATAAACACTACTAACTCTACAAAATCCTTTGGAGATTGAGTGAACTTGGTAGAAACTAAGTTTCCTTCATTAACCTTGTGAGCTTGGTTACCACTGACATCTTCCACAAAATCCTTCGATGACCAAGTGAGCTCAATAGAAATTTTTTCCATAGAGTAACTTTGAGGAATACTTAGTAGACTCTGGAATTTTCTTTGCTAACCAATTGAGTTTGGTAAACTCCATAAATTGCTTTGTTGACCCACTGAGCTTGGTAGACTTTGTCTGATAATTGATATGTCATTTTTGTAACATCAAGGACAACACACAATGAACAATTGTATCCAACATCACCAATTATCTAAAGAAATGATACTTTATTTCAAGGTGCTTGGTTTTGGTATGAATCATAGGATTCTTGGAAATTTTAACTGCACTGCTGTTATAATAGAAAACAAAAACTGGGTCCTTGATCTCTTTCTTCATACTTGTCAACAATTGTTTGAAGAAAAAAATATTTGAACAATTCATTGTTGGAGTAATATATATAGCTTTTGTTGTGATTGAGAGATACAATTTTGTTTCATTCTTGCTAGCCTCTTTCCAAGAAAGAATGTTGCATCACTAGTGTTGTTTCTATTATCAATGCTTCCTACCTAATCTAGATTAGTGAATTCTTTTAATTTAAAGATGTCTCCTTTCTTATACCACAAATCATAATCTTTTGTGCCCTTTAGAAACCTCAAGATTATTTGTATTACTATCATGTGATTTTCTTTTGGATTAGTAGAGAATCTTGCTACCACTCAAACTGCTAATGCTATATTAGGTCTTGTATGCTCCACACAATGAAATTTTCTAGTAATTGATCTATATGTAGTCTAATCTACATCTTTTGAATAATCATCTTTGGAAATCTTATGTCCAATAGACATAGGTGTTCCAAATGGTCTAGAATCCTTCATGTCAAACTTCTTTAGTATTTCCTTAATGTGCTTTGTGTCATGCCCAAAATCTAGGGAAAAACACCCACATAATTTTATTTTTTTAAAGTAATAATAAGGTTCACAAAGGTTTAAGAGATGATTCATGAGAGAGAGAATAAGTTACTACATTCATCTTGAGTTTATAGTTGTGAGAGGAAATGCATTGATAAGGTTAAACTTTGGTTATTAAATTGGTATCAACATTTGATTCGTTATTACATTAACATTACAACAATGTATTAAAATTATTCTAATATGGATTAAGTGAAGTATAAGCCCCAATTATTTCATAGCCTAGATGTCAAGAACTAATTACTATGATAACATGAAATAATTGTCTAACTACAATTAACTCAATTCTAAACTAAATATAATTGAGTTCATGATCTATTAAAAAAAAAAAATAACGACGATCATAATAATACAGCTAAAATTGAATTAATTAGAATCTAAACTAAAATTTACTAAGATAATTTTATTTGCAACATAACCATTAACTTTATAAATGAAAACTAGAGATATAGTAATTAAACTATTCCACTCATGCTAACTACGTTTTAAAATTTTAATCCAAAATCTAAACTAACCCTAGATATACATGTACAATAGAGGGAACTTTATTTTTAAATGTGCTATCTACATTTTAATTTATAATTCTCTCCAACATACTTATAACATTCTAATTTATTAATATATCAATTACAAATAAAATTGAAGACTAGAATTATTTCAAATAAATCTATAAGTGAAACTAAAATTTATTTAAAACTATTGTACATCTAAATCCACATTAATAATGCCAATATAAAGTTCAATCTAACTAATCTCACAATCTATAATGTAATACACTAATACTATAATAAATCTAAAACTAACTTAAATCAAAACTAAAGGAAAATAAAATAAACTATATTAATATAAACTAACTATCGCATAAACTAAAACTAATCTAACTTTAATAACATTAACTAACTAATATTTATTCATGATTAAAATGCACCTATTAAAATTCTACCCATTTTTAAAACTAAATTTTAAATGACAAAACAAACTAAACTAAAATAAAGGTAACTAACATTCTAACTACTACCTAACATATAAATTTAATTATATTCCTAAACCTGTTATCAACCTATCATTAAAACTAACTACATCCAATCAAAACACCTAAAACTAACCTAGGACATCTACTTACCAAGTGGCCTAGCCACCAACTTGGCATCCCCCTCAAGAGGCCCATGCACCCCCATGAGGCATCACACTGCCCAAGGACTACTTGGCATAGAACTTGACCCCCCTTGCATGCAATGGGTGCTTGAAGAAAACCAAGTGCATGGAGAAGGCTAAGGGGGGGAAAGTTATCAACAAAAAAGCCTAAGTCTTCCCCTTGATTGGACCAGCCTTGTACTACATGTACAGAGGTAGTTGGGGAGAATGATTTCTCCTTACTGCGGATGAGACGCCTCCCAATGTGAGTGCTAGGTGGAAGGAGTTAAAAGGTTAAGTTAATATAGGTTTGCTTGTTTACTTCTAAAAATTTTTAACCCCACTTTCTGCCACCCACTAATGCCATTATCAATATGCTTGGATGAACCCCCAAACATTGCATGTTGCCCCAAGTCTATAGGCGCAGAGTTGTCCCCTCTTCCTTGATGCACGAGAAATTCTCATAAAGCAAGTGCATAGGACTAGAGGAGTTGGAAAAAGTGTGGAGTTTAAAATTTTATAAACATGGATACATCTATCTCACGCAACCACATAAAATGCTGACCTTATACTCAACTTCACATCACCCTGCGCCAGCCTGGAGGGAGAGAGGGGAAGGAGTTTCTTATTTTGGTTTGGTTTAATGTGGACTCAGACCCCAACAACCATGAAAGTCTACCACCCACGCAATCCAATATTTGGATTGGGGACAATTTAAACTTCCTTTTGCCATGATTACCTTTGTCTCCTATCAACTTTAAGCTGGCATCTAAGTTGGGAGAAGGAAATATTTATTACAAAAAGTTTTATTGTTGAGAGATACGATAAGATATACATTTAAATGTTTTAATTTTAAATTTATTTAATTTATATTCCTTTAAAAATATTTAAGAATGATTTTGTGTGAAGTTCAAGGCGGGATAACTCAGAGAATATTCTCTGTGAACTTGGGGGAATTAAAATTTCCTCCATACATTTTCCAAAGGGCTTTATACTCCTAGAGATGCACATTTTTTTAAGCCAATTTTTTTCTAAGTGTTGATATGCTTCTTCTTCTTTTTTTTCATAATTCCAATACATTATCTATTAATCTATTTTCTCACATACATATACATAATTTGAAATCACATAAGAGCAATGCAAGGAGGTTTTCATAATCTTTTTCTTTCTCTATTATTCATCCTGGTTCAAGGCCCCATCAGGAAAGAACTAGTAAGAAAACCTAATGTCCTTGCCAATACATCCAAATTTAAATACATTTTACATAATATTACAATTCAATTGAATTCACTTCTAGGTCCTTCACAAGTGCTTTCTTTCAATACTTTAAATACTTCAAGGAAAATGAGGGAGAAGACAAGAGTTGACTTGGGGTAAAACATCACAACATCAAGAACAATTCAAGCATACACCCCAATCCAATTTTACACAATAGGTCCAAGCATAGAACCTAACTAGGGGGGAGGTGGATTTTCCCAATGGGAGACGTCAATCACCATACCATAACATAGCCCTTTCGAGGCTAAAACTTGAAAAATTTACATTCTTCTACAAGGCCCTTTCGAGGCTATTACCACAAGGATTTTCATTCCTTTCCATATCAAGAATTCACAATATCAAACAAGGTATATGATGACAAGTAGGGGCCCATACACCCTACCCTCTTTCCCTCCTCTCATCATGAGAGGAGACTCTACACCATTGAGGTCCAACTAAGGCCCTTCCCTTGTACATGGCCACTTCTTCCCTATCCAAGGGTGAGTAATGTCAAAACAATCCCCATGAAATCCCCTCAAAACAAAACATCAAGACAAGCATAAGAATAACATCAAGAACAAGTTAAAATTCCTCCAAATCAAACCCAACACACAAGCAAGAAAAAAAAAGAACAACACAATGCCTTATGCATGATTCAAGCATGAACAACATGAAGAACAAATTCAAAAGAGTGAAGAACTCCTACCTTCACAAAAAGTTATGGTAAAATGGTAATTTGAGAAGAGATTTTCCTTTTCATCCTTCAATCCTCCAACTTTCTCTAAAACTAGAGATTGGATAACAACCCCAAAACTACTCTCAATTGCCTCTAACTATGATCCTTAACTCAACTAGACTTCAAGTAACCTCAAGATGAAGTTTTGAGTCACCAACTCAAGTGGAGACAATCAATTTTCGTAATCAACCAAAAGTAGGGTTTTTTAGTGACCCTAAAAGTCAACCAAGGAGGCTAAAGGGGTGGAAAGTACTCCCAACCCATACCCTTACCCCGAGGGTACTTAAATTTAATGTCTTTAAGCCTTAGAGACTTAATAGGAATAACAAAAGCTAGAAGAAAAGTAAGACCAAATAAAAACCTTCAAAGAAAGACAATGCAAGATGGCACAAATTAAAAAGGGGTTTAGTTCCATCTTTCTATTGGATTTTTTTTTCTTGGCTAAATTTCCTTCACACTCATTGCACACATCAGTAGGTCAAGAAAAGCATATGTGTGTGTGTGTGTGTGTGTGTGTGTGTGTGTGTGTGTGTGTAAATACATATCAAGAAATTCATGTAAATTAAAACATCCATTTTTCTACAAATCAATTGTTTATCTCATTCTATTCATTAAAATTGGAAAATTAAAAGTGTTAGTTTTTCATTCATTCACTTCATCATCATACATGTTCATAAAGGATTAAATGATGAGATTAAATATCTAAAAGTAAAGCATCACACATCATAAATAGCATAATAATGTTCAGTGCATCAAATAATATTCTGACATATCGAGTCATGAGTATCAAAATAATAATGTATCATCGATGTTAGGATGGGTCAGGGCAAGGCCTCAAACTTTGATTGAGTAATATAGATACCATCCTTCTTCTATTGAATCTGCAAGACAACAAAGAATTTGAACTCTCGAAATATTAACATCTCAAATATCTTACTCATTTCCTCTAAAAAATATTTTCATAGATCATCATTTCCTGTGAACAATGTATCATCCACAATAAAAATTACCAACACAATCTTATTATCTGATCCTTCTTTGATGTATAGGTTACTTTTATCATTAGTTCTTTAAAAACTAATATTTATGAGATACTTGTGAAACATCTCATACCAAGATCTAGGGGCTTATTTGAGACCGTATAAAGCTTTGAGTAATTAGTAAACCATGTCCCTTTTTCTAGGATCAATGAAACCTTCTAGTTACTCAATGTATATTTTCTCTTCCATGATTCCATTCAAGAATGTTGATTTCACATCCATCTGATATACTTTTAATCCTTTATGTACTACTTATGCAAGGAGTGTTCTAACACCTTCTATTCTAGCAATAGGAGAAAAAGTTTCTCCATAGTCAATACCTTCCTCTTGAGCATAACACTTGCAAACAAGCCTTGCCTTATTCCTTGAAACTTCTCCATTTTCACTCAACTTATTTTTGAATACCCATTTTTTGCCAATTACATTCTTATCCTTGGGTCTACGAAGAAGAGTCCAATTTTTATTCCTTTCTATTTGATCAATTTCTTCATTCACTACTTCAATCCAACTTTCATTTTCTAATGCATCGTTAACTATTCTAGGCTCAAATTTAGTAAGAAAAAATGTGTTTTGGTTTATTCCTTGTCATTAAACCAACTAATTAATCTCTAGTGATTTTCTCAGGTGCATTATACCTTCTAACATATGTATCATGTTTGGGATCCTTTTGTCTAGATTCACTAGGTTCATCATGATCTTCTAAATCATGCTTGGGTCCCATTGACTATGACTTAGGTCAATCAAACTATGACTCAACTTCATCCTATTGAAAATTGGCTCCTTCTAACTTTGACTCAAGTCCTTCTAATGACTCAAGTTGCACTGGCTGCAACTCAGGTTGAACTAGAGATTTTGGGGACTCCAGTGGTAAAGAATGATGACTCCCAATTACATTAGATAAAGTGTCAGGGTCATAGTAAACAAAGTTTCTATAGTTTTCAGGTTCCTTACTACTTTTTTCTTCACTCTTTTCTATAAACTTATCAATCTTCACATGTCCACTTTTTATAACTTTATGAGTAGATAATTTCAAGCATTTGTATGCCTTTCTCTTATTTGAGTATCCTAGAAATATGTCTTCATCCCTTTTCACATCAAAATTTCCTTTCCTTGACTCCTTCAAAAAAAAACATTTACTTCCAAATACTCTGAAACACACATTAGTTTTATAGCCATACCATAACTCATAAGGTATTTTCTCTGAATCTTTCTTGAATTGAACTCAGTGTAGGGTATTAACTGTAGTGCTAATTGCTTCCTTCAATATTTGATAGTAATATTCTTCTCTATCATCAGGGCCCTTACACAATCCATGAATGATATATTCCTTCTTTCAACTATGTCATTCTATTGAGGTGTTCCATGGGCAAACACTTTCCTTTTGATTCATCTTTCATTGTAGAATTCATTGAATTCATTCGAAATAAATTCTCCTTTTTTTGATTTTCAACTTTTTTAGTTTATTTCTTATTTATTTCTCCACTATGACCACATACCACATTAATTTTTGAAAAACTTTTGATTTATACTTTAGGTACATAATTGTCATCATTCTAGAATAATAATCAACAAATAAAAGAAAGTACTTATCTCCTATATAGCTTTTTGTGCCAATAGGTCCACAAAGATTTATATGAACCAGCTCTAACACTTCTTTAGAATGATATTTCTTTCTTTTAAAACTTGTCTTTCCCATCTTTCTAGTTTGATGATTCTTGTGCATATCCTTGTCAAGTTTCTTGAGATTTGGAATGCCTCTAACCCTTCTATTCTTTCTTATGTTTACTAGGGATCAAAGTTCACATGAAATAACCTTTTATGTCATAACCAACTTTATTCTACTTGAGCAATGAAACAAGAACTTTCATTTATATCTAGGTAGAATAGGTTACCTTTTTTTTGCTTGCCAATCCCAATCAAATTTCCTTTCCCATGCAGTAGATTGGCATTTCCACTCACGAATTCTACCTTGAATTCATTATTATTAAATTGAGCCACACTAAGTAGATTATCATTTTTTATCACATATAATATCATTGTGTAGTACAATACTATTGAAAATAATTGATTAGTTGCATATTATCTTTGATGTTACAAAAAATTTCATATCTTTACTAGTCAATGTGTTGGTGTTTCAAAACTACCAAGAAAAAAAATACTTGATACCAGAGTTCTGAAAGTAAAACTTTGTCTAAGGGTTAGAAACCTCCTATAATCAACTAAAAAAAATTATATCTTGACCCAACTTCAACATAATAACATGGACTTTCTACTCTTTAAGTTCTAAAAAACCAAGGCAAGTGCACTTGAGGGATATTTGGATATATAACTAGTTTATGGTTCTTTTCTTCAACATATGTTTATTAACATCATATTTCTATTTCATTTTTATCCTTTATAGTAGAAAATAGTCACAATTCTTCTATATTAGATACAAAAAATCCTTGACAACAGCACCTAAAAAGACATACGGGAGATTACTACAAATAAGTGTTGAACCATAGTTGAAATCTTCATACTAGAAAGTAAAGATTGATTTGGTTTATATTTTTTCTCTATGTAACTTCATGAACTCAATAGCTTGCATCCTAATTGATGATAGGTTCCTTATCCATTGGTACAAATAAAATCACACTAGTAAACATGATTTATTCCATTGCCTTACAATTGAAACTGTCAGTAGTTAACTCTAAATTCTCTTCTTATGAATATCCTCTGATACACCTAGAAAACCTATCAATTCAATGAAAGAATTTATTTAATTCCTTGAATTAAGAGTAATCAATGAACATAAATACAACCTATCCAAGCTACATTAAAATGAAAGAACATTATTCATTCATTCTCAAATCTTTAGATAAATGAAATAGGAGATAGAATTTAGAGACACAAATATCCGTTGAACCTTTCTTTATATTTATTTTCTTTCAAAAGAACACATTGCTAGCATCAAGTTTCAAATAGCTCAAAATTAAACACCTAATCCTTCCATGTTTTAATATTCTCAGTTATGCAAAGAAGAATACATCAAAAAATTAATGTAGAGACTACTAGATTGATTATACCTTCTCTCTAGCCTTGGTATCTCATTCATATAGCATGAGATGAAACAAGCTTTAGGCTTAGAGAAGAATGAGAAATGTCCTTAAGATAAAAGATATTTCACACAAAAGGGTTTCTATCACAATAAGACAAAAATTTGTGTAATAGAATACCTACATCATAAACCTTCTTGTTGTAAGGTCATTTCTATTGTAGCTTCTTGTTGCTAAGGAGCTTTACTTAATGATTGACTTGGATGTAATTGTTTTTCCTCAGACTACAGGACTAGTTGATTTTCATATGAGGTGTTAGGTTCTAATATCTAGAAGTTTATTACAACTCATTGATCTCCCTTAAAATCATCATGAACTAACATGCAAATAATTATAAATGGTTTTTTTCTATCAAATCATTAATTTGACTAACTGTTCTTCTTTTTGCAACTGGTTGATCTTCTTTTATTTCTTCTTGTGCATATATTGTTTGTAATTCATCTATGTCCACACCACTTTCATTAGTTTCTTTAGGTGTCTATTGATTTGATTGGGCAAGACCTATCATCTATTTTCTAAAAAGTGAGTCATCTAACCAGTTAAAATTCAATATCTCCCACTACTTTTTCAAAATATCCTCTCCCAATTTCTTAATTACATCTAACTCCTTTTTGAAAAAATCTAAGAATATTTGAAATTGAACAACTTCTTCAATTGTTTTGGCAAACCATATGTGGCCTTTTTCATTTATGACTTTATTTAACCTAATGCACAACAACTCATCTCTCTCCTTGGCCCATTCTTCTTTGTCTTTCAATTTATCTATGACCTTTAGTACATGAGGGAAAATCTCAAAACATTCACTAAGATATTTTTAAAAATAATTAATAATCCTCCTCTACAACACAATCCTATCATTATCAAAATTAGATAAACCACTTGTCATATCAAAAGTTTTCTCTACCTATTCAGAAGAGAGATTGATAACTAAACAACATAAAATTATAATATCACTATCCCTACTAGTCTACTTTTTTACAATTGGCTTCAAGGCATCCTCATTAATTTTTAATTCATTCCATATATCTACTAGTTTTGAAAAATTATCAAAGAAAGATGGCCAACATATCCTATTTACCAGGTATATAATGGAATCTCTTTATTTATTTTCATATTGCACACCCAGCTCCACATGTAATGACCATGTTTTATTCCTTTCTTCTTCAATTTTTTCTATTGTATATAATTGGAATCCCTATGGGGTGCTTGGTATTTCTATTAGAGGAATTGTGTTGAATGGTGCAATTGGAGGATGAGGAGGATAACTAATCTTGGGTTTGCTAGATTGTCCTTTATACTACATCTTATTTTCAAGCTCAATCCTCCTCTATACTTCTTTGTTGTAAGCATCTAGAGCCTGTTCATATTTTTCTTGCAATTCTAATTTTTGTCTTTTCTCCTTCCTATCAGTGGCTAATATGAGGTTGGTTGTTTCAACATTGAATTCTATAGCCTCATTATTTGGAGTATCTTCTTTCCGCTTAACAATCAAATTTCTAACCAATCCAGTATCATCAGATTGAGAAAAACTAGCTCTAGATCCTTTGTTTAGAGACTAGATTACTAAGGCAAGATGATCTTCACTAGACTTAGCATTTTTATGTCCTCAGTCACCTTTTCCTTAGTAATTAGTTTCTTTGTGATAGTGATAAAAACTATGGCATCTACAATGTCCCAATTTGGCAAGAGTAGAACTCCAGATGATGTAATCATTCTTCTCCCTTCTTCTAGAGTCAAAATTTTAAATTCTTACATCATTTCATCTTTTATAATTGTATCATCCCTTTTTGGATGCTCAACCTTCATCTTGTTACATCTTTCTTCAAAATTCACAATATTATTTCTCAAAGAAAATTGGTAGAAAGCTCTTGATTTGACAAAATTTTCATTTGATAGATCATGACTAGCTTGTTCTACTACAAGATCCAATTCCTTTCATTTATAATAAAAAATAGTTAGTTCAAGGATAGGCGTGGGAGGTTAATATATATTTCCTTCCTCCAATTTTTTAGTAGTAATAGACACTCCCCCTTGAGAATCTAATTGTTCAATTTTCTCTCTAGTAAGCTATTCCTCTCCTATATGCAAGGGAGATTGAGTAAGTTGTTCCTTTCTAGTAAGCTATTATTCTTCTATCTTCTGCCTCTTAGGCCTTGGCTTTTTAGGCCTTTCTCTTAAAGTTGCACTAGTTGATCCAACTATTTACTTTCCTTTATTAGTTGCATGCTTTCTATTTTTTATTATGCTATAATCAAACCTCCTTTGGATGACCAATTGTCTTGATCCTACTGTAGGAGTAAAAGACAAATTCTTCATTACATTCCTTGCTTTGTCAAGATAAGTATTGATAAGAAGAGCCTTCTTTTCATTCATTGCACCCATGATCTCTAGGAAGTTGATCATCAATTTTTTCACTCTGTCTACTAATTTCTTTGCATCTTTCAATGGGATATAATATTTCTCAAAATAATTAATGAATTCTAAAACCCTAGAATAGACTCTCCACTTTTCTTTCTTGGTTTCTTGTTCTTGGAGAGGAAATTCATTTCGAGTATTAGTCCTGGCCCTGTATCTAAATATTTCAAAAAAACCCTTCATTATCACTAAATCCAAAATGGTACATTGCCATTTTTTATGGGTCTAAAATCTTTTGCAAAAATAACTAACCACCCTTTGTGATTATAAATTGGTGAGCTATTGTGCAGGATGTGAAAAGAGAGCCTCTTGACTTACTAGTATGTTATGTTTCTTCCAAACCACCTAGTTGCAACAACATCTTAGCTATTCCCATCTTAAGAGGTACTTGTTAGGGAAGCACATGTGGAGTTCCTTGAAATCATATACTCTAAATACTATTGACACTAGATTTGGCATAATGTCTACCCAATTATGGGAAACTTAATTGCTAGGATTATCCATAGGCTTGATGAAGTCTAAAAATGCCTTGGGTATCCTAGGATTATCTTTGAATAATAGGATCCTTAGTCTAGATGCAAAATATCTATCAAATATTACAAAATTAGCCTCCTCTACATCCCAAGTCATATCTACACTCCATAATTTGACTGGAAAAGATTCTCCAGCATGTTCTCCTGTTAACACCATCTCTTTCTCAAAAAATGTGACCTCTTTATACATAAACATATGCATTAAAAAAGAGTAAAAACCAAAAGTCTTATCAATTTTCCATTTTTCAATTCCAATCAAACTTACATAAATATCTTTGGCTAGAAAACATGCAAAATCAAAAAATAATATCAACTCCAAAGCAAGAAATTTTCACCATTATATACATCTATTGGAAATATGGGATAGACTAGATTTCTAAGAGGGAGGGGTGAATCAAGAACCAATAAAACTTATTTTTTTTCCTCCAATTAATCCTTCATATATATTATGATCTAATTGCATGCATGGAAAACTAAAAGCGTTAAAAAATTCATAACACTTTGACAAAAGATACGGTGACCTAGAAATCTTCCGAATAGAAATTAAAGCTGGGGTGGGTATGATACCCACAAGCTTTAGTACTATAGTATAAAATTGGTCAGTTAAGGCATATAGTTGGTCACTTTTGATGATGTTCCCTATTAGAAGCAATAAGGACTGCTAGGTCCATCTTGTTAATGGATTTACAAAACATACAATGAAGTATGAACTTGGTAAAGAGATTTGAAAAAGACTCTTAAGTATACCTTGTGAAAGTATTTAACTGTTCCACCTATTAGGATGAATCAATGGTTGATTTTTGATCTGCAACTCTGATTTTGTGGTTGAAATTCCTTTTAAGTGTAATGATCACCTTGTTGTGATAGATAATTCTTTTTTTCTCCTTATAGTGCTTGTAGCCTTCTAAATTCACACTTTTGCTCTTATTATATTTCAAACATATATTATTGGATGTGGTATAATATATTTCATATATACCAATCAAAATTACAATTCATCAAAGTTGACTACAATAAAAGTTTTACCAAAATACACAAAGTCGGTTCAACTGCTAGCACTCAAGTTCTAAAGACAAACTTGGTGAGGTTCTAATACTCGAAAACCATTGTCAACACTTGGCATCATCATGCGCTTGATGGTCATAGATTCTCAATTCATGCTAATCACTTCAAAGTATTTTGAAGTTAGTTAGTACTAATGACTTGATGTATACTATGAAAATCAACATATAAACTAAATCACTTGGTTGATACTACACGGCTTGGTCAACACTAACACTACGAGCTCTATTTAAGCTAAATCACTTGGTTGAAACTTCCTATCTCAGTCGACATTGGATTCACATCATTGATACTATGAACTTAGTAAACATTAGAGACCATGGTTGATACTGTGCAAGTTTATTAATATTAATTAGCTCAATTTGCACTATTACTTATCAACTCAATATATACTACATGGTTTGAACTAGATACTAATTTTGGAGCTTAGTAGCAACTATTGAACTCGATAGAACCTAAATTACTCAGTTGACACTATAAACTAGAAGATAAGCTCAATAGCTACTAACCATTTGACTAATTTTGTGTCACTAATAAACAAACCTGACCTTAATATCAACAATCTCCCCCTTTGGAATTAAAAAGATAAAAACACTTATTAATTAAAAACTAAATTCTCAAAATTTCAAGTTCAAAACATTCTTTTGTCTCCATTCTATGTCTTCAACTTGGTAACATACTCTATTTTTGAGATTTTTCAAAGTTTCTTTTGTAAGAGATGTTTTCTAATTAATTGCACATGTATTTGTATAATATTATGTTTCTTCCCCATACATATATCACATATTATACTTTTCTCACTATATACATATATCTCATATCTTTATTTTCTATCTTCATATCTTTTCCCCCTTTTTTTATCTTATCTCATCTTCTTCCCATTTTTGACATAAATGCCAAAGGTGTATGCTACAAGGTAATGGAAAAATGTGACGAGAAGTTAGAATGTACCTTCAAAATCAATTCTATTGTCTTGTACCAATTTTCCTATTAACAAATTTCTTGCATGAAGTGTAATATGTACTTCTTCTCATAAATCCATCATGTGATCAGTTATGGAGAAGTTTTATCATGGATGAGAGTTTTGGAATGTGCAATGTGTTTCTACATATGTATCCATGTTTGGGAGAATCATGCCTTGGATTTCTCCAAGTGTGACCCTAATCTTGGCTTCTTCCCTTAATAATCTTTCTTGCATATTAGTTAGAAATCTAATCTTTGAGAAGTGGGCATAACTATAGCTTGGGTCAAGTGACAACTGGTGTGCACTTGCCTTCAAGTCTTCATCTATCTTAGATAGTTTATCTTTGATTTCATAAGTGAAGATAGATGTATCACATAACTTTCTAAATAATGAAGTTACATTATTTGTAGAGGTTTCCAATGAGCTGAGAATAGTAGTCAATTCTACTTGATTTATTGCAATTTTTTGTGCAAATTGCTCCAATACTTTGTTCTCATATTTCCTTTCTACTTTTTGTAACAAATTTTCTTTTCCATTCAAATATTCATTGAATTTTTACACAACTTTTGGTAATTGAATCAAAATAGGTTGAGTACTATCAACCTCAGTACTTAGTGCATCTACAAGTATGTTCTTCGCATCTTCATGCACCTGGTTTTCTCTTCTCTAAGCTTTTGCTACTTAGCTTTCTTTTGCAATAGTTCACTTATGATGTTAATTTGTTAGAATTTAGAGTAGAGATATCCCAATTCAAGATAACTATATCCTCATCAAGATCAATATCTTCTTCTTTACCTTTTCCTTTTCTTGAAACTTTAGTACTCGATTGAGGCTTTCTCTCAACTATCTTTGTACTTACTATTTGCATACTTGGAATTGTAACAATAGTAGAAATAGAAGGGCTAGAAAAAAAATTAGATATTACACTAGTAGTAGAAATACCTTGTTGATGTGTATCCAAATATAATGATGGAGGAATCATTAGCTTCTTAGTAGATGAAGTGCTGATCACTTTAGTCAATATGGAACTCATTTGAATAGGTGCAAAGATTGGTTGGGTGCATGGTGTTGCAGTGGTTGCTACAACCAACATGACTGAAGCTTTCTCTATTCTTGATGGCATTAAAGCTTTGCTTAGAGAGTGAGGAAATGATACCATGACTATAGCTACAATCTTCTTTGGGTCTATTTCCTTAATACTGTAAATCTTAAGGAGATTCTCCTTGGTAGTTTCCTATTCTTGCTCATCATCATCTAGATTTACATCATCTATTTCTATGCCTTATTCATCATTGTTTTCATTTTCTTTCTTGTCATCTTCATCATGTATGTCACTAATATGAACAAAAAATCACTCAATTGATGAAATTTGTAAATATTCTTCTATGTAGTTGTAGTTATCTTTGTCACATGTTCAATCTTACTAACCAATATCATGCATGTGTTGAATTTTAGAGTGAGTTTTTCTTCATTTTTCTTCATGGGTTCTTTCACTTCTTTGTCAATGAGACTTGGCATGAGCTTCCTCAGAGTCTATTCAAATATATCTTTTGTAGCTTTCTTAGCACTTTCTCATATTCTCTTGATTTCTTGCATAAGCTCATTAGGAAGTTTTTGTTTAAGTTGATCGGGTGAGTATTTCTATTTACCTAGTTTTGACATTATCATGTCTTCAACTTACATCTTCTCATCTACATTCCTACTCTCATATTTGAGATATTTGAAGTTTTCCATCCTACATCAATTTCCTTTAATTTTTCTTGAAATGTAGGTGGAGATCTTTTTAAAATAATTTCCTCTCTACCTTCCTCACCTAATTATAGTTTCTTTCTTGATCTAGATGCTCTTCTTATGATTAATGCAATAGATGACTTGGTGGGTCTGGTTATGATAACCTTACCCTTCTTCCTGATTGGCTCTTCTTCTTCAAATTTTGTTTCTTCTTCTTCATCTTCTATATCATCTTCTTCCATATCATCTCCTTTTACTTCTATCAATGGGATAGTAGAACTTGCTTGCTTTAGCTTTTCTATTCTCTTTTTTCCTTTACTAAATGCTTGAAGAAGCTTAATTTCAAGTTCTATTCTAGCTTTGGCTTCATCAAAAGTAACAAAATATGTGGCCTTGGGATCCATAGGTTCATTCAATAATGCCTCAATGATATCCTCGGTGTCATCAATGTTAGCCTCATATCTTAGAGGCTTAACCTGCACCACTCTAGGTTTGACTTCTTGAATGTACACTTTGTCATAATCTACCATGAAAAAAGCATCATCCTTGTAATCTTCTACAGGTTTCATTGGAATTCTATATCCACTATTCATCTTTTCCTTGACTGAGTCAAAGTAATTGTCCATAATATTGACAAAGTTCTCACCCATCTTTGCTATATATTCATTAATCTGATATAATACATGCAAATCTCTTCTCCATACTACTATACCTTTTGAAGGAAAAAGATTTTGCACAAAGAAAAATAAACAAGTTAGGAGTGAACCAAACTTACACAAGTTATTCTTTGAAGTTTTGATGCTCTCCATGTTCTTATTGAATTGATTTAGCATTAGCTTAGCAAGGTTGAAGGACATGTTGTTCTTCACCACCTTTAGAGCCAGATCAATTGCCTCACATGACATGTTATTGAGATGACTAGAGCTATATATCTTATGAGCTATCAGATGAATTCCAAATTTTAGCTCCATGTTAGTCACACTACTAATATTCATAGTTCTTCCATCCCAATCAACAAGAGTTTTACTTTCTAGTTCTACCTAAGTTAGGGTTTCGATAGACTTTTCTTTGTTCAACATTGGGAGTCCTGTGATTTGATGAATCAATTTCTTTGTTATTTGAATAGGATGCTCCAACCATAGTTTCCCATTATGTACATGGATAAAGATAAACCTTATCCATTTTATTTTAAAGTCTTAGGGCATATTTGGAATGTGTGTTAAACCCTCGGTCTCCAAATGTTGATGCTCAAGTTTCAACACATCATTAACACAAAAATTTTTAGAGTCTCATCCATCTCTAGAGTTCCAATATATTATATCAAATAGCAAAAATTTCAATGAATATTCTTAATAAGTAATACCTTTGGTGGAATCTATGACTAAGCTTTAGTTGGATCAAGCACTTTTGTAATTGCTAAATACAACTTGAAGTCTAGTTCCTTTCAACTAACTCCTCAATGCGACATCTCAGATCCTTTCCTACTCTTGCTACTAGAAGATGTCATGCTTGGTAGGGTTTATGGAAACAAAAAATTATTTAGTAGCAAACACATAGATCACTTGGAAGGACAAAAATCACCCTTAAAAATAGCTCTTCAAAAATTAATGGTGAAAAATGAATTTGATTTCCTTTCCTTTAACATATTTTCACTTTATAATTGCCATTAATGCTTAGTATGATCATTCATTCAATGATAGACTATCTTCCAATCTATTCATTATTAATGCTTGGTTGAGACATTCATAGCTCAATATCCACATAATATTTTAGTGTATCCCAACCTTGCTCAATAGGTTCATGCAACCCAACCTAGCTTGGTAAGGTCTACATTTTCCTTAGTCACTTGGTGATCCCTTTGCATCTTGAATGTTGATATGGATCTTTCCTTATAGCTAGCTGAAATTGATGTAAGATTTCTACTTCATAGTTTTGGTTCCAGTTATCCATGTGAGAGATCAAGTTGGAATGCTTGATTCACCCAATTCTTGAGTGACACCTACTTCATGGCTTGGACTTGCATTCTCAAAAGATTTTAGAATGCATTGGTGCCTTATCTACTTTTTGATATTGTCAATTTTAACTTTCTTTTCATCTTCTATCCTTCAAATGTTCAGACAATTCCTGGAAAGATGTCCAAGTTCTATACAAATAAAACATCTTCTAGTGGTGTCTCTTGTCCTCATGTGATGCTTTACACAATTTTCTCTAATGTGCTCAAATTCTCTACAGTAGTGGCATCTACACCATTTATTGTAGTCCTAACCAAATATAGCTTTCATAATCTATTATGTTGGGTTCAATATCTTGGTTTTGCATTCAGAAGACTTGTGCCCATGTTTATTGCACTTGTGACATTCCCTTCAAACTTAGGTTTCTCCTTACATTCACTTTCTCTATGACCATGTTTATTGCAATTTTAGCACTTTCCATTGAATTTTGCTTTACCATTATTGCAACATTTTTTTGATGTATGACCTAACTTACCACAATGATTGCAAGTATGCCTTTGATTCTTTTGAGCTCCTTTCTTGGATGATTCACCTTCTTTTGTGTATCATATTCATGCTTTTCCTTTCTATCTTTATTGACTTTTCTCATTCAACTAATTCATGTCTACTTGAGATTTAATTATCCTCTCATTGGTTTGTTTTTCAATGTTTAGATCATTTAGCAATCTTTCATTTTCTAATCTTAAATTCAAGATTTCTTCATTTGCATTGGCAAGATGATCAATGAAGTCTACCTATTGAAGGGATAGATGTTGAATTTCATTGCTCTTTCCTTCTCTCTCTTCTTTGTCTTTGACTTTTTCTTCCATGACTTCACATAATCTTATTGACTAAATTTCTTGTTCTCTTTTTAGTTTTCTAACTTCTTCTTGAAGATTGCAATTCTTTTTCAATGGGTCTTTGATTGCCTCATCATCTTCATTTGAGTTTCTTTTTGGATAGATATCTTCAATTCTGTCTTTAGTGTAGAGATTATCATTCATTTGTATTGCAAGATCTTTTCTTCTTTTTAATGATTGAGAGAGTTTCTCCTTTTCTTTCCTTAATTTCCCAATAGCCAATTCCAAATCTAGCTTTTCATTATTAATAGCCTTCTCTAGCCTATATACCTCAATTGCCTCTTATCTTTGATCAAGCTATTAAACTTATTTACAAAGACGCACAAAGCTCTAATATCAAATGTTGGAAATATAGGATAAGCTAGGTTACTAAGAGGGGAGGGGTGAATCAAGAACCAATAAAATTTATTCACATTTCTCCAATTAATCCTTCATATATTTATATAATGATCTAATTGCATGCATGAAAAACTAAAAGCATTAAAATATTAATAGTGCCTTGACACAAGATATGTTGACCTAGAAACCTTCCATATAGAAAGTAAAACTGGGGTGGGGATGATACCCACAAGCTTTAGTACTATAGTATAAAGTTGGCCAGTTAAGGCTTACAATTGATCACTTCTGATGATCTACCTTGTTAGAAGCAATAAGGACTACTAGGTCCACCTTGTTAAAAGATTTAAAAAATATACAATGAAGTATGCACTTGGTAATGAGATTTGCAAAAGACTGTTAAGTCTACCTTATGAAAGGATTTAATTATTTCACCTATTAGGATGAACTAGTGGCTGATCTCTAACCTAAAACTTTGATTTACTGATTGAGACTCCTTTAAAGTGTAATGATCACCTTACTGTGATACATAAATATGTGTCACTCCTTATACTACTTGTAGCCTTCTTAATTCACAATTCTACTCTTATTATATTTCACATACATATATTTTTTGGATGTGATATAACACATTTTATATATACCAATCCAAATTACAATTCATCAAAGTTAGCTACAATACAACTTTCACCAAAATACACAAAGGTAGCTCAACTACTGGCACTTGGGTTTTGAAGACAAACTCGATGAATGCTACAAAACTTGACTTATAAACTAAATCACTTAGTTGACACTACATGCCTCGATCAACACTAAAACTACAAGCTTGGTATAAACTCAATCACTTGGTTGACACTTCCTAGGTTGGTGAAAATTAGATTCACATCATTGATACTGTGAGCTTAGTAAACACTAGAGACCATCATTGACACTGTACAAGTCAGTTAATACTATGAGGCTCAGTTTGCACTGTTACTTATCAACTTGGTAGATACTACTTGGTGTGAACTAAATACTAATCCTAGAACTCGATAGCAACTATACAACTTGGTAGAACCTGAATTACTTAGCTAATAGTATAAACTACAAGATAAGCTTAGTAGCTATTAACCATTTGACTAAGTATGAGTCAATAATAAAAAAACTTGACCATAATATCAACAACATGAACTTTATTGGCATAAATTTTTGTTCATCTTTATCAAAAACCATACACAAAGTCATATATATCTATAGTTCTAGAATTGAAAGATGGTTTCTTAAAAGGCTCTTTGGTTGAGATAGTGAAAAAGGTTAGGTTTTTAATTGTGGCCAAATGTGCTCTTAGTGCTCCCTACCTAATTTGATCCTTGTGGGATAAGTATTATTTTCCTAATCCCTAAAAATCAATAACTTCATGATAATCTATTATAAGATCTATTCCAAAGACTCCTTGAATTTATTTAGCAATAATCTTCACCAAGATTTCTCAATTTGTTCCTCTCACCATCCTAGCTACTAGATCATAATTTTAGGATATAGCATTGAGGAGGTCTAAATCTAGAAAGACTCTCGAAATGACTAACTTGCCTAGGTTGAAATTCCAAATATCTCTTTGGGGGGTAAAATAACTCTCTTTGAAAACCATTTTTTGAATGATTGCAAATATGTTTTAGAAGTCACTGAATCCGAAATCCTTTTTTTTTTCAAAAAAACCATATGCAACTCATAGTCTAGGGTTTATGGGAACTAATTTCTTTATCTAGGTAGCCTCATTGGTAGATTCATTTAATTGTTCTAAAAAATCATTGTGAATATTTCTACTAGCATATTCAACCTTCCCACAAAAGCCTTTCTTTGGAGGCATATTGAATGATAATGAAGAAAATACCAAAATTCCTTTTTATGTGCAGAGGAAGATACTTACCCTGCCTTTTTGCTTCTTCTCTAAATGCTACAATAGATTGTTGATAGAAAAATTCATGGCTCAACAAGGAAAAATACTAGGTTTTTCAACAAGTACCAAGCTCTAGGAATTTAGAAAATCTATTTTTACGATAAAATTTAAAACCTTCTTCACTACATTCCCTGTATTAGCTCACATGAGAAGCTTTTATTTCCCATAAATGGCTATAAAGAAGAAATAAAGTGGTATTCCCTTTTGTGTTTTAAAATGGGTCATTGATTTACGAAAATTGACAATCAAGAAATAAAACATAATCTAACTTAGCTTCAAACTTCTGAGCTATCAGTCAACCCAATTAAAACATGACATATGTACCTTTCTCCACCTCACTAACCAATTACGTATTATTCATGCATGTAGCTAGACACATGTTAAGATCTTACTATATCAATATATATTAAGGTCTAGCAATTACCCTTAGTAACATAATGACAACCTTCGATCTTCTATTTTGACGACTAAGGATGAAACTTCAAAACTCTTTTGAAAATGTACTACCATGCTATGTGTCACCATGCCACTATGTCAACATGAGTAAAGACCTCGCAACTCTCATTGGAAAAAAAAGTGATATCCATTGATCAACCTTTAATCTAATGATAGGAACAAAGAAAACATATTAAAACTAAGATGGGCTCACTAGACATGTGTCATGTTGTCACTATGTCACCAAGACTAAAACCCATGTAATTTTCTATGGTGACAAAGCAACCTTTTTTCATCTTGAAAAGATTTGATGGTGTATATCAAACACCTTTTCTTCATAAAGTTTATCGTTGTGGTGAATCAAAATCTAACAGCTCAAATCTTATTGCTAACTAGAAACTATAACAAATTTCTACAAGGGCTAGTCTGCCATATTCCATGTGTCTTCATGTGGCTATGTCACCAAGAATAAAGAATGAGCAATGTCATTTGGTGACAAAGAGACAACCCTTGATTTTAATGAAGATCAAGGGCCATAGTGACTTGTTTAATTTTCACACATAAAATGTAACCCACATAATAATTTCAAACAAAAGCTTGGGTTACAATCTTAAATTGAGACTTAGAGTAAGGTAAGGTAATGAAAATTAATCTGAAAGGTACCAGAGAAAATAGAAAGGGGTTTTCAAATGAATTTTTAAAGATTTCTCATGCATTTCCTTAAAAGTAATTCCATGAAAACCTAGCTTAAGGACTTAGGGAAAAACTATTATTGGAACAACAATATTAAATTAGGGATTAATCTAGGGTAACAAAAATTCAAAGGCATACAACCCTAATTTTGAATGTAAGCTAGATTTTCACTAGAATATTTCAAAAAAAAATTGTACTTGAAAAACTAGACCAAGATAGTGTCAACTGAGCTCACTTGAGTGATGAAGACCATTTTATATGTCTTCCAAGAATTCTAATATTTACCAATTTTAGAAGATAGTGTCTACCAAGTTCACTTGGGCACCAAATAGAAGTTCATAGAAGTTCAGTGTTAATCAAGCTGATTCATTTAACAAAGAAAAGTTGGCATGGTATTAGTGTGAACCAAGCTCACTCAATTACCAAAGAAAGTTGATGAAATTGTAGTGTTAATCAAGTTAAGTTGGTTAACACAAAAATCTATTTAGAGTTAGTGTCTACTGAGTTGGGTCAAGTAATGAATGGTTTTCTTGTTTTGGCATATTAAGTATTATGAATTTTTTTGTTGGTTTTAGATAACTGAGTGTTGCAAGCATGTATACTGATGACATTCCTATGGAGGATTATTAAAAAATATGTTACTATGATGATATGTTACATTCATGACTAAGTTTTATTTTGATGTCAACATAGTAGTTTTTTGTGCTATCTGACAGAAGAATAGCAGAAAGATCAAGTTGGTATAGATGACTAGTCAAGTATTCTAACTATCTAAGGTTATGGGAGACACTTCTAAATATCTAATATATGTAGTTAATGTTGGAATAAGAAATATTAGTTCTAGAAGAAGCTATGTAAGTTTTGGTGGTGTCTATTCTAAGATAGAGTTTACAAAGGCATTTTCTGGTAAACTTGTTATATCTCTTAGTAAAGTTGATATTACAAGGATTGAGATCAAGGAAATGAAGAATACATGATGATGATGATGATAATGATGATGGTGTGGCTAAGTTCTCTCATCATAATATTGTGTGTACAAAAAGATATTCAAGTTGCTAGGTAGAATATTAATGTAATCGCTAAGTGTAACATGTTCCTAATGTGGTCCTATAATAATTAAATGAGGTGGTCTAACAACTAACTCAGGGAATTATTTTATGGACTTATTATAAAGGAAGGACAATTTTTTTTATCAAATAGGACATGAATTGTATTGATGTGATGTAATTGTAAGTAGAGAGAGCTTAATGCAAAGTTGAGTAGAGTAGTGCAAAAGTGAAGGAAACTTCATTGCCGCAGTTTTGCCGATTGATATGAGGTTAAGATTTGGATCCAAGGTTCTTGACATAGTCTAGAAGGTTTGATGGTGATTGGTTTCATGGATAGGACAAAGGAAAGTAAAAAATAATAATAAATTACATGTTTGAGCAATGAGCTCTTCTTGTAGTTGAAATTGCATGTTTGGGCAGTGAGTTCATCTTGCATACATTGTACTACAACTCTAAACAAGGTTGGCACAACTCCTAATAAGGTTGGAATCTCCTAATAGAGATTCAAAGTCTCCTAATAGAGATTCAAAGTCTCCTAATAAGGACTTTATGCACTAAATATTGTAATTGACTCTTGATAGGGTCTATCATCTAACAAGGAATATTTATATTAGTACATCATGTTGTGGGAATCATTCCAACTAAAGTTTTTCCTCTGATCAAGGGTTTCCCTAGTCAACATATCTGTTGTAATTTTCTATGTGCATCTTATTATGGTTTTTGTTTACTTTGGTTGAATGGTTAATTTTTCTTAAAGAAGTTGAATGTTTTAATTATTAGATAACTAATTTGCTCCCCCTCCCCCTCACTTAGTTATCTTGGTGGACTATTGTTTCTAACAATTGGTATTAGAGCCACAGGTCCTTGAAGATAAAGTTTAATAACTTTGAGAGATTTATGGTGAACATGTTCAGGAAAGATCTTAAGTTTGATGGAACAAATTATGATAGCTAGAAGGAAAGTATGAAGACACATTTGTTGTGTATGGGTCTGAGATATTGGATCTTAACAAAATCAGCAAAGACAATAATTTTTAAAAAGAATTTGGGAACTTGTACTGAGGTAGAAAGAGATATTTTTATGTGTGACATGAGAGCTAGAAAAGCACTATTGACTGCACTTCCTAAAATTGAATACAATTAGGTAAAATCACTTGCTACTTCACATTTGATTTGGAAAGCTTTCGAAACTAGTTTTGAAGGTGATGGACACTCTAAGAAGTTGAGGCTACAAAGTTGGATTTGTGAATTTTAAGATGCTAAAAAGATGGAAGATGAATCTATAAGAACATATATAGGTAGGATATCATAAATTACTATAGGTATCAACACTCAAGGAGGAACCAAAGAAGATGATGAGGTTATATGGAAGATATTGAAGACTCTAACACCACCATATGAGTCAGCAGTTCAGATGATATAGTTGTTGATATATTGTACCAAAGATTTCACTTTAGATTCATTCCTTGGAAGACTTAAAGCATTTGAGAATGAGCTTAGATAGTCTAGAGAATTGACCAAAATAGAGATAGCTTTCAGTGCCCTGAATTTTTGATCTAGCCTATCAAGGATCACATGTGCAAGAGGAGATTTTGCTAGTAGCAGCAAATTTGAGGAGGTTGGAAAGATTGAAGTAGTATCACTTATGGTAAAAGGAGAAAAAGGAGGTAAGAAAGTCTTTAAATGTTGGACTTGTGATGAATATGGTCATTGTGAATCTAAGTGTCCTAAACGAGAGAAAAAGTATAAGGGAAATTAAAAATCTAGAAAAGATAGAGAGTGTTTGTATGCAAATGAAGATAATGATCCAATGAAAAATTAGTAAGTTCTAATGGTGATGAAATAGGATTTGTGGTAATTCAAGAAGAAAGTTCAAAGAAAGTAGCTTTGGTGTCACAAGTCAAGAAGAGATCTAATTGGATAATTAACAATGGATGTTCACATCATATGATTCATGATATGAACAAGTTTGATAACTTCAAAAGTCAAGATGGAGGCATTGTCAAAGCTGGAAACAATGCATCATGTCAATTTAAAGGTATAAGGTATATAGCTCTTGATGGTAAAACTAACACTAAGGATGTATACTTTGTTGATGGTTTAAAGAAAAATATTTTGAGCGTTGGAAAACTAAGGGAAAATTTTTATTAGTTGCAGTTCACAAAAAAGGCATGCATGATCAAAGATAAAGATGGAAAGTAATTGGAACAATAACTAGATCTTGAGGTAATTTATTTTAGTTGAATCCCATTGAAATGACATGTTTGGTTGCAAAGGTAGATGATAGTTGGTTATGGCATGAGAGATCTTTTCATATAAACTTTGATAGTATTATGAAGACTAGTAGAATATTTGTAGTTAGAGATTTGCCAATGTTTGTAAAACCTACTAATACAATTTGCAAGGAGTGTGTTTTGGCAAAGCATAATAGAACTTCTTTTCCCAACAAGAAGTTTACAACTACAGTGAAGTTGGATATTGTACATAGATCTTAGTGGTCCTACAAATACAAAGGATTCTATGGTGAAATGTATTTTATGATTCTAGTTGATGACTTTTCTAGAATGATGTGGGTTGCATTTCTTAATGAGAAATCAAAGGCATTTAATAAGTTTAAGATATTCAAGAATAGGGTTTAGAATGAATTTGGTATGAAGATTAAAAGTTTAAGATTAGATCGAGGAGGAGAATTTACTTCAAACAAGTTTAACATATTTTGTGAAGAAAATGGAATTAAAAGACAACTATTAGCTATGATAACCCCTAAATAGAATGACATTCTAGAGAGAAGAAACAAGTTAGTTACATAAGCTAAAATAGCTATGTTAATATAGAATTATGTATCCAAGATGTTTTGGAGAGAACCTGTGGTACAATAGTATACACTATGAACAGGGTGAAAGTCAAACAAGATACAAACTATACCCCTTATGAACTATGGTTTGGTTAGTCACCTATAGTTAAATATTTAAAAATATTTGGGAGTAGGTGTTATATCAAAAGAGATGATGATATTGGTAAGTTTGATGCTAGAAGAGATGAAGGTATGTTTCTTGGTTATTCATTGAAAAGAAAGGCTTATAGATGCTATAATCAAATAACTAAGACTATTATGGAAAGTGAAAATGTGAGAATTGATGAGAAATTTAGGATACAAGAAAGAATAGTTGATTACAATTTAGATGATGATATTTTTACTAAGCCAAGGAATGATGAGGTATTTCTTGAGACTAACAATGATTTCTAGAATGAAGGAGAGACAAGGCAACAACAAAGCTCAGAACCTTTAGTAGAGCCAAGAGTTGAGATAACAACTCCTACTTTAGGAAAGAATAAGATAAAGAATCACCCATCCAAGAAGATCTAATAAGGGCACAACCCAAGACAAAATGAACACAATAGGAAAAGGGGAATATTATTATCAAAAATGATATGCTATTACGTTTAGTACAACAAAAATTATTAGTTTAAGCTGACTGATTAGGAAAGTACTATACATGCTTCATAAATTCTTTGAAATAATAAAATTTCGGCCCTATTTTATCAAGATTTTGGGCCGACATGTAATTATTAATTATAAACCTAAAGTGATAAAAATACTTGTATAAAAGGGCTTAGGGTTAGGGATTACTTTGTTGTTGTGATGGAAAAATTGATTCTTGAGGCAAAATTGAGTTGTAAGGGATTATGAATTGTAATTAGGTTATAATCACTAGATCATAATAATACTAGACTTGCTATTTGGTAGACGTAGCCTAGGATTTGGGTAACCTGTGTTAAAACTTGGTGTCTTGTGTTCTTCTCAATGTGATCTATTATTTTCTAATATTCTTTATATTTGCATGTAATTGTTGTTTCTATCCACAGTTTAAGCCTAACAAGTGGTATTAGAGTGAGGTTATTCTTTTAGTTCTCCTCTACAGGAAAGTCTCATAGTTGAGTGGGAGTTTCATGATTGAGTGGGAGTGATGATAGATGAGGGTAAGTTGAGGGTTGATAAGTTTAATGGGTAGAACTTTCAATTATGGAAGATGCAAATGGAAGACTATCTTTATCAGAAGAATTTATAGAAGTTGTTGGAAGGCTAAACCAAGAATTAGGGATCTATGTCAAATGACAACTAGGATCTTTTGGATAGAATGGCACTTGGAAGAATTTGATTATTCCTAGCACCATTAGTGGAATTTAATATTACAAAAGTGAAGATGATAAAAGAGTCGATGAAAACCCTAGTGAAACTATATGAAAAGCCCTCCACTTCAAATAAGGTATTTCTCATGAAGTGTTTATTTAATATAAAAATGCTAGAAGGTGGATCTATTGCATATCATTTAAATGAGTTTAATACTATTACTAGTCAGTTAACTTCTATGGGTATCAATTTTGATGAATAAATTAGGGCTATCTTGATTTTTTATTCTTTGCCTAAAAGCTGGAATGGCTTGGTAATGGTTGTGAGTAATTTTGTTCTTGGATCTAGTACTCTAAAATATGATGATGTGATCAATATTATTTTGAGTGAGGAAACTCATAGGAAATCCTCAGGTGGATCTACACCTAGAAGTGCTTTGAATGCACAAAGTCAAGGTAGAATGACTGAGAGAGGAAGTAATTCAAGAAATCATGGAAAATCAAGAGGAAAATCAAATGGGAGTAGGTCTCAATTGAGAGGACTGAATGACTACTAGTACTATGGGAAACCAAGGCATAAAAAGAAATATTGTTGGACTCAAAAGAAAAATGAAGGAGATAAACTAGATGGAAACAATGAGGCAAATGTGCTAAGTAATAAATTCAAAGAGGATGCTTTGTTTTTATCTTTAGAAAGAGTTGATGATTCATGGGTTTTAGATTTTGGTGCTTCATTTCATGCTACGCCTCATAGAGGTTATTTTATTTATTATGTCTAAGGGGTTTTTGGACTTTTTTATTTTGAGGATAATGAACCCTTTCAAATTTTTGGAAAGGGAAAAGTTATGAGTAAGTTGTAAAATGGGAATCACTGGCTACTACATGAGGTAAGACATGTTCCAAGGCTGAGTAGGAATTTAATTTCAGTAGGGAAACTTGGTGATGAGTTTTGTGTAGTTACTTTTAATGATAAAAATTGGAAGGTTTCAAAAAGTTCCCTTGTAGTAGAAAAAGGTGTGAAAGTAGGCACCTTATATCTTTGTACAATTCATATTGTTCCTTCTACTTTAATTGTTTTAGAGAAAAATGAATGTTCAGGAATAGTTGCTACAATTGAGCAAGGAGAACAAATAGCTATTTTTGTTGATCTTAGATGTGTTTTGACAAGTGAGTGTCAACACACTTAAACCATTTACTTAGTTAATGGAAAATTTGTAATACATGAAGAGCACAACATGTAAATGTTAGACCATGCCGAGTTGCAATGAGTGTCGAGTAAATAGACCATGCCAAGTGAATTCAAGTGTTGAGTAAATAGTGGATGTTGAGTAGTATAGGTTCTGAGTCAAAAGTAGAAATAAAACATATACCAAGCATCAATGACTTCATGTGCTGAGTGACATAGTTTGGATATGTTTTTTTGTAATGGCATAAACAACTATGTAAACCATTTCTAATCTAACTTAAGGATAGATTATGATCTTTTGGAGATAAGGATGAATCTATATGCAGACTCCCTATGCAATTACATGTAGCCAATCAAAAAAAGGGAAGGTTTAAGTAGAAAAATGGATGAATCTCAATCATAGATCCATACCTAACTATAAGCTACCAAAGTCTTCTTAAGGAGGATGAAGCTCTAAATCCTTAGTGAGTGTACAAGGGGTGAATGATCAAATTGGAAGAGAAAACAAGATAGTTTGTAGAGCATTCAATGTGAGTTAGATGTAAGAGTGAATTGAAAAATCAGTTAGAGAAGAATAAAGGATAGAGAAGGATACAACATTGATACATCAAATCATGAAGGGTCAATCAAAGATTGTGTAGAGGTGATCTGTTATTAGGCAAGCAAGTGCTAACTACAGGATCTATGCTAAGACATTTTAACAGGTGATTTTAATTAAATCTCTTAATAGATTAGTCCTAATAGGCTGTATGAAATTTGTTAACATGGTGCTTACTTAATTGTAACTTGAAGAACTTTGACTAGGAACACTTCTAATAGGGTGTTCAAATCCTCTAACAAGGTGAGGCTTAATAGTCTTTGTAAGCCTTTAATAGGGTGGGCCTTTCACAAGGCAGACCATGATTCATGGTCAAACCATTGTAAACTTCATTAGATAAACTTTATTGCTATAGTAGTGAAGATTTGTGGGTGTCATCCCCACCCCAATTTTACCTTCTCGGTTGGATGATTTCTAGGTAATCATATATGTTGTTATGTGTGTGTTTGATTACATGTTTATATGATTGATGCATAGGCTTTACATGTTATTCCAGTATATTAATGCATGTGATGTATGAATGGTGAAAGTTTTATGGGCCCAAGTTTAAACTCCTAATTCACCTCACCATATTAGAAGTTTACTCTCTTCCCACTTGTAATTCCAACAATTGGTATTAGAGTGTGGTTCTTTCAAAGAAAAGTTGTGCATCTTAGAGGAAAGATCTTGAAATGGAAGTCTACAAGCAAAAAAAGACCATTGAGAGTCAGTACACTGCAATACATCTCATACTACATCAATTGAGTGAGGAAAGAGAGGAATTGAAGAAATCCTTGAAGAGAAGGAAAGAGATTACTATTGCAGAGAATGACACACTATACAAAGAAATAGACACCACCAAGCTATATACATATGGTAACTCCAATGAATTTGATGCAATAGTTGTAGATCCAATGGAAAAGAATAGTATCCAAGCTGAGCATATTAAAAATCTCAAGCTAGAGAAAGAATCACAAACTATAATACTATATGAGGTGATTGAACAAAAGAAGAAAGCATGGAAGACAAAGCCATGATTGAAGAAGACAAAAGAATTCTGGCAAATAGATTAGAAGAGAAGTCAATAGAGTTAACCAAGATCTCCAACATGCAATTAGACATTATAAGTCAAATGATGAATGCCAACTATGAAATAAATGTCAAGGACATTGAGATAACTACATTGACATTACAAAGTGAGCAATTGTAGAATGACTTGAAAAGAGAAAAAAAATTCACTGAAAGTTTCAACAAGCCAAACGAAGCCATCAAATACTTTGAGCAATTATCAAGATCTCTCATATCTAAAAAAGATACATCAATATTGGACTACACAAGCACTAAAGAAGGATAATCATCCAAATTTGTTGAAGTGAGGAACATTAAAGGTAAGAAATCCAAGCCTATGTGTCATAATTTTGGTAAGAAAGAACATACTGCTAGCATGTGCAGTAGCAAGAATACAAATTAGAATGTGAAGTCTAAGAACATGACTCATTTTCGTAAGTGCAACAAGCAAGGTCATCAGGAACATGAATGTAGAACCAAGACCATTCAAAAATAAAGAATTGAAGGATATTACTACAACTATTAGAAGTATGGACATAGAGATTTTGAATGCAAATCCAAATCCATATGGTCATCAAACAAGCTAGCAAAGGTAAGAAATAGGGGAAACCTTTATAATTGGGATTATAATACAAGATATAGCTGTCACTATTGTCAAAAATATGGACATATCCCTTAGAATTGAATTAGGAAACACTTCAATGGTAACTACAAAAGGTGGTTGAGTCAAACTACATGTTTTAGCTATTTGAAGACTGGTCACATTAGTAAGTATTGTCCAAATAGGTCAAAGGCACCAAATTGTAAATCCAATAAAGGTAAATACAAGGTAGATGTTGAACACATCAAAGATAAGATGAACAAGACAAGGAAAAAGAAATATTCTTGTAGCAAATCAAATGGAGAAGGGATCACTTCACCCAATGGGTCAAGTGATCACACCTCATCAAACTAGAAAATCAAGAGGTATATGGGACTGATATTCAAGTGTAATAGCATACATTAGTTCCAAAAGGAGATAGTACTAAAAAGACCACATTAGCATGAATAAAGATGCAAGATGTTGTTGTAAATTCAAGATAAATCTTTAAATTTTTCATGATGTTGTCGAGCATGAAATGTTTTTTGTGTATTCCAAGTGGAATGCTAGTTGATGTCAAGCCTGTAGTAGCTACCAAGTGATGGTAATATCAATGGATGATGAGTGATTCCAAAAATGGTTGATGCTAAACTTATAACTATACAATCACTAAGCATTAAATGCAAGGTTTTTGAAGGATATATGATAGTTTTCTACTCATTATTCACCATTTTGATTTTGAGCAAGAGCAATTCGAGTGAAAGGTGATTCAAAACCTTGTTCAAGGCATTTGCAAAGAATTTGACAGTGATCTCACACAAGTTCTTTAGATTTCACAAAGTATTTATCACAAGTTGAGCTATGTAGTTTTACTTTGCATAAACCCTAGTTTGACAAATGGCATCTAGCTAAAAAAATGTAGATGTGAAAGAGGTTTTAATATTCAACTTGTTAGTAATGAAGTCAAACAACCTATATTTAAGGCCATTACTAATATAGCTTACAAACAAGATCCTTCTAGTGCTTTATCCATGATCTCACCAAATGTTATAATGATGTAAGATGTAAGAAGATGTTATAATTGTAAAATTGGTAGCATTAGGGACTTAGAAATTAGAGAAGCATATGATAGGTTATGTGAAAATGGTGTTATGAAGGAATAGTATAAAATCATTGAGAAGAAGGATTTAATGTGTGCCCTAGATTTTCCTAGTGTATTTAAAACATAATGGATTAGAATTCTATTGAGCCAAATACATGATGGATCTTTATGGCTGGAGGGTGGACCAACTAAGATTACCAAAAGAATAATTCATAGGGTTACTAGCTACCCAACCCTAGATTGGCCCAAGACTCTAAGGAGTGATTCCAAGGAAGTAATAGAGAAAAAAATTGGAGCAAACTAGAATAAAAGAGGCATGACAATAGATACTATTGTTGATCCATTGTTGTAATTTGTTGTAAGGGTAATTTCTCATTAATTCTATCAGTCGAGTAGATTGAATAGTGTACCCTGAATTGTTTTAGATGTTGGATAAAAAATTGTGAAGAAATATCATTCTTATGATCTGGCTAAGCTTCAACTCCAACAAGTGATGGAAAATATTGGAGCAATCAGGAAGCAATGAGTGCTCAATGTATATTTGGTTCAATCCTAGTCTGCATATTCTTCTATGTATAGAATAAATTTCCCTCTTTTGGTATAGTAGGATGGAAGAAAAATAGGTCAATTATAGTACAGATTAATGAATTCATTGAATAGATGGGAGAAAACTTTGAATGATTGATGACTAGTTATTTTGAAGATTTCAAGAAATCAATGAAGAAAAGAATTTGGATAGCTATATCATTGATTGAGAAACATTATAATGATATATGTCTTTTGGTTGATGTTGATTACACTTTTGTACAAGATGTTGCACTAAGGGTTAGATGGTTAAGGCTACTTGGGTATGATATTAATGTTGATGAAGCATAAACAACCATCACAACACTCCTAGTAGAAGAAATTGACGAAAGTGCAAAGATAATTGACAACTATGAAATGGTAAAATTAAAGATTACCATGGATTTGAAAACTACTTCTACACTTAAAAAGAAAGATAAACTAGTCAAGAAGCTAAAAGCCAAATTTGGAGAAGGTGTAGGTGAGGAAGAAGATGAAGAAGATGAAGAGGATGAAGAGAAGGAAAAAGAAAAAAATCAAGCACCTCTTGCATTAACTCAAGGCATTGGAGAGGATAAGGAAGAAGAGGAAATATAAGATGCCAAGGGAGAAGAAGCCAAGGAAGAACCCACTCATGCCAAGAAAAAGAAGAGAAAGGGTAAGGCAGAACTAATGGCTAGTTACCAAATCTAGCCAAACCAACAACATCTACCTCTAAGGCAAGCACACAAGCAACAACATAGAAGGCCAAGGAAAAGTTTAAGAAAATTGAGCAAGGTGGTCAAGTGCAAAATAAAAAAAGAAGAAAATATATTGCATAGCCTGATTCAAATGAAGAAAGGATTGAATTAGATGATATAAGCCAATTCAAAGTGGTGAGTCACAAACCACTTTATGATCTTGAAAATTTGTGTAAAAATGTCAAGAATAATGTAGATTTGTCTAGTTTAAAGCATATTGATTTTGAGAAACTTGAGAAAGAAGAACATAATCTAGTGGAAGAAGCCCTATATGCAATGATGCCAAAATTTAAGACAAAACCATTATAATTTACCAACTCAGTACCCAAGAAACTATATGACTTAGTTGAGAAAAAATGGCATTATCATTTAAATTTGGAAAACCAAATATGAAAACCACTTTAGCCGAAGTAATGCTAGAACTGACAAAAGGGAAGCTTGCTAAGGCTAATAAGAAATATGTTTTTAGGTTTACACCTAAATATAGAGCCTTCAACGTTCTACAAAATAATATTGAAGATGTGGTAAAGAAATCAACCCAAATATGGAAACTTATCTATGGGTTGACCACTATTAAACAAGGAGAAGTTGATCCCTCTAAAGGTAAACTTGATAATAAAGAAGATGACAATGATGATGATGATGATGACAAAGAAAAGGATGATAAGAAAGATGATATGGTGGTGAAGGAAACTAAAAAGAAAACTAATGATAAGGCAACAACTAAACAACAAGATGAATGGTGTATGTAGGACACACAAATGCTGAGTGTTAGTCCCCCACATGAAAAAGTCAACTATCAAAACTATTATTTTCAAGGATGTATTTGATCTTTTAGCTCAAAAAATAAATCCCTTGGCTATAGAAGACTTGAAGAAGATATTGGACCAATCTACACTACAAGCCAAGCTATGTGATAATCAAGTTTTGTTTAGCATAGATGAGCTCCAAAAGGTAGTAACTGATGTCATAAGGGATAAGGTCAATCCATAAGAACCACCTTTTGTCATCTCTTTAGTTACTCAAGTACCAAATTTGATCCAAACAATAGTAGATACATTACTAAGCTTGATACATTCATTAAAATTAACATAGTTGAGAAAAAGCAGACTGTAGAAGAAGAAAAAGTCATCACTACTAGAAAACGAGAAGTAGGATAGATAGATTCATCTGTACCTAAAGCACAAGAGCAAGGTGCTAGTCATGTCATTGTAATAGACAAGAGAAAATATGAAGGACATGAGAAAACACCTAAGGTAAAGGAGTAGAAGCTATCCAAGCATTGGTAACTCTACCAATATCTAGCACTCCACCTACACAAGTTCTTCAAAAGCCAAGAATGGAAGCCATAGCATTGCAAATCTTAGTGCCAAGTCCAAGACTTTCAAAAGTTGAAAAGCTAATTCACTATGGAGATATCAGTCTTGATGAAGAGATTGTTATACCTAAGTTTGATTATGATACAATGACAATAGACCAAATAAGAATTTTGCGACAAGCCTCAGAGAAGAAAAAGCATCAAGAAATTCTTAGGAGAGAACATAGGTAGAAGCAAGCACTTCAACTCCCCCTTTCTTTATCTCTCCCCATTTTTTTGACACTTATGTCAAATGGGCTATACATGCATAGTGTGTTTGTACAAAAAGGATTATGATTTGACACAAGATAACACCTTGGTAGTAATAAAGAAGATGTTGTTCAATGTGGGGGAGAAATATAGAAAGGGAGATAAAGAAAAAGAAAGTATACCATGGGGGCGTATGAAAAAAGGGGGAGCCTAGTACTAAAGTTATATCATTAGGGTGATATACTTTTTTTAGATATTTTTGAGATTCATTTTTGGAAAGAAAAAGTAGTAAACAAATATAGATATTAGCTATGATAGATCATATCAGATGAAAGAGTATCAAATTAGATGAAACAGTATCAAATACAATGCATTTAAGTCAGAGAGGGGCATAGATTTTGGATACAAAACATATACATTAACTTAGGGGAAGTTATTAATTTTGAGGTATATAGGTTATTGTATAATTTTGAAATTTTGAAGTTTTGTGTATAAGTTGAGCCATGTATGTGTTATGCTTGAGAAGTTAAGTATAATATTATATATTTAAGTGTTTTTGACACTCATGTCAAAGGGGGAGATTGTTGATCTTAGATTGGTTTTGACAAGTGAGTGTCAACACACTTAAACCATTTACTTAGTTCATGTAAAATTTGTAATACATGTCAAGCACAACATGCAAATGTTAGACTGTGTTGAGTTGCAATGAGTGTCAAATCACTCTAGTACTAAGCAAATAGACCATGCCAAGTGAATTAAAGTGCCCTATAAATAGTGGATGCCAAGTAGTATAGATATCAAGTCAAAAGCAGAAATACAACATGTTGAGCATCAGTGACTTCATGTGTCAAGTGACACAATTTGGACATATTTGTTTGTAATGGCACAAACAACTATGTAAACCATTTTTGAGTTTTCTTAAGGATAGAATATGATCTTTTGGAGATAAAGAAAAATCTATATGTAGATTCACTATGCAATTACATACAAGCAATCAAAAAATGGGAAGGTTTAAGTGGAAAAATGGATAAATATTAGTTGTAGATTCATACCTAACCCTAAGCCACCACAGTCTTCTTAAGGAGAAAGAAGCCCTAAATTCTAAGAAAGTGTACAAGGGGTGAATGATTGAATTGGAAGAGAAAACAAGATAGTTTATAGATCATTGAAGGTGACTTAGATGTAAGAGTGAATTGTAGAGTTAGTTAGAGAAGAACAAAGGATAGAGAAAGATACAACATTGATACATCAAATTGTGAAGGATCAATCAAAGATTGTGTAGAGGTGATATGTTATCAGGCAAGCAAGTGCCAACTGCAGGATCTATGCTGAAACATTTTAATAGGTGATTTCAGTTGAATCTCTTAACAAAGTATTCCTAATAGGTTGCATGAAATCTTTTAATAGGGTACTTAATTGTAAGTTGAAGTCCTCTAACTAGGCACACTTCTAACAGGGTGTTGAAATCCTCTAATATGGTGAGACTTAATAGTCTTTGTAAGCCTTTAACAAGGTAGGCCTTTCACATGGTAGACCATGATTCATGGTCAAACCATTGCAACCTTCATTGGATACACTTTATTGGTGTAGTAGTGAAGATTTGTGGGTGTCATCTGCACCCCATTTTTACCTTCTCATTTGGACAATTTTTGGGTAATCATATCTAGTGTTATGTATGTCTTTGATTACATGTTTACATGATTGATGCATATGATTTACATTTTATTTTAGTATATTAATGCATGTGATGTATGAATGGTGAAAGTTTTATGGATCCAAGTTTAAAATCTTGATTCACCCCCACCCACCAAAAGTTTACTCTCTTCCCACTTGTAATTCCAATAGTTGTAAATTTTGATACAATGCTATGGCACAACAGACTTGGGCACATGAGTGAGAAAGGTATGAAAGTACTTCATTCAAAGAAAGTTTTACCAATTCTGAAATGTGTTGATATGGATTTCTATGAAAGTTGTGTATATAAGAAACAAAAGAGAGTGATTTTTGTGAAGATTGGGAAGGAAAATAAAAAGGAGAAGTTAGAGCTTGTGCATACTGATAAATGGGGACCAACTCAGGTATCTTTCCTCAGTGGCTCTCATTATTATGTTATATTTATTAATGATGCAACTAAAAAAGTATGGATTTATTTCCTTCGACAGAAATCTGATATATTTCAAACTTTTAAGAAATGAAAATGCTTGGTTGAAAATGAGACTGGTATGAAATTAAAATGTCTCAAATGTGATAATGGTGGTGAGTAACACAGACATGAATTTGAAGATTATTGCTCCACTAATGGTATTCATATATAAAAAACTATTCTAGGGACTCCATAGGAAAATGGAGTGGCTGAATAGATGAACAAGACTATAATGGAGCATGCAAGGAGCATGAGGTTGCATGTTGGGTTGCCCTTACACATGTGGGTGGAGGCTATCATTATCAATATATATTTGATTAATAAAGGTCCCTCTACTCCTTTAGGTTGTGGTATTCTAGAGGAAGCATGGAATGGTAAGAAGGTGAGTTATTCTTTTCTCAAAACCTTTAGTTGTGAACCATTTGCTCATATAGATTCCAAAAATAGAACCAACCTAGAAGCTAATTCAAAGAAATGTGTATTTGTTGGATATGGCATTACTAAATTTGGTTATAGGCTTTGGGATTTTGAAAATCATAAATTTTAAGAAGTAGGGATGTCATATTCAATGAGAAAGTGTTGTACAAAGATCTATTGCAGCAATAGGAGAAGAAAGAAGATGATTATGTAGTGTTGGATGATGCTCCAAAAGTTTATGTTCCTATCATTTCTCATGATGTGCAACAACTACAACAACAAATACCACACACAGCAGTAAATGTTAGATTGTAAACAAGCCAAATTAGACCTCTCAAAAGATTTTCTCCCTCTTTGAATTTCTATTTTACTAATAGATGATGGTGACCTAAATGTTATGATGAAGCTATGCAAGTGGATACTAAGATTTAGTGGGCTTTTGCAATGAAAGAGGAAATGGACTCTCTGCTAAAAAATAAGACATAGGATTTATGCAAGTTGTCTATAGGTAAAAGGGCTTTATAGAATCAGTGGGTTTATAGGTTAAAAGACGAGGATGGAGGTAAGAAAATATTTAAAGCTAGGTTAATTGTAAAAGGATTTGCATAGAAAAAGGGCATTGATTTTGATGAGATATTTTTTCATGTTGTTAAGATGACTTCTATCCATACTATTTTAAGAATTGGGGCTAATGAAGATATACATTTAGAGTAGCATGATGTTAAAATAGCCTTCTTTTATGGTGATTTGTATGAAGAGATATATATAGCTCAGCCAAAGGGATTTGAGGTCAAAGATAAGGAAAACTTAGTGTGCAAATTGAAGAAAAGTTTATATGGATTGAAGCAAGAACCTCAACAATGGTATCTAAAATTTGATAGTTTTATGCATGAGCATGGATATAATAGGTGGCAGTTAGATCATTGTGTGTACTTTAAGAGATTTGATGCTGATAGCTACATTATTTTCTGTTTATATGTTGATGATATGCTTGTAGCTAGGTCTAACATGGATTAGATTAAGGGGTTGGAATGCCAGTTAGCACATGCATTTTCTACGAAGGATTTGGGGGCAGCAAAAAAAATCCTTTGTACAAAGATTTGTAGTGATAGGAAGAATAGGAAATTAACACTATCTCAGGCTGATTATGTTGAGAAGGTGTTGCAAAATTTCTCTATGGAGAATGCTAAAATTGTTAGCACACCTTTACATAGTCATTTGAAGTTGACTAAGGAGATGTGTTCCAAGACACAAGAAGAGGAGGATAAGATGTCAAAGGTACCCTATGCTTCAATTGTAGGAAGCTTGATGTATGCTATGGTATGTACAAGGCTAGATATTGCACATTAGTGGGAGTCATTAGTAGGTATATGAATCATCCAAGAATTGAGCATTGGAAGGCAGTCAAACAGGTTGTTAGATATTTGAGAGGAATGTCCAATAAGTATTTACACTTTGGGGGCTCTACTATTCATTTAAAGGGCTATGTTGACATAGATTTGGTAGGGGATATTGATACTAGGAAGAGTACTACAGGTTATTTTTTTACTATTGGTGGGGAAACCATGAGCTTAGTTTCTAGGTTACAAAAGGTTAATGCTTTATCCACTACAAAGGCAGAGTATGTTGTTGCTATAGAGGTAGCCAAGGAGATGATATGGCTTTAGTTCTTCCTGGAAGAATTGGGACACCCTCAAAAGGATAATTATTTGTTTATAGATAATAAGAGTGCCATTCATCTTGAAAAGAATTCAGATCTCCATTCAAAGATAACATACAGAAAGTTGCGATATCATTTTATTCGGTCAATTTTGGATGATGGATAGTTAAAGCTGCACAAGATACATATAGATGACAAACCAGTGGATAAGTTTACAAAGGTAGTGAAAAGGGAGAAGCTGAATTCCTCTTCAGCCTTAGTTGGTCTTCTATACTAAATAGGAATAACAAAATAGTAAAGTCTAAGGTGGTTTGATCCAGTGAGAGCCCCATGTGGTAGTAGTATTGCTATAGGATCAGTCTCTAAGTGGGAGATTGTTGTCTACTATGGAGTTTGACTAGTCCCCAAGTGGGACATTGTTAGTTTGTGGTGACTAATCAGGAAATTATTGTACATACCTCATAAATTCTTTACAACTCAGGGCATCACCCTGAAAAGTTTTCTTTTGGGCCTTATTTTATCAAGATTTTGGGTCGACATGTAATTATTAATTATAACCCTAAAGTGAGAAAAATACTTGTATAAAAGGGCTTAGGGTTAGAAATTGTTTTGTTATTGTGATGCATAAATTGGTTCTTGTGGCAATATTGAGATATAAGGGATTATAGATTGTAATCAGGTTATAATCACTGGATCATAATAATATCAGAGTTGGTATTTGGTGGATGTAGCCTAGAGATTGGGTGAACCATGTTAAATCTTGGTGCCTTGTGTTTTTTCCTATGTGATCTATTATTTTCTAAAATTGTTTATATTTGCATGTAATTTTTATTTATGTCCATGGTTTAATCCTAGAAAAAATAGACTCCATGACATACCCTATGGGCTTAAAATGTTATCAGATTGTGGAGAAACACCCTTCTCACAATATGTTCTCCCAAACTCTACCAAAAACTACATTTATAATGCCAGAAATGATCTTAAGTAACCAAAATTAGGTTTACGGTTAGGAATATATTTTAGAATATGCCATTTGGCATCCATTGCCAAAACATAAAGTTCTTAGAAACATGTCAAAAGTTGGTACAAAATTAGAAGAATCTAGAAATGGTAGTTCGACTTTCAAGAGGCATAACTTTTGATCCAAGACTCTGATTGATGAATTGTTTATATTTTAAGAAAGATCTCCAATCGCTTTATATCCCTATTGACTAGATTTTCTCATCCCCCATTTTTGAGGTCTGCATGGGGCCATTTAGTGCCTAAGTCTAACTTTGAAGCACTCTTAGGGGATCTTCAAACAACTTAATTGCAATAACTTTCAAATCGTAAAGCCTTTTGACCTAATTGTTTTTTTTGAGTGCTTTAAATTACAATTATAACCATCCCTCCAAATTACACCCTCTAAATCATCATACTTATGATCCATATATAAAATAATCTATTTTCTAAATTGGTGCATATCCCAAGGTGCTTAAAAATATGAACCCAAAAAATCATTAGTGAAACTATGAGAGTTGGAATCTCTATTTGACCTAAAGGGGTATCCAAAAATAAAAAGATATTAAATAGAAACTAACACTAAGCATATTTTTGGGTGATATAGGATTGCCCTTACACCACTGGATGCTCCTACATTAGACACCCAAGGTAAATTGAAAAATGACCCTATCACTTTATAGCTAGTAGAGAAAAACCCAAATAGGAAACCTCTATTGTAGATATCCAAGTTGAATCCTCCATTGTCCATCCTTTCCACTTCACCTAGTATTCTTCATACTACCTATTTTTGGTACTCTAGCCCACATGACTACCCAAATTTTTTCAATCTCTTCCTTCTCAAAAGTAGGAATTGGACATGGCTCCAACATCAACTCCTCCTCTACACCATTTGTGTAGGGAGCTCCCCTTAATATCATAAACTCATAATAGAAACATAAAAATAACAGAAAATGTAAGAACAAAATATGGACTTCTTATTTACACCACAAATGCGGAATTGCAAAATTCATAAGTACAATATGCTAACCCACATGGGCACCTTCATTACAACAATCTACGAGACAAGCTGCCAACTATCACCTAGAGTTGTCCTAGATAATATTCTGAGCCTTTCTTAAATAGGCAGTTTTATGCCACCCAAGAAGGTTCTAGATGCTCAAACTTAATACCTAGGGCCGATAGATCCTAACAATACACATAGAGTAGGCCAAATATATCTTTGACAAATTATTTTAGAAATTTTACTAGTCCAACTTCTATAGGCCATAACTCACAAACCATTACTCCTGTTAGCCATTATAACCACTTTTTAGAAATGCTAGCTCCTGATCTACAGGCTCAAAACCATGCTAGTGCCCTTCTGTTGAGTTTTTGGACCTCATCTAGACAATCTAACACCTCTAATGGTGAGCCTAAATATTTTTTTCTACAAATGTTTCCACTAAAAATCCACAATAACTTCTCTGAGACTAATGCTTAAGCAATGAGATTTTTATGGTAAGCTTACAACTCTAAAATGAACCTTCTTGTAGAAAATGAGAACATTCTAAACTTTTATAAAAAAATTATTAAAATAGTAAGTTCCCATAAATAGTAACCACCCTGTATACTAGTCCTTATTAAAATAGAAAAGAATAAAAGAAAAATACTTTTGGGTGATGCAAGATTGCCCTTGCACCCAAGATGCTCCTACATCAGACACCCAAGGTAAGTTGAGAAGTGATCGAATCATGCCTCAGGTGCTCAAAGGAAAACCAAGATGGTTAACCTCCTCCTTTGCTAGCTATGATGAATCCTCAACTAGTCTCCCTTTCCATTTGACTAGATATTCCTTATAAGTTCTATTTCTGGTACTTTTTCCAACACAACTATCTAGTATCTCTTTAATCTCCTTTGTAGACGAACTAACTGCTAGAATGCTCCACTTCACTTCTGCAACTTCATCTCCATCACCTCCTTCATAATACTTAGTCAAATCTTATATATTAAATACTAGTGAAATACTCGATTTAGTAGCAACTCCACTTCATATGCATTGCCAGAATCATGTCTCTTCGCTATCTTGCATGCTCCAAACTTCTTCATCTTCAACTTATTATATGTACCCACTAGAAAATGCTCTTTTCTCAAATGAACTATGACTTCATCTCCAATCTAAAATTTCTCATATCTTCTTTTTAGATCTTCATTAGCCTTATACTATGAATTCATCTTTATGATGTGCTTCCTCATCTCCTCATGGATGTTCTTCAAATGTTCAGCAAAATCTTCTACTTTAGCACTACTTATCTCTCCCTTATCCTACTACATTAGTTCAAAAGCATTTCTAGGACTACTCTCATATACAATCTAGAATGGTGATTTACTAGTACTCCTATTGACAAAATTATTATATGAAAATTCTACCTATGGTAAAATCATATCTTGTCCTTTTGGTTTATCTCCAATCAAACAACTTGGCAAGTTTCCCAAACTGTGATTCACAGCTTATATTTTCCCATCAATCTATGGATGATGTGATGAATTAAACTTCAAATTTGTCTTCAACTTCTTCCATAATGTATGCCAAAGATACCCAAAAAATTTGGTATCTCAATTTGAAACTATACTCTTTAGCAAACCATGTAATCTCACCACTTCTTTGAAAAACAACTCTACTACGTGAACAACATCACTAGTCTTCTTGCAAGGAATAAAATATGCTATCTCTGAAAACCTATCAACCACCAAAAAAATTGAATCATGCCCATACTATGTCCTTGGTAGTCCAAGAACTAAATACATGCTTATATCCTCCCATAGATTCTTTGGTACAGGTAATGGTTGATATAACCCTATATTCTAGTTCACTTCTTTCCCCATCTAACATACTTTGAAACTTTGTACAAATTTTATCACATCTTGCTACAACTATGGCCAGTAATAATTTTTAGCAACCAAAGCTATGGTTTTATCTCTACTAAAATGTCTAGCCAATCTTCCACTCTGCTTCTCCTTCATGAGATTCTCTCTCATTGAGCTTTTAAGAATGCACAACTAGCTTCCTTTGAACAACATATTATCCTAAATCATGAAATCCAACTACTTTGTCTTGTCAAGTGTATTAGGTTTTGTACAAGACTTCCATGCTTCACCAAAATTAGGATCATCTAGATACAATGTATTGAGTTCCTTGAAACCAACCACCTCTATATGCATTTTTGTCAGAAAAATTTGTCTCCTACTAAGGGGTGAGTGCACCAAGTTGTGGTGCCAAAAGGTGGGTATAAGTGGACAACTTTTTTCTGAAATTAGTAATTTCTAAAATTCAACAAGAATTTGAAGATAGTTACACTCAAAATTTTAAAATATGACAAAAACAAAAGTAGTAGTCCTTTGAATCTAGTTTCTAAACTAGATTCAACAAGAATTTAGTTTCTAAACTAAATCAATAATTTCTAAACTTCAACAAGAATTTGAAGATAGTTATGCTCAAAATTTTAAGATATGACAAAAAAAAAAGTAGTAGTCCTTTGAATGTAGTTTCTAAACTACTATTTTTTTTTTTAATGGTTTAGTTTTAGGGCCTCAAAAAAGGGGGCCACAGAAAGTGGTACTGTTTATTTCAAAAAAACATAATATAGTAAAAAGTGTGGGCCCTGTAAAATTTTAACTTTTTTTAAAAAATTCTTTAATCACTCTAGTTAAAAGTTAACATTATTTAGTTTATCCCAGATTTTTCAGGTAATTTTATAATGTGTATTTTTCTTAATAAATTTTTTAACTAGACATATCCCAAAAACATGAATTATCTATGTGCTCCCCCTATAAATGATTGAAAATTGATCTAAAATAAAATTTTCTTTTCTCCAAAGTGTGTAGAATGGAGTCTAGTTTTTGAAAACCTAAGTTGTTGCAAAATTTGATGAACAAGCTAAAATCTATAGCCCAATCAGTACGTGTTGGTTTTTGACAAAAAAATGGACATGCATTCAAAAGAAATTATAGACGAAAGGCTTGAAATAGTTCAAATAAAAAAAAAAATTATATGGTTATATAGATAACATAGAGACCTACAATGTCATGTAACGCGATCTTATCGATGCTCAACCATGAGAAATCTTGAAGTAGAGCACACAAGAAAAATCAATCATTTTTTGTATGTTTGCAACAAAACATGTCCTAAACCAGTTTATAGACTCCAAACCTTTGGGTTGGATCCCCAAGGCAAAAAAAAGCCTTAGGCTTGGTAGAATGTAAAGGTTTGAATAGTGAATATGCTCTATAGCATATGTGCACTGTTTAAACCTTTTTAAATTTGGGTCTCAATAGTGCATGTGCACTATAGTGTGCACAAACTATAGTGCATGTGCACTATTGAGACCTAAATAGTATATAGAGAGGTAAGAAGAGAGGAAAATCAAGAGTGGGAGAGAGAGGGTGGGGGATGTGTGTGTGTGTGTGTGTGTGTGTGTGTGTGTGTGTGTGTGTGTGTGTGTGTGTGTGTGTGTGTGTGTGTGTGTGTGTGTGAGAGAGAGAGAGAGAGAGAGAGAGAGAGAGAGAGTAGGGGATGGGAGAGAGAGTAGGTGTGAGAGAGTAGGGGTGGCAAAGAGAGTATAGGATGGGAGAGAGGAAGTGTGAGAGAGAGTAGGGATGACAAGGAGAGAGTATAGGATGGGAGAGAGAGACATTGAGAGTAGGGGATGGGAGAGAAAGGAAGTGTGAGAGAGTGAGTAGGGCTGGTAGAGAGAGTATAGGATGGGAGAGTGAGATTGAGAGTGGGGCATGGTAGAGAGAGAGTAGGCAATGGGAGAGGGAGCCAGAGAGAGAGAGAGAGAGGAAGATGGGAGTGTGTGTGAGAGAGAGTAGGGCATGGGAGATATTGAGAGTATGAAAGAGAGTAGGGGTGGTAGAGAGAGAAAGTAGGGGATGGGAGAGGGGAGAGAGAATAGGGGATGGGGGAGAGAGAGTAGAGAGGGAGAGAGTGAGAGGGAGAGATAGTAGATGGTGGGAGAGGGAGTGAGAGAGGGAGAGGAGGGATGGGAGTGTGTGTGAGAGATCTAGAGAGTAGAGGATGGGAGAGGAGAGAGAGGGGGGATGGGAGTGTGTGTGAGAGATATAGAGAGTAGGGGATGGGAGAGGAGAGAGAGGGGGGATGGGAGTGTGTGGATGTGTGAAAGAGAAAGAGTAGGGGATGGGAGAGGGGAGAGAGAGGGAGTAGGCAATGGGAGAGAGTAGGTAGTGGGAGAGGAAGTGGGAGAGGGAGAGAGAGGAGGAGAATGGGAATGTGTGTAAGGGAGAGAGAGAGTAGGGGATGGGAGAGAGAGTAAGTGTGAGAGAGAGTAGGCATGGTAGAGAGAGTACAAGATGGGAGAGTGATTGAGAGTAGGGGATGGTGGAGAGAGAGGGAGAGTACAAGATGGGAGAGAGAGATTGAGAGTAGGGGATAGGGGAGAGAGAGAGTAGGCAATGGGAGACAAAGTGGGAGAGGGAGAATGAGAGAGAGAGGAGGATGGGAGCACATGTGTGTGAAAGAGAAAAAGTAGGGAATGGCAGAGGGGGGAGAGAGAGTAGGCAATGGGGAGGGAGAGAGAGGGGGGATGGAAATTTATGTAATAGAGAGAGAGAGCGGGGGTAGGGGATGGGAGAGAGTGTGAAAATGTGAGAGAGAGAGAGAGAGTAGAGAGGGAGAGGGAGAGAGAGAGAGAGAGAGTAGGTAGTGGGAGAGGGAGTGGGAGAAGGAGAGTGAGTGAGAGACAAAGTAGGGGATGGGAGAGGGGAGAGAGGAGAGAGAGATAGAGAGAGTAGGGGATGGGAGAAAGAGAGTAGGTAGTGGGAGAGGGAGTGAGAGAGGGAGAGAGGGGGATGGGAGTGTGTGAAAGAGGGAGAGTAGGGGATGGGAGAGAGTGTGAGAGTGTAAGAGAGAGTAGGGGTGGTAGAGAGAGTAGGGGATGGGAGAGCGAGTAGAGAGGGAGAGAGTGAGAGAGAGAGATAGTAGGTAGTGGGAGAGGGAGTGGGAGAGGGATAGAGAGGGATGATGGGAGTGTGTGGGTGTGTGAAAGAGAGAGAGCAGGGGTTGGGAGAGGGGAGAGAGAGAGAGAGAGAGAGTAGGGGATAGGGAAGAGAGAGTAGGTAGTGGGAGAAGGAGAGAGAGACGGGGAATGGGAATGTGTGAGAGAGAGAGAGAGAGTAAGGGATGGGAGAGAGTGTGAGAGAGAGTACGAGATGGCAAAGAGAGAGTACAAGATGGAAGAGAGAGAGAGAGAGTGAGATTGAAGGGGATGGGAGAGAGTGTGAGAGAGAGTAGGAGATGGGAGAGAGAGTGAGAGTAGGGGATGGGAGAGAGACTAGAGTAGAGAGGAAGAGAGAGAGTTAGAGAGAGATAGTAGGCAGTGGGAGAGGGAGTGAGAGAGGGGGAGAAAGGGGGATGGGAGTGTGTGAGAGAGATTTAGAGAGTAGGGTACGGGAGAGGAGAGAGAGGGGGGATGGGAGTGTATGTCTATGAAAGAGAGAGAGTAGTGGGAGAGGGGATAGAGAGTAGGAGATGGGGGAGAGAGAGTAGGTGGTGGGAGAGGGAGAGAGAGAGGGGATGGGAGTGTATGTCTATGAAAGAGAGAGAGTAGTGGGAGAGGGGAGAGAGAGTAGGAGATGGGGGAGAGAGAGTAGGTGGTGGGAGAGGGAGTGGGAGAGGGAGAGAGAGAGAGAGAGGGGGAGAATGGGAATGTGTGTAAGAGAGAGAGTAGGGGATGGGAAAGAGAGTGTGAGAGTGTAAGAGAGAGTAGGGGGTGGCAGAGAGAGTACAGGGTGGGAGAGAGAGAGTGTGAGAGAGTAGGGGATGGGGGAGAGAGGGTGAGAGTAGGGGATGGGAGAGAGAGAGAGTGGAGAGGGAAAGATTGAGAGAGAGATAGTAGGTGGTGGAAGAGGGAGTGGGAGAGGGGGAGAGAGGGGGGGGATGGGAGTGTGTGAGAGAGATCTAGAGAGTAGGGGATGGGTGAGGAGTGAGAGGGCTTATGGGAGTGTGTTTCTATGAAAGAGAAAGAGTAGGGGATGGGAGAGGGGAGAGAGAGAGTAGCCTAAGAGGGAGATAGTAGAAGATGGGAGAGAGAGTAGGTGGTGGGAGAGGGAGTGGGAGAGGGGGAGAGAGGGGGGATGAGAGTTTATGTAAGAGAGAGAGTAGGGGATGGGAGAGAGTATGAGAGAGTGAGAGAGTAGGGGGTGGAAGAGAGAGAATGGGATGGGAGAGAGAGAGTGAGAGTAGGGAATGGGAGAGAGTGTGAGAGAGAGTATGGGTATGGAGGAGAGAGAGAGAGAGAGTAGGGGATGGGAGAGTGAGAGTAGAGGAGAGAGATTGAGAGATAGAGATAGTAGGTGGTAGGAAAGGGAGTGGGAGAGGGAGAGAGAGAAGGGAGGATGGGAGTGTGTGTGTGAGAGATCTAAAGAGTAGGGGATGGGAGAGGAGAGAGAGAGTATCCGAAGAGGGAGAGAGTAGAAAATGGGAGAGAGAGAGAGAGAGAGAGAGAGAGAGAGAGAGAGAGAGAGTAGGTGGTGGGAGAGGGAGTGGGAGAGGGGGAGAGAGAGGGGGGATGGGAGTGTGTGTAAGAGAGAGAGTAGGGGATGGGAGAGAGTGTGAGAGAGTGAGAGAGTAGGGGGTGGCAGAGAGAGAACAGGATGGGAGAGAGAGTGAGAGTAGGGGATGGGAGAGAGAGAGTAGAGAGGGAGGGAGGGAGAGAGAGAGAGAGAGAGAGATAGTAGGCAGTGGGAAAGGGAGTGGGAGAGGAAGAGAGTGGAGGATGGGAGTGCGTGTGAGAGATCTAGAGAGTAGGGGATGGGAGAGGAGAGAGAGTGAGATTGAGAGTAGGGGATGGGAGACCTGAGAGAGAGTGAGAGAGAGTGAGAGAGAGTAGGAAATGGGAGGAAATAGGAGAGGGAGAGTGAGAGAGAGTAGGGGATGGGAGAGAGAGAGTAGGAAGTGGGAGAGGGAGAGAGAGGGGGGATGGGAGTGAGAGAGAGAGAGAGAGAGTAGGGGATGGGAGAGGGAGAGCAAGAGAGAGAGTAGGGGATGGAAGAGGGGAGAGAGCAGCGAGAGAGTCGATGATGGGAGAGTGGAGAGAGTAAGGAGAGAGAGTAGGGGATAGGAGAGGGGAGAGAGAGTAGCCTGAGAGAGAGGGAGAATGGGAGTGTGTGAGACAAAGAGAGTGGGGGATGGGAGAGGAGAGAGGGTGAGAGAGAGTAGGCAGTGGGAGAGGGAGAGAGAGAGAGTAGGGAATGGAAGAGGAGAGAGAGAGTAGGGGATGGGTGAGGAGAGAGAGAGCTAGAGAGAGTAGGGGATGGGAGAGGATAGAAGGTGAGAGATTAGGGGATGGGAGAGAGAGAGTGAGGGAGAGTAGGTAATAGGAGAGGGAGAGTGAGAGAGACAGTAGGGGATAGGAGAGGAGAGAGAGAGTAGGGAGAGAGAGAGAGAGTAGGGGATGGGGGATGGTGGGATAGGGAGAGATGTGTTTTGACATATTGTTTATGCACCATAGTCCATACGTGCTTTATAGTGGTTACTTGCTATAGTGCATATGCACTATGTAAGATCACCAAAAAATGGTCACAAAGAAAGTTTGGGTCCCTTTTGATCCATATTCTACTTTTTTTCTATTGTGCATTCTATTGTTCTAATAGAAAACACGGGTTTCAAGTTGTTGGAAGTTAGCAAACACTATTTGAAGACTTGTTGAAGCTAGCACACACCAAATTCAATCGTTGGATTGGCTTTTTGTATATTCTTTCTATAGAAAAGGTTAGTACAATCTGTTTTAAATATTTTTTGTTGATATATAGAGACAAATTTGATTATAATTTGACATGTTGTTTAATATATCATGAATTCATTGAAATTTGTATGTTTGAATGAATTGTTATTTTAAAATGGTTAGAAATTTGGCAAGTTTTTTGATATATATTGTGTATTCATTGAAATAATTGTAATTTTTATATGTATTTGAATGATTTTTAATTTATACATTGTAAATAATTCATATATTTGAAAAATTTGACATGTAGAAATCATCATCATGCCAAGGAAGAAACCAAAAACTCAAACAAATGAAGATAGGGAGAGAGATTTGCAATTAAAAGAGGTAAAATGAAACTACTATGTGATCGAAAAAAATTGCAAAGCAATAATGAAGAATTGAATTTCAAAGAGGATCAAGAACCACCGATACAAAGAAACAAAGAGAAAGAATTGGAAAGACAAAGAGAACGAATGAGACTATTACACTCAAGAAGATAATTGAATTGTGAAGCTACACCATCTTCCAATTTTGGACTCATATCATCCTCTCATGTTAAGAGACACTAATTTGTAGATCTGACAATGTACACACTCCACCATGTGATGTTGAAGGCACAACATCAACATATCAAGTAGGTGATATTCCATCTTTTGCATCTTATTGCCAAGGCACATCATCTTCGATTGAAGGTATGCAAAACACTCAACCTTATGCTGATGTTTAAAATGTTGAGGGAATGGAAAACATTATAACACCGTCTAGAATTCATTTTAGAAGATCAAAATATTTGATTGATATTGATACTAACATTTTGAAATCAATGCCTTACAAGATTAGCAAGTGTACTTGTCAAAGAAAAGTTAACCATATGTGGAGATTATTTTTTGAAGAATTAAATATTATAGGTCAATGCCAATTATTTGTTGAAATGATGAGAAATTTGAAATTTAGGCCTATCATGAAAATTCTTGAGCTAAGAACGCTGGACGATTCAAATGAAAAAAGTATTGTAAAGAATCTAATGAGTGCTTATGACAAAGTCGGTTCTAAATCACGCACCAAAGATAGTAATATCACAAGATGAGTACTTATATCAACAATACTAAGTATCCAAATGAAGAAAGGTTGACTCATGAGAAAGATAAGAAAAATATTGAAAATTGGTAGAGGTACTCTAAGGAGAGCCATGCTAAGGCATGAGAGATTGGAAGATCCAATAAAAAATGACTTATGGACATTTAGTGGTAGACTATAGTGAAAGGATAAAGAAATTAATTAAGCTTTGAAATCATTGATCAAAGATTTTTGGAAAAATAACACACGTGTTTCCCCTAATCAAAGAGATGTTGTAAGAAGGAGGTTTGGTAGCCACAATTACAACCCACATGCGAAACATTTTTTAACTCAACTTAGACACAATTTTTTGCAAAATTTATTAGTATGTATCCTCAAATTCGAATAAGTCAAAGATTTTTTGAGATGTGTAAATATTTTTATGTGAAGATAAATCACACATGCACAACTTGTTCTTGTAGCATACATATTGAATTTTCTAACCATTTTGATGTTTTTAGGCATATATGTGTGTTTTTGCATTCTAAGTTTGTTTTGCAAGATTGTGACATGAATGAACCACCAAGATCTTCAAGGGAATTCATATCCAACATTTTATGTTAAATAGGAGACGACCAAAAATTTTACAAGACTTGATGCTTGGATGATCCATGCTTATTTTGTGGTTCTTTGCAACTTTTATCAACTTGTGAACATATGGGTAGTACACATGCAATTGGAAATGAAATAGTAGATTACGAAAAATTTAAGACTAACATATGCTCTAAAAGATGGGAAACAAGGTAAAGGATGTGATTAAGTCATTGAAAATATTCCAATGTATGAATTCATGAAGATTTTTTTTTTAAAGATTATTTATGAGTATGCAAGGCATACACATAGAGCTCAATGGCTGGATTTGCAATTCAAGTTGTGCAAGAATACATTTCCACTAGATACCATTATTTCAGTTGTAGACTTTGTAGAGAACTACACACTACACCAACAAAATGAGGTGCCAGCAAAGTATTATACTTCTCAACAAGTTTCCATATTTGTTCACATAACATGCATGCATTCACCTACAAGTACTTATAAGGATGATAGGAAGATTTTGAGGGAGTACCATTTTTACATGAGCGATGATCGATCACATTCTACAAAGTTTGTATATGGTTGTTTTCAACTATTTTATGGAGATTTGGCTAACATGAGCATAACATATTGTTAGCACATTATTTGGTCAGACAATTGTGCATCTCAATTCAAGAATGTATAGATGTTCTATTGGTTGAGCAAGATACACAGGTTGTGTAGAATTAAATATATGTGAAATTTCATAGAGGTTGGTCATGGAAAGGAAGAGCATGATGGTGCAAGCACATGCATCAAAAGAGCCTTAGCTCATAAAGAACTAAAGTAAAAAGATGGAGCAATATTGATAGATACAAAATCCATCATCCAGTGGTGTAATGCTACAATGGGTCCAGATAAGGAAGGCAAGTCTATAGTTTGTAAATTTTTTTGGTTGATAGATAATACTAACATTGCACCATATAAGGATTGTTGCACACTAACAGAATCTAGTGAATTGCACTCTTTTAGAAGCTCTGATGTAGGTTCATGGAGTATCCCGACACAAAAAGTGGTATGCTATTGTCCATCATGTGCAGATGAAAATTGGGATGACTGTGAGTCAACTGAATGGATGGACAAATGAGTTTTGAACCCAACTGACACCTATCAACCCCCACAAGCACTAAAAATGGTAGAGATGGATTCATTTATTGACTTTGACCACTTGTCTGATCTAGTGCAACATTGTGTGTGTGTGTGTGTGTGTGTGTGTGTGTGTGTGTGTGTGTGTGTGTGTGTGTGTTTGTGTGTGTGTGTGTGTGTGTGTGTGTGTGTGTGTGTGTAATTTCAATATGTAACTTTATAATTTTACTTAAGTCTTTTCTAAATTAATGACCGCATTTGTACATTTATCACTGTAGGTCATGTTTTTGTTGTTATTGCACTTGAAGACAATGAAGAATGGGCAGATTATTATTTGTGTCATTGTGTCCAAGACAAACAAAAATTGGATCACTCGGTTATAAATGGTGAAGGTTTAGATTACCATAATAGTGCAGGGGTTGTAACTTGCACATGACTTAGACAATATTCTATAAAGAACCCTAACTTTTGGTTATTCAAGGATTGGAAAATAGAGAGGAAGATCCTTCATTATTCAAATCTTTTTGTTGTATCAAATGTCCACTTGATAAAATATGGTGGAAAACCACATAATAATATTCTTTGAAAAGTTCACGAGTTAGACCATGAGGCAATACTTGAGACATTAAAATGTAGAGTAGATCCAGTTGGTCCATTAGATTGAATAAGGAGAGAGAGAGAGAGAGAGAGAGAGAGAGAGAGAGAGAGTGATCAATTGGATCCAAATACAATGTTGCAACCTCTCCCCCAAGACTATCCACATGACAAGGTGGGTATTGTTATCATGTGTAAGTGATGAGATAAGTTTAAATCACAGATTTTATGTTTTGATTTTTTTAGAATCTAGATACATTATTTGAATTTATATTAGATTCTTTAATAGGACCCATTTTTAGATTAGTCATTTAAATAACTAAAAGTTTAGAACTTTTTGTTGAGATCAAAATGTAATGAAAGAACATGAAAATTGTTAGGATGTGAATTCTTTGTGATGTAAAGTCATGATTGTGTGCATGTAACCAAAAAATTGAAACTGGCAAAAGCAAGGATATAATGGGAGAAATTTACAAGATTCATCAAGCCATTCAGTAAGCCACTTGATCATTGCTAGAAGCTCAAACAAATAATTCTTTGCATTTGGAACATTGTTACCAATAATGGTATTATGAATAACATGCTTTTATCTTTTATTTGATTTTTCATCTATATTTATTCTAGATAAACTCCAACATAAATTTATTTTCAAATCATAAACTTATAAAACCCATCTTATAAATTTTTCAAATGTTGTCTATTTGGAAGCATTAAGACCAAACTATATGATCTTTGGTACACTCCTAGTCACAAGATTCAATTTTTTAGCATTTTTATGGGTTTTGGGGTCAAATCCTTTAAGGATGACCATAGGTTTTTATGTTATTTCTCTCTTACTCTCAAGATTGTAAGGTTGTGATTGTGTGGAAGAATCCACACCCTTAAGGATAATCATAGCTAGTTCTTCTCTCTTTATCCATTTTAAAATGTCTCAGCCCTATATAATATTTTCTCAACCATTCCAGTCAACCATAAAATGGTTTGAGCTATTGGGACTCCTAAAAAAAAAATTACTTAGCAAATTGTAAAAGTTGCTAACAACTTTTAAGAAACTTTTTCCGCTATAGCAAGAAATTTTGCATTTAAACTTGATTAACATTTGGAAACCTTTTTAGACTTCCAAACCCCTAAAACACACATAGAAAAATATGAAATGACTAACATATCATCTATTAGGACCAAATGATGTCCAACAAAATGGATGGGTCATAGGGAGATCATTAGATATATCCCCTGATCTTATTACAAACATATTGATGAATGAAAGTTAGGTGCTATGTACTATAATTTTTAGTCTTCTAACCCTTATTCCTATCATAGATACAATAGTGATTGTCATTCCAAAATTTAGGCTTAACCTTGGGTTCATAATTTTTATAGTTATATTGTAGTGTAATGATCTTATTCAATATCAAATTATTCAACACTAGTTTAAGTGAGTCTCCTAGAGGTGTATAGGTGTGCTTAGATATGGAAACTCATGATAGTTTACCTCTACTAGCGTCATTAGATTTTTTTGAGTCAATATTTTTGGAGAAGCATATTGTTTTGTAGTTTGAATGTCATTGGCCAAATTGATCACATTAGGCTCCTTAGGTTTGGGTGTGTCCACTATACCATCATTTACACACATTCTTTTTCTTGTTCTATGAGTACAATTTACCCTTTACATTATTGTTGTTTTGATCATTGTTGTTCTAGTTTTTTCCTTTATCAATTGAGTTCACCCTTTTTAATTGAAACATCCTCAATTTGTAAGGAATTGGAAAATAGTTGTTTCCTAAGTTCATGCTACAAGTAAGACACAAGCTTCTTGATAAATATATCAATCTTTTCAGGTTCAAGGATTTGCCTCAAGGATATCATGAATAAAGCTTCCTACATCACTAAAGAAAGGAAATAGAATATTTTCCTTGGTGTTGTTTGATGTTTCATAAGTCTAGAATAGTGATCACATGTTGAATACTATAGGAATAATGTTGGAAATACCTTTTTCCATTTTATCAAATGACATAAGTGGAGGATAGAATTTTGCGAACCATTCCATACCTTGCCCACTAAGACTTCTAGAAAAAAAGCCTTATGAGATAAGTGAGTTCATGTAATAATTTCATACTTAGTGCACAAAAATCCCTAATGTGATCATGATGATCTCCACTACCATCAAATTTTTCATACTTAAAAAATTTAACCTTTAGGGTGAATGTGAACAATGTCTAGAAATTTAATTGGTAAATCCTTGAAAAAATTGTCATGCTTCTTCCATATAGGCTTGTTTTTCTCATTCTGTATGATGTAAATATTTGTCTACCATCCTATATAGGAGTTTTTCAATCCTCTTTTCATGCTCCTCCCTAGATAATGTTAATGAGACACTATTTTCAAATCTAGGTAAAAAGGGTGTATACTCACTAAATGTAGTAGAAAATGAATTAAAACTCAAAAATTCTAACTCTCTTCTAGGTGATATGTCAAAGATAGCCTTAGGTCACTTTTCTTGGTGTATCTTATATGTAGTTATAACTTACATGAAAGAAGATACAATAATTCAATAGGATAGCTAGAATAGACTTGAATTTCAAACTAGGTTAGTAATATTTCCACTTTTCCAAAGTGATGATGTAAAAAGAGAAAAAAATAACTTGTCCAAAGGTGTTTAAGTCATCGGCAAATGCCCTATGTACAAAACTTGTGAAGTAAGCAAAAATAAGATAAAAAGAGCAATAAAAGTTATGCTAAGAAAGATGGACAAGTGAACACCCCACTAACTTACTAGTATAGACCAAAAATTAGAAACACCAAATATAGGTTGCCCTAACCAACAAAGAATAAGTTTGAAGTTTTAGAGGGTTGGAACAACTGTCATTCAATGAGAGTTACATTATGGGCCACTTTTTTGGCATAAAATGATGTCCTCTTGCATTTTCTCTACATTTTTCCATAACATAAAGAAAATAAATTGAATATTAGAATACCCATTTTTCTTCTTCATAACATATCAAAAGATGAGGTATGTTTTTTTTGGATAAAATCTCTGCTATTACACTATGGGCCACTTTTTAGGCATAAAAACCCCTCCATTTACAAAGGAAGTATATGGAATAATTATCCCCCAACCATATAACTTGGTAAATTATCTTAATATGATCCTAAAGTGAGGATTCTTCAATTGTATTGAACCAATCAACTCTCTATATGTGCTTTTTATGAAACCCTCACCAAACAAGGTAAAAAACTAGGGCCTCTTCAAATCTGACCAAGAAATCACTTTCAAGACCTATTATTTGATCCTAAACTATGTTTATGATGATAAATTTAACTATTTTACATTAAACCATGGCCTCTTTTAGGTAGATCTCCTTCTGCTATACCTATGACATCAAATTTAATGCATTTTCATGCACCTAAGCACTCCAAACTTGTCCAGTTGGATAATCATTGGTGTAGGGCACTAAGTAAAATATATAGGTGTCATCCTAGTTGTGAATTAGGAACAAGGTTTCAAAATTATATAGTAAGACTCAAGATGTAAGGTCAATTGGACTCTAGGTGCCATTATAAGCTAGAGTGCCAAATTGAACCAAGGGGTCAAAAATGAGCAATATAGGTGATTTTTCAAGGAAAAATAATAATTTTATATTTCTTAAAATTTTATAAAGGTCCTTATGGTCATTGAGTTAAGTTTTAGATGTCTAGGAGTTAAGATGTCAAAAATTGAAAAAGTTGTCAAAGCAAAATTGCAAAAATGCTGACAACTTTGCAACTTTGTTGAAAAACTAAGTGTATATTACAACCACCATTTTAAATATGGTTATAACCATTGGAATGGAAGCATATATGTATTATATGACTATACAGGCCTCAGTGGGTGATGGTTGTACAAATTTGATGTTTTTTGAAACAATAAAAACCTAATTTTCTACCATTTTTTTTGTGTTTTGCTATTGTACAGACATGTACAAATTGGAAATGTGAAAATTTGATATGGTTGGATATGTATTTTAAGTATCATTTATTTTCATTTGGTTTGAGGTTTTGATCTATTTATTTGTGTAATATATTGCCATTTTACTAAGGGCTACTTAGGTAAGCCTGTAAATTGACTAGATTGCACTCATGGCCCTCTAACTTGCAATCCAACAGTGGGATCTTGATGATATTTGGTGGGAAGAAAGTTAGGCATGTATTCTTACATATGGAATATTTTTAGGGGTAGAAAATTTGGTTTACTAATTTTTCTTGCAGGCCCTAGGTTGAACATCATCATGTGTTCAGCCTAGTTTTGAAGAGAAATTAGTGTAAAAATCTCAAACTTGTTGTAATAACCTAGGTAGGGTGGAATATATTTTTTTAATGGTGAGGAAGAGTCCCAAGTGGTTGTTCTAATTTTTGAGGGCATTAATAAATGGATTGGAAGAAGTTGCAAAGCAAGAAAATTAGTTTTTGAGTCATTTTGAATGTTGTTTGCACACTGCATGAAATGTATGAACTTTTGGACTAGATGTGATAGATTTTTGAGATAGATATTTGAATAATATTTCTTTTGCTTCTAGTCTCATCATTCTACATGTTTTCTAACTCAAGTTATTGCATTTTTAGTGAAACTAGGTTTTTAGGACAACATTTTGATGCACACAGCAAAAATGGGCCTCTAACTGCAATTTCCTTAATTGAAATTCCATGCCCACTTGGGAAATGGTAGTTATTAGGGCCCTTTTTAATATTATAGGGTTTCAATATTGGAGGATGTGTTTTGTGATTTTTCCAATCAAGCCCTAGGTCAAGTACCATGAAGGATTTGACCTCTTGTAGCATGTTGATTTGTGAATGGAAAGAGTTTGGGAATTGGTGAAGGGCTGAGTATTTTGAAATAAGTCATTTTAGTGTTTCTAAACCTTTTCCAAGTCATAGAATTGGAATCAATTGAAAAATGTAAAAATTGTACTTTTTGTTCAAAGCTGCAATGTTGAAAGTTGTAAAAGTTGCTCAAATTTGCTACTTAGTGGAAAAAGGGTCATGTGATTGAATTGTCTAATCCATTAACTCTAGGTGGCTAGGTAAACCCTAGCCCCAATATTTTTCTATCTTTTTGAGCACTCAAACATTTTTGGGCATGCCAAATCGAAATGTCCCTAAGGGTCACTAAATGCCATAGGGCAGTGATCTTTGACAAGGTATATCTTGGAGCTCATGTGAGGTGTAGATGTGATTCTAGGTCCTATAGGAATGTGTTGTAAAGACCTAAAATAACCTCTCTCACTTTTTTGAGATCTTACTCTATTTTGATTTTGTGACGCCATCTCAGGTGGTGTTGAAACTTGTAGTGTTGGCCAGTACAAAGTTGCCAACTGCCAAATCTCCCTCACATTCATCATGGGATCGAACTATCTCTTTTGTTCACTTTGGGTGGCTAGGTAAACACTAGCCCCAAGCTTGTCCCATCTAGTTAAGTGCTTGAACATTCTTGGGCATGATGAACTTAAATATCCCTAAGGGTCACTAAATGCCATAGGAAAATGATCTTTGATGGGGCATACCTCAGAGCTTGTGCAAGATATGGATGCAATTCTAGGTCCTATAGGACTATGCTGTAGAGACTTACAATAATCTCTATCACTTTTTTGAGATCTTACTCCATTTTGATTTTGCAATGTCATCTCAGGTGATGTTAAAAATTGTAGTGTTGGCTGGTACAAAGTTGTCAACTACCAAATCTCCCTCACTATTTGTCATGGGATCAAACTGTCTATTCTATTAGCTCTGAGTGGTCAGGTAAACCCTAGTACCAAGCTTTTCCCATCCTATTTAGTGCTTAAACATTCTCGAGCATGCCAAAATAAAATGTCCCTAAGGGTCACTAAATGCCATAGGGCAGCAATCTTTGGTGGGGCATATCTCAGAGCTTGTGTAAGGTATGGATGCAATTCTAGGTCCTATAGGACTTGTTGTATAGATCTAAAATAACCTCTCTTGCTTTTTGGAGAACTTAGTCTATTTTGATTTTGCAATGCCATCTTGAGTGACGTTCAAACTTGTAGTGTTGGCTAGTAAAAAGTTTCCAACTACCAAATCTCCCTCATCATTCATCATGGGATCAAACTATCTATTTTTTTAGCTTTGGGTGGTTGGGTAAACCCTAGCCCCAAGCTCATCCTATCTTGTTGAGCACTTGAACATTCTCGGGCATGTCAAACCAAAATGTCCCTAAGGGTCACTAAATGCCATAGGGTAGTGATCTTTGATAGGGAATATCTCAGAGTTCGGGTGAGGTATGGATGTGATTCTAGGTCTTATAAGACCATGTTGTGGAGACTTACAATAACCTCTCTCACTTTTTGGAGATCTTATTCTATTTTGATTTTGAAATGCCATCTCGGATGATGCTGAAACTTGTAGTGTTGGCTAGTACAAAGTTTCCAACTGCCAAGTCTCTCTCAACTTTCATTGTGGGATGAAACAATCTATTTTTTTAGCTCCAGGTGGCCAATTACACCCTATCCCCAAGCTCATCTCATCCTGTTGAGTACTCAAACATTCTCAAGCATGCCAAACCAAAATGTCCCTAAGAATCACTAAATGCCATAGGGAAGAAATCTTTAATGGGGCATATCTAAGAGCTTGTGTGAGGTATGGATGTGATTCTAGGTCCTATAGGACCATGTTGTAGAGACCTACAATAACCTCTCTAGATTTTTGGAGATCTTGGTCCATTTTGATTTTGTGATGCCATCTCAAGTGATGCTAAAACTTGTAGTGTTTGCCAATAAAAAGTTTCCAACTACCAAATATCTCTCACCTTTCATCACAAGGTTGAATTATCTATTTCATTAGCTTCATATGGTCTGGAAAACCCTATTGCCAAGCTCCTCCTATCTTGTTGAGCACTCGAACATTCTTGGGCACGCTGAACCTATGGGACCTAGAAAATAGGCTAATGTCTAACATACTATGAGAAAATCAGAAACTCAATAATCATACGTTAACACCCTCTAGTCTACCATGAAAGCCATATGAATAAAGAAAGAAAAAAATGTAAAACTCCCTCTTTCACTTGTAGCTCCCATGTCCTTCTTTTTTCTCCATATGATGTAGCTCCAAATGGCCTATGGTGTACACAATATTGAAGCAAAAGTATATGATAATGATAGTGCTATTGAGAATATTTGAATATGTAATTTGAATGTGAGAGAAAGAGTGAAAAAATGAGAAAAATAGGGACTCAAGAATTCAAGAATTAGGACCAAAAATGAGAGAAAGAATGCTCATTTCATGATGAGAGCATTGAAATTGTCACCTTGGATATGCAACATGGCAAGATATTCCTTGGAGAATCCATGAAGCATATGACACAAGATGCCAAATGTAGGATTCTATGACAATTGGAAGTCAAACAAGGCTAAATATGGTTGAGAATCTATGATGCATCATATGACAGCTCAAGCCCACTTAAAGCCAAGAATCTATGACGAATGAAGCCAAATATTGACATGTGTAAGAGAATAAGAATCTTGGATTATGACATATCTTATCCAAGTGTCAAAGGAGAATCCATGAGGTGTCACACCCATGTGTCATGATGATGTCAATGTTTTGTAGAATATTTGAATTAAAAATTCCTTATTCCACACAAATAGAAATTAGTAAAAATGGAATTAATGATGGAAAACATGACTTAGGAAATTGTGAATTTCCATGGTTTTTTGATGATGAACCAATTAATTAGTTGAGAAGGTTAGTTAGGAAGAATAATTAGTAAGAATGATAGGATTAAATTATGGTTTATTTAATCCTACAAAGAAAATTAGTAGGTGATTGGCCAATTTGATTTGATAAGCATAGCAGTATCCTTTGATGAAAATGTGATGATGGTATAGATTGAATAGTATGATGATAGGTAGACCAAAGCCATGGTCAAATTTATTGACTGATTGAAATTGATAACATGCCAAGGACACATGACATGAACTAAAGATACATAACATTTAGCCGATATCATAAATGCTACAAGATCGAGATTGATTGATAAGGTTGATCATAATAACATCGACAGACACTATTGATATTAATAAAATGGTTGATAATACCATGATCTGACATTGAAAGACTCAACAATGTCAAAGATCAGATGACATGAATGATAGTTTGACCTAGAACTAAGAGCCATGATATTTTGATAAGATTTGATAGATTGATAGGTTTCCAAGGCACTGAAAGCCACAACAATGCCTAGGATCATACAAATGATGATTATTTTGGTATAATTGATATGTTATGTGATGATTAGGACTAATTTTGCATGATTCTGAGTTGATTTGGGGTGATTCTAAGTTGATATGAGATTCTTTTGAGTTGATTTGAAATTTATTTAAAAGAGTATACAGATGATGATAGACACTGTTGAGATATGATCAAGTTGGCCAAAATTTCAGAATTAGTGGATTTAGAAAATAGGATGAATTAGTATGAAAAGTAATGTTGATTCAAGGGCTTGAGAGTATTTTCAAGGGTTACTACTCAAGATAGTGACAAAATAATTAAAATGATAGCTCAATTTGTTCACATCAAATATATGAATCCAACACAACTGACAGTTCAAAAATTGGAGTTGAAACAGAAATGTTATGGCCTCTAGAGTGCACCATATGGGTTATAGGAGTAATTTTGGGCACCTTACTGCCCCAAATGCATCCAAAATGCACCCAAGTGAACCCAATGCAAACTTGGTAAGCTCAAGTGTGCCATGACAGTAGTGCCTATGGTGCACTTGAGAATCCCAAGTGCACCCTGAAAGTGCAGATTGCGCCCTAGAAGGCTCTAGGGGCCAAAAATAGCCCAATTAGACTTGCAATGACCTAAAAAATTTTGTGCATGCCCCAAATGGTGGAAATAGGTTAGAAGATGAGTTAAATTAGTCAAACATGGTCACATTTGGTCAAACTTGGTCAAATAATGGTTAGACTAAGGCTAGACTAGGTGGAAAGTGATAGAAGGTTGACAGATAGTGTGGGATGATGTATGAATGTAGGAATGCAAGATGAAGATGATTTGGTGTATCAAAAGACATGATCATGTTATTGGATGAAGAGATGAATGATAGAAGACCGAGGAGATGTGATGAGGACTAGTATGATGGGAAGACTTTTTGTTTTGTAAAGTGCACTATATGTCAAATGGTGCTTTATTTTGATATGGAAAATGGAATGCAAAACATCATGGCATACAAGGCCAAAGCACAAAATGAAAACCTTTTGCATAAACAAGCACAATGCAGACAAGAAAAATGACCTTGTCCTTCATGAGGCATATATACATGCCCTAGACTCTCAAAGGTTCATTTTAATAGATAGAAAATAAAAGATGACCATGAACCATCTCAGCCACTCTCATAGATTAGTTTATATCATTGAGTAGCATAGGATCATGATTGAAGAAAAATAAAGCAAAAAATAAATCACTCACTAAACAACGCGAGCCAATAGCTATTCTTGTCCATTATTACTTGCTTGTTAGTGTTTAAGGTCTTTAGATAGTGTTTGATAGGTTGATCATGTGATGGTTCTGATTGTTGATTCAATTGATAGGTTCGTAGTGACAAGTTGGATTGGTTGTTCGTTCACATTGCTTAGATATTTTGATTTTCATTGAACTGTTGTGCTTTGATTTTTAGTTTGAAAAATGCAAGTGTTTATGCAAAAAGGGGTGATAATTCACAATGACTATTTACAAGATTTATTACAAATTTTTGATGGGTTTTGTGATTTTAAGGGTTTTTTGAAGATATTTTCTGATTTTTAGTGATTTTTCCAGGACATTTTATGATTTTTAGTGATTTTTTTCAAGACATTTTATTTTTTTTAGTGTTTTTTTCAAGACATTTTATGGTTTTCAAAAAAATTTCAGGATCATATTTGAATGTTTAGAATTTTTTTAGGATCATTTTTAAATTTTTAGGATTTTTTCAGGATCATTTTTGAATTTTTAGGATTTTTTCAAGATCGTATTTGAATTTTAAGGATTTTTTTCAGCATCATAAAAGCATAGACAAGTGTTTGCTCCAATCTATTATGCAATAGGTCCAATGGATAAAAAGTGCTTAGGGGTATGCCCCCAGTTCAAGCTCAAAATCATGCACCATGTAGGTAATATGCCCAAAGACAAGACATAAACTATGTACAAAGACCAATAACAGAGTATGTACAAGCTGGTGATGCATTAGGTAAGATAACAATAGATATTAGCTAGTTTCTGGGCCATGATCAAGGAATAGGGATGTCTTGTAATATGAAGGATATGATCAGGGAATGACAAAAGGGGGAAAAACTAGATGGAATCCTGATAGATGGAGGAGCAACAATTGATTACACATGGTGCCAATTTACTAGGTTTTCACCATGGTACTTGCCCAAATTGCCTATTTTCTAGGTTTTCACTTTTGGATTGAATTTTTCTCTTCACTCAATTTTTTGTGCCAAGACACCTATTTGCCAGGTTTTCATCAAGGCATCCATTTTTTCATGATGTTTTCCAAAAAAAATTCTTTTCTTTTTTTAAGACTTTTTGCTTTTTTTAAAAAAAAAAATTTAGAACTTTTGGATAGAATCACCAATTTTGCTGATGAATGCTGATAAAATATCTATTTTTGGTGTTGCTAGCTAATAATTTTTGGATCCATGACTAACCATAGCTATGCAAGAGTCATTCCAAGTCTATAGCTAAGATCAAACCACTCGAAAGACCTCAAGATATACCATCATGTACCATATGCAAGACAGTATCTACCTCTTACAAATCAACACATCTAAGGATAAATGGGTCAATGGATATGTTGCGTGGGATGTCACTGATGATGACATATGCAAAGGGTTGTTGGATAAAGATTTGATCTTGGGTATTGGACAAGTTAGGTAGTAAGATTGGGGGGTAGACAACTAGATATAAGAAAGGATTGGGAGGATTGAGACCAATGACTTCCCACATGAATGTTGATCAGGAGTGCTCAAAAAGACTTCCAAGCATGTTGAACACTGGAACACTAATATTCATGGCATCATCTTTTTCATTTTTTATCCTTTGGAGTTTCTTAGCTTTTGATTTTTCATGGTCTAATGGTGCCTTTTGGTTTTCACCAAGAGACCTATGCTCATTATTTTTTTCTTTGCTTTTAGTTTCATAACTGGAAGATGGAGTTGACTCCCAACAATATTGCAATGTGTTCACTTCAGGAGAAATTTATTCTATATTATTGATTTTCATAATGCCTCCATATATTTCAAAGTCTATTATAAGAGTGTCATCATTGTTGAATTGATCAAAAATTGGTGGTCCATGTTGGTCCCAATCCAATAGTTTAGGATAACTTGAGAGGATGTCATAATCAATACTAAATGGGCTTTGGTTAAAGGTATGGATTTGGGCATTAGATTCCATTGTATCATTAGGGTTATGCTTAGAAGCTAAAGGATTGTTGGTTTCAGGTGGGATATCCTCAAATGACTTTTCATTGTTCAAAACATCCATAGTCTTACACGTAGGTACCATAGTACTAGGAGGACCTATTTGTAATGGTTTAAATCCTAGCCCCAAACTAGGAGGTTATCCTTTTGTAGTGATAGGTATAATTATACCTTGTTTATGACATCCAAGACCACTACATCCATCATAGCCTTGTTTTTGCATGATAGTAAACCCAAGTCCATACTTGCTAGGAGATATCAAAGTGGGTTTTTGTTCTGCTTGTGCTTTCTCCATACAAATGGAATTATTCTCATTGGTAGAGGTAGTATTTCATGTATTAATCTCAAAATGTTGTTCTCGCAATAGTTGTGATCTACCATAATATTGGGGAGAAAGTGGTGACTCTCTAATGTGGGATACTTGAGACATAAAGTACTCTCCATACCCATTATCTTCAATATTCATCTTTTCCTTGGCCTTAGTGAGGAGTATATCTCATCCACATATTTAGAGGAATCTGTGAGTTGTGCTTCATTGTTTGTTGGGACTTGGTATGGAGTATCATCTGTCAGATTAGCACAAAATTAGAAAGGATTTGGATCACTAGGGATGGTAACCTCTACATTGTTGTAGGAAAACTTCAAACATTGATGATATGTAGAGGGCACTGCTTTCATAGCATGAAGCCAAGGGCGTCCCAATATCATGTTGCAATTCAGTTCTATATCTAGGACCTGGAATAAAGTGTTCTCTATAGCTGGACCAAGTCTAATAGGTAAGATGATGACCCCCATAGAGAAGAGTTCATCATCATCATAAGCTTTGATTGTGATCCTTTGAGAGTGATCCACATCATTTTTAGAATAACCCAAACCTTTGAATACTTTAAGTGTACATATATTCAGCTCTACTCCCCCATCTATCAAGACACATTTGACTTTAACATAATGGATAAAGACCTCAAGGTGAAGGGGATCATTGTGGTTGGGTTTATCTTTAGGAATATCCTGAGGGGAAAAGGTGATATGTTGTGATGCAGAGAGGTTCCCAACCATGGCTCAGAACTGGGCAACTCGATTTTATCTGGGACTATTGACTCTTTAAGGGCTTGATATAAGATCTTCTGATTTTGGGGAGATGTAGACAGTAGTTCTAGGATGGATATTTGCATAGGGGTCTTGCCAAGCTATTCAACAAAGCTAAAATCAAATGAAGTAGGAGCAACAGGTCTACTAGGGGGTGCAAGTCTAGTAGAGGTAGTAGGTCTAGATGGGGTTCCAAGTAGAGTGATCTTGGTACAACATGTAGTGATAGCACAATGAGGGTATTCAGCCTTTAAAGTGAATGTGGATATGCAAGAATCAAACTCATTGAAATAGTTGACAGTGTAGTCATATCCTGTGAGTGTGTAATTCACATTAGCTTGTGAGTTTGAGTTTGAACTAGAGGCCTTCTCTTTGTTGTGATTACCCAAAGGATCTTTGAAAATAGTGTGATTAGAGTTGAATGCTAGTAGTGATGGATCAATTGTGATTATACCATCATCAATGAGGTCTTGTATTGCATGCTTTAGTTGGAAACATGATGAGGTCTTATGTCCTTTAGTGTGATGGTAATCATAGAATTTTTTGTCATCCCACCAATCTACTTTAGTTAATGGATCATCTTTGATCAAGGGTAACTGTAGGAAGTTATTATTGAGTAACTATTGTAGTGCAATCTCAAGAGGTATCCCTAATGGTGTGAATTTCCTATCCTTGGTGCTAGGTTGTCTTCAAGGTTTTTCCTACGTGGAAGTCTCATTTTTCTATTGTGGAGCTAAAGTTTGATTGGGAGTTTGTGAATTTGTAGGATTTGCACCTTTCAAAGTCAGTTGAGGTTGTATTGTGCTAATCATATGGGAATCCACAATACCATCATTGATAACATTCTTGTTTTTGGAGAAAAAAATTTCCTTGTCATCAGATGAGTTGGTGTTTGTGTTCTCCTTATTTATCTTGAGGATTCCCTTACTGATAAGATCATCTTCAATACTAGCCCCTTTTTTCATCAATTTAGAAATGGTGCTTGGACTCTTGATTTTTAATTGATACATTAAGTCTAGGACTAAGTTTTCAATGCACAAGTTGACTTGTTGTGCTTCAAAAATGTCTAGTGAACATTGACTGACTAAGCTTCTCCAGCATAGTAAGAATGTGATGAATGGTTCTCCCATCTTTTGTTTGGTTGAACACAAATATGAAAGTGTCACCTCATTTGTAATGTTAAAGGCAAAGTGGGAGATGAACTTGTATGCTAGCTTTGACCAAGATTTGATAGTATTGGGAAGTTTGGAGTACCATTTTAGTGCAGGCCCACCTAGAGAATGAGGGAACAATCTCATGAGGTAAGTGGGCTCATCACTAAGTTTGGTACAAGAGGCAAAAAATTCTCAGATGTGATTGATAAGGTTTTCTTTCCCTCGATATTTTTCAAATCTTGGAGCCTCAAAGTGTTTTGGGAATGGAAGCATATATAGACTTTTGTCAAATGGATTAGGACATAGGTCCCTTTTTGTATATAGATCCTATTTCTTCTGGACTCCCAATGCCTCAACTTGTTTGGAAAGTTGTTTGAATTGTTGCAATAGCTCTTCATTAGGATTTTTTTCAATAGCTTTCCCTTGAAGTCTTTTGTGCCTATGAGTAGACTGTTTGCTATGGTGGGAGCTATGTCTACTCAATTCTAACATTTCTATGTCTAATGAGTCTAGTGATGTGTCACTAGGTGGTAGAGGTATGTTGGCACCTTGAAGATAAAAGGGGCCCTATTGTGACACATGTTGGGGTGCTTGTTGTGGTATTTGATGTGGTGCTTATTGTGTTATCAACCATGATTGATGTACCATGTGTTGTTATTGTTCCATTTGTTGTGGTTGTTGTTGGGATACCTTTGTTGGTTGTATGTGAGACCATGTATGTGTTGGTTATTGTAGAGGTATCTATTGAGGTTCTTGTGTCACATGATGTTGTTGTAAAAAAATTTGTCGGTATGTGATTTTTTGCTCAAGGCATCTTTGGTATTCCAACTATTGTTTGAGTTGCTCTTGTTGTTTAGTAAACATGGCTTGTTATTGCTAGATTTGTTGTTGATACATTGTACAGAAGTCAAGTGGGTTTACATTGGATTGTGTGTTAGGGATGTTGGATCCTTGCCCCACTTGAGGTTATTGTTGTGGTTGATGTTGTTATTGATATGTGAAATGTGTGTTAAGTGTATGTAGACTTGGTTGGGGGTTGGAAGTGTTAAGTCCTTGTACCACTATAGGTTGATATTATCATGGGAATTGACTAAGTCCTTGTGAATTGACCACCATGTTGGTATTGTTGCTTTGGCATCTTTGTGTGTTAGAGGTTTCTCCTTGGAACATCATGTTGATTTGGAAATGAGGTGCATTCCATTTGGGAATAGGTGTAATGTCAATAAGACTTTTCCTTTCTGCATCAATAGGGACTGTTGTAGTTGATGTTTCACATAGTGTACTTGTGGGAGGCTCCATAACATTTGATGTCATAACACTTGGTAGAGTTAGGAGCAAAGTTGTACTTTGTTGATTTGTCTCCAAAGGAGGTATATTTCTAGCCATCCCTAGAGCACAAGTCACTTTAGGTGCATCTTTTTGTTGCATCATGTGACTAAAATCAAGTCTTAATATCCTCTTGGGATATTTAGGGAGAATCCTTTTTCCCTTCATTGGTTGTGGTTCATAAAATAAAGGATTAATGTTGATGTGTTCAAATGTACTTTGGAGGATTTCAATTGTTGGTTCTTGATGCAACCTTATAGGTTCCATTATTGTGTTTGAAAACTCCAAAGGTTGTTTTACATTATCTAAGTCCAAATTGATCATGGGTTGTATGTTTTCAATTGTTTTGTTTGTTTGATGTTTGGACTTAGGTCCCTCCACATTTAGGTCAAATTAAAAAATTTCTTAGGCTGCCAAAAGTTTTAAGTTCTTGCAAAAAAAAAAATTTCTTGACATGCCCTAGCCATTTGTTCATTAGTAATTCCATAGTTAGTGTCAGAGTCATCACTTAGATATACAATATCCTCTTGTGTGTTTGACGTATTATAGTTGAAGGTACTTGTATTAGGTTTGCTAAATTAAAAGGAGTGTGTTTGTTCATCCTTAGGTGTGGTTGGTACACTTCCACCTCTAGGTGGTATCAACACAAATATAGGTTCAAAGTCAAGACTCCATTGAACCATCCCATGTGTAGGGGAAGTGTTTGAAGGAAACCTCATGGTAGGTGCATTGTTTAGAGTTTGTTGCATTGTTTCTTCGTTATGGTGATCTTGTGGATACATGTTAAAGGGATCTAAAAATAATGGTTTTGATGCCTTAATTTGGTCTTTGTCAAAGGTTTTTTGGGATTTCTTGCTCTTCTTCTATCTTGGATGAGGTTTCGGTTGTGTTGGTGTCTTAGAAAACAAAGATTGATAAAGTTCTTTAGGTCTTTGAGTTGATTGTGTCCTAGTGAGTGCTAGCATGATACCTAAGGATGTAGATATGAGTGTTTTTTTGGATTTTTAGGTGTGTAAGGATGTTATGCAGCCTAGGAAAATGCTAAATGGAGTAGGTTTTTGATACGCAAGATGCAAAGTGACGTTTTGGAGGTTGACTAGAGGAGATGAAAATGACCCTATAGTATGAAAAATGAAGGTCAGGGTTGGATTTTGGACTTGGTAATGATGCTAGGAGTTGACATATGCAATGTGGAATATGTAAGGGATGGTGTTCTAGGGTTGATAATTATGTTTGGGGTATGCAAAATGAGGATAAGTGATCAAGAAGACAATTTGGTTGAAAGAGAAGTTGATACGGTTTGATAGTGGAAATGATGCTAATATTTTGGAATAATTCAAGATGAATGGAATATACCACTAGGGTTAGTCAAAATGATGTTTACGAACACTAAGATTATGATGATGCTAATGATAAAAGTATATGCAAAGTTTTGAACTTAGGTTAAATATTTAGAAAGTATTTTGTTTAGGAGTTTAACCTTATGATAATGGACTTTGGATCTTGACCAAAAAGTGATAAAAGAAAAAAAAGATCAAATTGATAAAATATGACAAGGTCAAATCTATCAAGACATAAATAGAATTTGACCAAAGAAAATGATAAGAAAAGATAAAAATACTAGACAAGATCTATCATCCATCAACACTAGGAGATACTCTAGGACTCATACTTTGTTTAGATTTTTGACTCAATTCAAAGGTTTTGGGGTTCAAAATGATGTTTAGGTGACTAAAAATGATGGTTATACTGATTGGACATGCAATATGGAAAGGTTGTAAGATGAAAAATGAGATTTTTGGTGCAAGATGCAATTTTGGGTCAAATGCAAAATGAGGAGATATAGAGGCTCCTAGATGTAGTTTTGGGGTCCTAACATGTAGTTTCAAGGCCTAAAATGGTCATACAAGTGCCCAAATATGAATTGAGAGCACCAAGTGCACTCTAAAAGTACCAACTGAACCTATGGTGGAGTTAGGGCTAGTTTGGGCATAGTTGGGAAGTTGGGTTGAATATTTGCTTAATCTGAGAGAGGTGGTGGCCAAATTGTTATCTCATGAAGTTAGGATGCAAGGTTTGATGTTAGGATAGGTTAGGAGAAGAAGAATGGGGGTTAAAATGTAAGGGATGGTTTCCTAAGTGATGAAAATGATGGCTAGGAGATACAGGATGCAAATTAGAGCATGCTAAGATAGGGGGGGCCTATCCAGGCACCTAAGGACACTATTGAAGCCTCAAAATGTTGTTTGGAAGCCTAAACTAGGTTCTTAGGCTACAAAGTGTGCCTAGATAGTACCAAATGCATGTATGGTGGATTTGGGGCTAGTTTGAGTGTAGTTGGTAGTTTCAAAGTGTAGTTGGGAAGTTGGGCTAAAACTAAGACAATTTTAGGTGCTAAGGTTTCCAGATTGATGCCATAGTGAGCTAAACAGGAGAGGAAAATGTTAAGACTCGAATGGACATTCAAAATGATTTTTATGACACCTTTAATGATGGATAAAGTGTTCAAGATGAGGGTTGGATATGCAAAGATGCAAGATGGACAATACAAAATGCAAGTTTGGGGGTTGAAATGCAAAGAATGGAGGATGCAAACTAAACACTAATGAATGTAATTTTAAAGATGAGGGATACTAAGTGAGGACTAAGAGATGCAAGATGAATCCTATATGATGTAAATATGAGGTTTAAAATATGGTGAATGTAAGTGAGCCTATGCAAGGATTAAAGTTATTCTATGCTAAGCACATCTAGGATCACAAATGGCCATGTTTTGTAAGTGTTGAATGTATTGGACCAAAGTTTGCAAATTTTTGACAAAGATTGCAAAGTTTTGACAACGTGTAATGTTTTGACAAGGTGTAAGGTATAAATTTGAGAGTTGGTTTTTATCTTGATTAATTTTTTACACACATGCAAGACACATTAAGAGAAGAATAGTTGTTGTTAAAAGTGAACAAACACACCACAACCTAGGCTTTAGGATTGTATCCACTGAATTCCTACTTGAACCAAAGTTCAAAAAAACTTATTTAGAGTAGAAAATCTAGGATCTTGGCACCATAGGCTCCCCCTTATAGTGCACTCACTTCTCAAGGCTACCAAGATCCACTTGCCAAGGGGCATGACTTCCCAAGGGACTGTTGTTTCTACTAACGACTGCGAGAATGTAGGATGTCTTTACGAGCATGGGTGACCCTTTGAGCTAGTGGATAGAAAGGATTTTGGCCTCTAAAACATGATTTTTAGTAAGGGAATTTTGTTTAGCAAGTGAATGATAAACTTCCTTAGAAGGTCTCCTAGCCCTAAGAATTGGGGTTTGATGCACCACAAGGGTACTGGAGTAGAGCTATCACATAGAAATCCTGCCAACATGACTTTCACCATAATTGAGCTTTATATAGCGGCTAGAATGTTGACTTGGATTTTGGCTCATTACTACTTTGAAGTCATCCCCTGGCATACCCAATATCGAGTATCTTGGTCCAAGGTAGGCTTCCTATAGAAGTTACATAGATTTCTCTTACACCCAAGATCCATGAATGGTAAGGGGAGAGGATATGTCCATGAAAATCCTAGGGGTTTAAACACCATAGATATGCCAAGTAGAAAAGAAAAAAATTATTTTAAGTACCAAACAAAGTTTTATCTAATCTAGGAAATCCACACACATGGTTTTGACAAACACACAATGGTCTTCACCAGCATCCTACAAAAAAACATTAGTAGTTTTCAATGATTAGTCTTCATCCAATGATCACCATATGCTACAAACAAGCCATCAATAACACAAAAAACTCTAACTTATGTCCTAGAAGCAAATAGAAGTCCTAAATGTAGATTCTAAGTGATATGTGTGCTCTTTGTGAACTAGGTGCACTCTGACATAGTAGACTGCACCCTAGAAAGCCAAAATGGCTTAGAATGCCTCCAAGTGCACTCAAATAGTGCTAACTACACCCATGGTGTAGTTGGGGTTTAGTAGGGGTAGCTGGTAGTTTTGGGGCATAGTTGGGAGGTCAGTGGCAAGTTGTGGGGAAATGGTGCCCAATCAAGACCCATAAACTGAAAATTTTGACACCTATACTACCAAGTGTGCCTAGATAGTACAAACTACACCCATGGTGTAGTTGGGGCTTAGAAGGGTGTAGTTGGTAGTTTCTAGGTGTAGTTGGTTAGTTAGGAACAACAAATAGGGGATATGGTATCTACTAGGCCCTTAAAACTACTCCTAGGGGTCCCAAGTGCACCCTGAAAAAGCAAAGTGCACCCTAGGGAAGTAATCTAACAAAATACATAGAATGAAAGAATATAACCATATTACTAGACCCCCTAATTAATCTAGGTGTGATAAGGAAGTGTAGATAATCGTTATACCCTTCCAAGTGAGCTCCTTGCACCTACAAGCACAAAACAAGAAAACCCAAGTTAGACAAGCATGTTCATGTTGGGTTCACCAAATGCAAGACCAAGAAAATGGGCTAATGTCTAACATACTATGAGAAAATCAAAAATTCAATAATCATACGTTAACACCCTCTAGTCTACCATGAAAGCCAAATGAATAAAGAAAGCAAACAATGTAAAACTCCCTCTTTCACTTGTAGCTCCCATGTCCTTCTTTCTTCTCCATATGATGTAGCTCCAAATGGCCTATAGTGAACACAATATTGAAGAAAAAGTATATGATATTGATAGTTCTATTGAGAATACTTGAATATGTGATTTGAATGTGAGAGCAAGAGTGAAAAAATGAGAAAACTAGGGACTCAAGAACTCAAGAATTAGGACCAAAAATGAGAGAAAGACTGCTCATTTTATAATCAACATAGAGTATGAGAGCATTGAAATTGCCACCTTGGATATGTGACATGGCAAGAGATTCCTTGGAGAATCCATGGCACATATGACACAAGATGACAAATGTAGGATTCGGTGACACTTGAAAGTCAAATAAGGCTAAATATGGTTAAGAATCTATGTCGCATCATATGACACCTCAATCCCACTTAAATCCAAGAATCTATGACAAATGAAGCCAAATATGGACATGTGTAAGAGAATAAGAATCTTAGATTATGACATATATTAGCCAAGTGTCAAAGGAGAATTCATGAGGTGTCACACCCATCTGTCATGATGATGTCAATATTTTGTAGGATATTTGAATTAAAAATTCCTTATTCCACACAAATAGAAATTAGTAAAAATGGAATTAATGATGGAAAATATGACTTAGGAAATTGTGAATTTTCATGGTTTGTGGATGATGAACCAATTAATTAATAAAATTAATTAGTTAAGAAGGATACTTAGGAAGAATAATTAGTAAGAATGATAGGACTGAATGATGGGTTTTTAAATCCTATACAGAAAATTAGTAGGTGATTGGCCAATTTGATTTGATAAGTGTGACAGTATCCTTTGATGAAAATGTGATGATGATATGGATTGAATAGGATGATGATAGGTAGACCAAAGCCATGGTCAAATTTATTGATTGATTGAAATTGATTACATGTCAAGGACACATGACATGAACCAAAGATACATAACATTTGATTGATATCGTAAATGTTATAGGATTGATATTGATTCATACGGTTGATCATAATAACATTGACAAATGCTATTGATATTATTAAAATGGTTGATAATTCCATTATTCAACATTGAAAGACTCAACAATGTCAAAGATCAAATGACATGAATGATAGTTCAACCCAACACTAAGAGCCATGATAGTAATAAAGTCAGATTGATAAGATTCGACAGATTGATAGGTTTCCAAGGCACTAAAAGCCACAACAATTGTTAGGATTAGACAAATGATGATTGATTTGGGGTGTTTGATAAGTTTTGTGATGATTAAAACTGATTTTGCATGATTCTATGTTGATTTGAAGTGATTCCAAGTTGATATGAAATGGTTTTGAGTTAATACGAAATGATTTTGAAATGATATGAAATTGTTGTAAAAGGGTAGACAGATGATGACAAACACTTTTGAGATATGATCAAGTTGGCCAAAAGATCAAAATTAGTGGATTGAGAAAATGGGATGAATAAGTATGAAAAGTAATGTTGATTTAGGGACCCAAGAGTATTTTCAAGGGTTACTACTCAATATAGCAACCAAATAATGAAAATGATAGCTCAATTTGTTCACAACAAAGATATGAATCCAATGCAATTGACGATTCAAAAATTGGAGTTGAAACACAAAAGTTATGACCTTTGGAGTGCACCATAGGGGTTACAAAAGTAGTTTTGGGCACCTTACTACCCCAAGTGCACCCAAGTGCACCATGACAGTACCAAGTGCACCCATGGTGCACTTGAGAAGCCCAAGTGTGCCCTAAAAGTGCAGACTGTGCCTTGGAAGGCTCTTGGGGCCAACAACATCCCAATTGGACTCAAAATAACCTAAAACTTTGTGTGCATACCCAAAATGGTGGAAAGAGGTTAGAACATGAGTGAAATCAGTCAAACATGGTCACATTTGGTCAAACTTGGTCAAACAATGCTTAGACTAAGACTAGACTAGGTGGAAAGCCACAGAAGGTTGACAGACAATGTGGGATGATGTTTGAATGTAGGAATACGAGATGAAGATGATTTGGTGCATTGAAAGTGATGGGGACACAACCCAAGAACAGAATGGACACAATAGAAAAGGGAAATTATATTAACTGAGAAAATAAGCTAGTACAAATAGTACAGAGAAAATAAACCTCAAAACATGCCCTAAGGGCTTACAATAGCATAAATCTGGAGATAATTTCTCCTTTTAGTACCTCCTCTCAAACTCCACTCTGAACTGCCTTTTACAATGCCAGAAATCTCCTTAAATAGACCCCAGAGGGTTAAGGACTAGGAGTACATTCTAGAAAGTGCTAGTAGGCATCCACTGACCAAATAGAAGGTTCCAAAAGCTGCATTGGAAGTCAGTGCAAATCTAGAAGAATCCAGAAATGGTAACTGAACTTTCAAGAGGCATAACTTTTGAATCGTAGCTCCAATTGACGAACTGTTTACATTTTTGGAAATCTCTCGAAGCACTCTATAGCCCTATGGACAAGATATGCTTGTCTCCCATTTTTTGGCCCTTTTCAAGGTCATTTAATGCCCCTAACCTTACTTTGAAGCATTCTTAGGAGGTCTCCAAAACTCGAAAAACTATAATAACTTTCAAACCGTGGGGCCTTTTGACCCGATTCTTTTTCTAGAATGCTCTAAATCACAATTAAATTCATTTGGCCAATTCACACCTTCTAGGTCATCAAAATGATGGCCAAATTGCATGCTCCTATTTTTTCAGGATTTTCTAGCACACTGATAGATGAACTGTGAGAGTTGGAACCTTTATTTGACCCAAATGGGTATCCAAAAATGAAAAGACATGAAACAAAAACTAAGTCTAAGTACATTTTTTTGGGTGACACAGGATTGCCCTTATACCTCTGGATGCTCCTGCATCAGACACCCAGGGTAGTTTGAAAAGTGACCCTGTCACTTTATGGATGGTAGAGGAAATCCCAAATGGGAAACCTCAGCTGCTGAAATCCAAGTTGAGTCCTCGATCGGCTGTCCTTTCCATTTGACCAAATACTCTTCATACTGCCTATTTTTGGTACTCCTACCCACATGATGATCTAGAATGTCTTCTATCTCCTCCTTCTTAGAAGCAGGAATTGGACATGGCTCTAACACCAACTCCTCATCTACACCATCATCATGATACTCTGTTAAATCTGCAATGTTGAAAATGGGAGAAATGTGAATACCATCTGGTAGCTCCACCTCATATGCATTTCCTAAGTCATGTTTCTTCAAAATTTTGCAGGGGCCAAATTTCTTCATTTTCAGCTTGTTGTAAGTATCGGCTGGGAATCTTTCTTTTCATAAGTGCACCATGACTAAATCTCCTACTTGGAATTCCTTATGTCTTCTCCTTTGATCAGCCCTAGCTTTATACTCTTGATTCATCTTGGTAATGTGTGCTTGAACCTCCTCATGTAGATGCTTGATATGTTTAGCAAATTCTTCTGCTTCAGCACTTGTCCTCTCCCCTTGCTCTATCTTCCTCAATTCTGGTGCAGTCCTTGGGCTATTCCCATATACAATTTGGAATGGTGATTTTCCAGTACTCCTATTTATAGAGTTATTGTAAGAAAACTTTGCTTGTGGTAGAATCAAATCCCATCCCTTGGGCTTATCCCCAACTAAACATCTCAGCAAATTGCCCAGACTTCTGTTTACCACTTCTGTTTGGCTATCAGTTTGTGGGTGATGCATGGAACTGAATTTCAAGTCTGTTCTCAACTTTTTCCAGAATGTCCTCTAGAAATACCCCACAAATTTAGTATCTCTGTCAGAAACTATACTCCTTGGAAGACCATGTAGTCTTACCACCTCTTTGAAAAACAAGTCTGCAATATGAACAACATCATGAGTTTTGTGGCATGGAATGAAATGTGCCATTTTGGAGAACCTATCAACCACCACGAATACTGAGTCATTACCCCTTTGTGTCCTTGGCAATCCAAGAACAAAATCCATACTTATGTCCTCCCATGGCCTTGATGGAATAGGCAATGGCTGATATAGGCCAGTATTGTGACTAAACTCCTTGGCAACTTGACAAACCTGGCAACTCTGTACAAACTTCTTCACATCCTATGAAATTTGAGGCCAAAAATAATGTTCTCTAAGAATGGCAATGGTCTTATCTCAACCAAAATGTCCTACCATCCCTCCACTGTGTTTCTCCTTAATCATATTTTCCCTCACGGAACTCCTTGGAATGCACAACTGACTACCTTTGAACAACATGCCATCCTGAATCAAATAGTCTAACCACTTGGTTCTATCTACAGCAACAGGTTCTTTACAAGCTTTCCATGCTTCAGCAAAATCAAGATCCTCGGGGTACAAATTCTTGAGTTCATCAAACCCAACTACTTCTACCTACATTATTGTAAGCAACAACTGTCTTCTACTTAGTGCATCTGCAACCCTGTTAGATTTTCCACTTCTATGCTTCAACACAAATGTATAACTTTGCAAGAACTCTACCCACTTCATATGCCTCTGATTCAATTTACCTTGGCTATTTAGGTACTGTAATGCCTGATGATCAGTATACAAAACAAATTCCTTTGGCAATAAATAATGCCTCCATTTCTTTAAGGCCTAAACTATTGCATAGAATTCTTGATCATAAACAGAATACTTCTTCTTTGCATCATTCAACTTTTCACTAAAATATGCAATAGGCTTACCTTCTTGGCTTAATACAGCCCCAATAGCACTGCCACTAGCATCACAATCTACCTGGAAAACCTTTCTAAAATTTGGAAGTGCCAACACAGGTTGTTCTATTACCTTCTTCTTCAGCAATTCAAAACTTCTCTCAGCTACTATAGTCCATTTGAACTCTTTTCTATCCCCTCTTATTGTATTAGTTAGCGGTGAACATATGCCACTGAAATTCTTAATAAACTTAATGTAAAAACTAACCAGACCATGAAATGATCTTACCTCAGTAGCAGACCTTGGAGTAGGCCATTCCAAGATGGCTTTTACCTTCTTTGGATCCATTTTGATACCTTCAGGTGATATAACAAACCCCAAATAGAATAACTCCCTTTTTGCAAAGATACACTTCTTCAGATTAATTAATAGTTTTTCTTCCCTTAGCCTTTCAAGGACACTACGAATATGCAGTAAATGTTCTTCCAAAATCTTGCTGAAAATTAAAATATCATCCAAATAGACAATAACAAATTTTCCCAAGAACTTCTTAAGTACCTCATTCATGAGCCGCATGAAGGTGCTTGGGGCGTTCGTCAATCCAAAGGGCATGACTAACCACTCATAAAGACCTTCCTTGGTCTTGAAGGCTATTTTCCACTCATCTCCTTCTCGAATCCATATCTGATGATAGCCACTCTTCATATCTATCTTTGTGAAGTACTAAGCTCCACTCAAGCAGTCCATAAGATCATCCATCCTTGGCAAAGGAAATCGGTACTTGATGGTTATACTATTTATAGCTCAAGAATATATACACATCCTCCACTCTCCATCCTTCTTTGGTGTGAGTACTGCAGGTACTGCACATGGACTCGGGCTCTCTCGAATCAAGCCCTTCCTCAACAGCTCCTGAACCTATCTATTTAGCTCCTCTGTTTCAGTAGGAGTCATCCTGTGAGCAGCCGTGTTAGGCAAACTAGCTCCTGGAATCAGATCTATTGACTGATTTGCCTTACTGGTGGCAATCCATCTGGAACATTATCAGAGATAATATCTCCAAACTCCCCTAGTAAATCTGAAACTTCAAGTGGCATTTCACTACTACCTTCTTTATCTTTCCTAAGAATCAAAGCATAGCACATATGCTAATGTTTCATGCCATCTAAAAACTTCCTTCCATCAAGAGTCAGTAAAATTCCTCTGTATATTCTTGGACTGATCTTCCTGCTTGCTTTAACCCATGCATCTTCTTAAACAAATCAAGCTCATAGTCCACAGGAATGAACTGCTTCTTCAATTTGTCCACCATGCGATCCCATCTTGTGATATTCTCCTTTCCTCTTCTATTTCTTTCCAATTGAACCTCTTGCCACCAAATTTTGGCATGGCCTTTCAGTTTGGCCTTTGCAAACTTAACTCTATCTAGGTCCCTGATATCCTCATACTCAAAGTATTCTTCCAGCTCATTGATCCAATCGATCAACTCATCTGGTTTCAAATTTCCTGAAAATACACCCACTTCAATTGTAGGTCTTTTTCCAAACTTAGTAATGGCCCTAAAAACCCTTTCCTCTGCATGATTCAGAACTTCCCCATAAAATTCCTCTTCTGGTCCCATTACTTCTTCTTCATTGTCATCCTCAATGTTGTCACCTACGGCAACATTTTCTCCTCTATGAAGGTCCTCTTGCAATGCCTGCACCTACCTTTGGAGGGATCTAACCTCCTCAGGATTAATAGCTCTAACCCTTCCACCACACTCTCTTTGTGGAGGCATTTTCTTAACTCAAACCCACAAACACATAGTCTTGGTGCAAACTGCCTCACAATCGGCGCTCTGTCTACACACTCAAGAAAACTTGGCTCTGATACCACTTGATGGGGACACAACCCAAGAACAGAATGGACACAATAGAAAAGGGAAATTATATTAACTGAGAGAATAAGCTAGTACAAATAGTACAGAGAAAATAAACCTCAAAACATGCCCTAAAGGCTTACAATAGCATAAATCTGGAGATAATTTCTCCTTTTAGTACCTCCTCTCAAACTCCACTCCAAACTGCCTTTTACAATGCCAGAAATCTCCTTAAATAGACCCCGGAGGGTTAAGGACTAGGAGTACATTCTAGAAAGTGCTAGTAGGCATCCACTGACCAAATAGAAGGCTCCAGAAGCTGCATTGGAAGTCGGTGCAAATCTAGAAGAATCCAGAAATGGTAACCGAACTTCTGGGAGGCATAACTTTTGAACCGTAGCTTCGATTGATGAACCGTTTACATTTTTGAAAAGCTCTCAAAGCACTCTATAGCCTTATGGACAATCTTTTCTTGTCCCCCATTTTTCAGCCCTTTTTGAGGTCATTTAATGCCCCTAACCTGACTTTGAAGCATTCTTAGGAGGTCTCCAAAACCCAAAAAACTACAATAACATTCAAACCGTGGGGCCTTTTGACCCGATTCTTTTTCTAGAATGCTCTAAATCAAAATTACATTCATTTGGCCAATTCAAACCTTCTAGGTCACCAAAATGATGGCCAAATTGCATGCTCCTATTTTTTCAGGATTTTCTAGCACACTGATAGTTGAACTGTGAGAGTCGGAACCTTTATTTGACCCAAATGGGTATCCAAAAATGAAAATACATGAAACAAAAACTAAGTCTAAGTACATTTTTTTGGGTGACACAGGATTGCCCTTATACCTCTGGATGCCCCTGCATCAAAAAGACATGATTGTGGTGTTGCATGAAGAGATGAATGATAGAAGACTGAGGAGATGTGATGAGGACTAATTATAATGAAGAGAAGACTTTTCCTTTCAAAAAGTGTACTATATGTCAAATGGAGCTTCATTTTGATGAAATCGTAGATGCAAACCATTTTTGAGCATCTATAGAACCAAAATATCCCTAAGTGTCACTAAATGCCATAGGGCAGTGATCTTTGATGGGGCATATCTTGGAGATTGTGCAAGGTATGGATGCAATTCTAGGTCATATAAAATCGTGTTGTGGAGACCTACAATAACCTCTCTCACTTTTTGGAGATCTTACTCTATTTTCATTTTGTGACGCCATCTTAGGTGATGTTGGAACTCATAGTTTTTGCTAGTGTAAAGTTAAAAAATGTTTTGTAAATCATTTGGCTCTCTGTTTCATTATTTCAATCGATTCACACCTCCTCTAAAGCTTATGGAAACTTTGAGATATTTTTCATTTGTTTCTTGCCAATAGCCATTGTTTGTTAGTGCCTTCTAACAAATAGATGAATTTATAGGTTCCAAAATTTGAAATGTGAGAAGAGTAGGCAAGGAAGTTGTTATTATCAATGGCATGTGAACAGTGCATGCACAATTGTTTGTGTTTGCATTTATCTTTGATTTTGAAATTTGATGGAGCCTCACTTTTCAAGGTCATGAAAGGAAATTTCTCCGCTCAATTGGTGAGTAAAAATATTGTATGAATGACTTCCTTATTTACACTTGTAAATGAATAATTTTGCAAACATGATATAAAAAATCTTCTAGGTCTTCAAATCTTGGAGATACAGAAATTGCAAATAGAAAACATCTTAAATTCTAGTTTCTTTTGTGTTTGTAAGATTTAGTTTTCTTCATCTTTCCATTATTGTTGCTGGGATTTGGAAATGCTTTGCTTCTTTTGAGCTTGAATATTTTTTTACTATGTATGCTCTATTTTTAGAGTTTATAATTTAATTGCATCTCATTACGATTACTTGCTTATTTTAAAAAGAAATTTGAAAAAGGAAAATATTTGAGAAATTAATGATTTTGTTTTATTTTGCAAAGAAAAAATTCTTTTGAGTAAATCTATTACAGCAATTAGAGTTGAGATAGTGACTTTAGGGGGAAGACTTGTCCCATGTAAAGTTTAAGTTTTCCCAATAGTAGGGTGGGAGTTGACTGGGTTTCCTTCAAAGGAAATGAGGTCTATTTTTTGCTTTTCTCCTAGACCCTATCAAGTTTGGTGAGAAGTTAAGGTCTTGTAATTATTGAAATATAGAATTAGGGACACCTTCCCTTTTTTTAGATCTATTGTATTGTCTAGAGAATACAAACTCCAATTTTCCCAACAATGGTTTACAAACTAAGGTATTTGGGATTCTTGGTTTCTAGAGATTATTTGGTTTTGTCTTTGTCTTTGTTGTTGTAGTTGTCTAAGAAAATCATCTATATCTTCTTCCTCCTGGAGAACTCTACTAGCTCTATGCTAATCTTCTCGAGTTCTCCTAGACTCCCAACCAAGAATATTTAACTGACTAAGAATATCTTCTTTCTTGTTGTGAAAACTAATATTGGGTTCCAACATAGGTATAATATTTTCATGTACTTTGTAAAGAATCTTTGAAAAAGCCCTAAAGCCTATCTTTAACCCAAAGAGCAACCTATTTATGCTTGGAGGAACCCTAATCAAGGGTTGGAAACTCATTTCTTGTATGAATCTATACTGTTGGAATGTATGCAACAAACTGTGATTATTTTAGTACATATGTTACTAGTTTTTAATCTTGTTTGGAGGAAAATCACATGGATATTATCATTTTGTTGCATGTTGTAGCTATCTTATTGTTTTTTTTCCATTTTCCATGCATTAGTTATTGTTTGTGACCAAGTTTTGAAAGGTTTTGTAAATTTCTTCAAAGATACCTGTCTGCTACCAATTTTGGAGTTGTTTATCATGAAAGGGCTATAAGTCTTGTCTCCACCATGGAAATTCCATGGTCTTCTAGATTTCAAGGCTAAAAAACCTAATGTATTATATTATGAAAGAAAGGGTCTTGAAAGTGAGTGCAAAGAATTCTTTGACCAAGCCCTAAGCGAGCTAAGCAATGCCCAACTAGGGATTGTTAGCAAAGAAAGAGCTCTCAAGAGCAAAGCTTGAAGAATGAAGACTTTCCCTTCTATGGGATTGAAGAGGGGTATGAGGAAGTTTTCAATTGTGGAGGAAGAGTCTTGATGAAGTGTAGAAGGTATCTTAAAAGTGGGGATAGTAGGCAGCCAAGAAAACCCTATCAAACCCTCAATTTTGTTATTTTTGTTGTATGGCCTGTATGCACCTTAAGACCCTAAAAGTCTTTGAGAATGGGTCCTATGTATCAATTTTTCTTAAGGCCAAAGGTGTTGAAACTCTAAGACAAAGGAGCTATTGGCCCTAGAAATCCATGTGTTAGGCCTAATTAGGGGCTCTCCTTGTAGCCCTTTTGTGAAGAAATCTTGAAATTGGGTACAAACCCATTGTTGTTATCCATTCAAGAATAGTATAAGTGTTCCAATAATACCTTAGGACATCATGGAAACCTTGGTTGGACTAGGGAGTGCTATGGTACCCTAGTAGACCTATAAAACCATTGTAGGGATACTATTCCTAGAAGAGTAAGGGAGTGATGCTGCAAGTTTGGATCATTTAACCTTGTGAGGAAGTTTGGCAAGGTCAGGGGATGTTCTAAGTAGCAAGATATCCTATAAGCCACATTGGTGTACTAAAAACACCAAGATCCACATATAATATACAAGGTTGCATCGGGACAGGGGTACTTGGGTATGTCAAACTTTAGTTTTAATTATACTTTTATATTTATAGAAAACCTAAACTTATGAGTCATGACAATGATTTTTCAAATCAAGAACAGTGATCAAGTTTGCAAATGTAATGTACTATTTTCAGTTTAAGATTTGTTATATGTTTGTAATAATAATTTATAATAAATGCATAGATGTATAACATAGAAGGCAGGTTTAAACATGAACAAAAAGATCATAAATCATATGACAATGACATATTGCAAATGAAAAATTTATGGCTTTTACACTAATAAAGTTTATTGTTGATCAAAATTGTATCAAAGTTTCAAATTGATTAGGTATTGAATTAAGCTTGATAAACAAATTATAGAGAAGGAAAACTTAAAACATGAACAAGATCATAAATCTTATGATGATGACATATTGGAAATGATAAACTTATGCTTAAATAGTGATAAAGTTTATTGTTAATCAATATTCTATCAAAGTTTCAAACTGATTAGGTATTGAATTAAGCTTGATAAACAATGAGCTGATACAAAAACAAAAAAACTGAAAAAAAAAATCCAAAATCTCAATTAAGGTCCTTAGCTATGATGCTCTCCACCGAGTACCTAGTACTTGGGATACATGTACCTAGTACTTGGGTACATGGGTACGAGTACCAAGGGTGTGGGTACAAGTACCCATGAAACCTCATAATATATTATGATAACTAATAATATCATACATGAATGGACATATAATATATTATGATAACCAATAATGTCATACATGAATGAACATATAATATATTATGTTAACCAATAATGTCAAACATGAAGGAACATATAATATATTATGATAACCAATAATGTCATACATGAACAAACATATCATATATTAACCAATAATTTCATAAGTCTAATAATGTCATGCATCAAATAAATGTCATATATACTTCAAATGTATATCAAATATATCCATTGACATAAAATCCAACATATATGTCCATTGATGCCTAGACATGTATGTCTATCAACTATATCTTCTCCTTCCCACGAGGGTAAGGAAACAAATCTCTAGAGGTCTTTGGTCATCGTGTGGGGGAGATGATGGTGATGATGGGATCTTCCTCACATGCTCACTCGTCCTCTTTTTGAGGCTTTTCTCTAACTTGAGCTAATACAAACAAAGTAGATATGAATCAATAATTATTATACATTGAAATAAAATATATGTACACACAAAATTAGTTACTTTCTTACCACCATCATATAGTCACTCTACAAGTCCACCTCAAAGGATCATAGATGATCAGTTGTAACAAGACTCTAGAACAAATCAATCAATATAATCACTTATAAATAACATTAGAAATTTTGATACTAACTATTTTAAACAACAACTAAAACCAAGAAAAATCTTTCATACTTCAGTCAATGGCTGTGAACTAGCCATAGTTACAGCCACTCCATGATCGACGAACTGTCAAAGATGAGGAGGAGTCTTAGATGTAAGAGCTACATCTCATAAAATACATGTTACATGTAACATGAAATATGAAACAAATATAATCAAATGAATTAAATTAACATGAAACAAATGTAACTTTATGAAGTTTGTATCACGTCTAGGCTTGAAGTTCATAGTGTATGTTGACGGTCCTATAGAGAACTGATGCACATGCATAAATTTTTCTATCAATCCTTCATATTATTACTTAATAAATATATATATTAATTTAAATGATTAAATTGATAAATACCTCTAGACTCATCGATGGGACAAAAAATGGTGCCAGGGGATCTCTACTAGGACCGCCAACACTCTAACCCTGAATTTTGAACAATGTCAATACATGCTAATTAATTAGTAATTCACTATACATATGAAATGTGATCGAATTAGTTTATTATAATTGTAATTTACCTATCTATCAATGCCAAATATCTCATTCAGGAACTGATCAATGATTAGTCCATCATTCGTACCATCTCTAGCATGACTACCAAATGTACATAAGGATCTACAAGATGTGCACATGTAACCGTGATGCACAGAAGGCTCCTCCTCAACTAATGGACTTGTGTAATGAATGAGGGTCTGCATCAAAGCATTAATAGTCCCTAGAGTGTTGGCCTCTACATGTTCCTTCACAACTGAAGGAATAGTCGTATGCTTACCCTATGGCTTGAGAATAGGTGCCCTAACTACATTAGGGTCATGATGTGCCCCTAGCCTCTCAAATGATGACCCCCCACCTCTACCCTAAGATTCTAATATATCAAAATTATTGAGGATCTCCACAAGGAAAAACAATATAATTTTTTTAAGAAATACATTGGGACCTTGTGATTATTGTAGGGAGGGGCATCAAAAACCATCCAACATCTATCCCAAAAATTATTTCTAATACCATCATGTATGCACCGATGGATGGGGAACCATTTAGTTGTCTCTCTAACAATATTTTGTTCACCAAACTTTCTAAATAATGCACGAATTCTACCTTTTGGTATATCTTTTTTTTTTTACATCTTGATATGATAATTTGTTTGCATAATATCTTTTTTGTTTATTCCTTTTAACCTACCAAATATCTAACTAACCACTAATAGAAGCTATGTAGGTTGTAACAGACTCGAGGGAGGATGCCAATTAAGCTCTCATTGGATTGGTTTGTCCACAAGCTTTCAACCTACCAATGAATGTTTATAATTTATTTTTGCCTCTTTCTATTTCATCTATTATGTTTTCTTGTGTGCTAGGAGTAGGTCTTCCAATTGGTGTAATTTGCAAAATTTATTGTTCTTGTTGTGGAGGGTTTTGATTCTCATCTTGTTGAGGGTTTTGGTTTGGATCTTGTTGAGAGTTTTAGTTTTAATCTTGTTGGGGATTTTTTGGTTAATTATTCACATTTCCTAATAAGAAGTCAATTGCAATCTAAATAAATAAATAAATTTAAAGAAAATTTGAAAAAGACAAACAAAACAATACAAAAAACATATAAAACAATGCAAGAAGAAGGTTAGACAACATATGATGTGATCGTGATCTTGAACTTTGATGAAAAGGAGGCATATTGATGAGATGGGTGGCAAAAATCTTCAATTTACTAAATTTTTGTGTGTTGTGAGGAGAGGAAGTTGGAAAATGTGGAAAAAATGAATGGGTTGCAGGTTTGCAGCCCATTTATAATTATTTTGGGGTTTTAAAAAGTGTGTACCCACTATAGCACGTACACATTATAGCATGTGTGCACTATTGAAAGTTAGAAATGGGTGTCATATTTTTGGCACCACAACTTGGTCACTTACCCTAAGAGTATCTGCAACTTTGTTAGACTTCCCACTCCTATGTTTCAAAAAAAAAGTATAACTCTACAAAAACTCAACCCACTTTAAATGCTTTTGGTTCAATTTTTCTTGACTATTCAAATATTGCAAAGCTTGGTGATCAGTATACAAAACAAAATCCTTAAGAAGAAGATAGTGTCTCTACTTCTTGAATGCTTGAACTATAGCATAAAATTCCTAATCATAAACACAATATTTCCTTTTTGTATCATTCAACTTCTCACTGAAATAAGATACAAGTCTACCTTCTTGGCCCAAAATGGCTCCTATTGTAGTACCACTAGCATTATAGTCTACTTAAAACACCTTGTTAAAATCAGGAAGTGCTAAAATAGGTTGTTGAGTAACTTTTTGTTTCAAAAAATTAAAACTCTTAACTACTCCTGTAGTCCACTTAAACTCTTTCCTATCCCCTCTCACTGTTTCAATCAAGGGTTCATAAATACTGCTAAAACTTCTTATGAACTTTCTATAAAATGTAACTAGTCCATTAAAAGATCTTACCTCTGTCGCACTCCTTGGAGTAGGCCATTCAAGGATAGCCTTTGCTTTCCCTAGGTCCATTTTTAGACCTTCTCCTAAGACTACAAATCCCAGGTACACCAACTCTTTCTTTACAAAACTACACTTCGTCAGGTTTATTAGTAACTTTTCTTCCCTCAACTTATCAAACACCTTAAAAACATGAATCAAATGCTCCTCTAATGTCTTACTAAAGATCAATATATCATCTAGTTAAACAATGACAAACTTACCTAGAAACTCCTTTAGTACCTCATTCATGAGCCTCATGAAAGTGCTTGGTGCATTGGTTAGCACAAAAGGCATGACTAACCACTCATATAGTCCTTCCTTTGTCTTGAAAGAAGTCTTCTACTCATCACCTTCCCTGATACAAATATGACGATACCCACTCTTCAAATCTATCTTTTTGAAATACTTAGCTCCACTCAAACAGTCCATAATATCATACATCCTTGGCAATGGAAATCTATACTTTATTGTGATCTTATTGATAGCACATGAATCTGTGCATATCTTCCATTCTCCATTCTTCTTTCATGCTAATACTATTGGCACAACACATGGACTCAGACTCTCTCAAATCAACCCCTTCTACAACAACACATGAACTTGCCTATTCAACTCTGCACTTTCTACTAGTGTCATTCTATACACTGTCTTGTTTGGAAAACTAGTTCTTGGAACCAAAGCTATCTGGTGACTCATCCTACTCACTAGGGGAAATCCTTTAGGTACACTTTATCAGAAAAATCTCTCAACATATCTGCAACTTTTGCAAGTACCTCCTCTACTTCTTCTTTACTATCTTTAGGAATTATAGAAAAACACATATGCTCATGCTTCATACCTTTAAGAAACTCTTTTCCATCAAAAAAACACATTCTTGCAACACTACATACCTTTTCTTCTTTATCCTTCAATGACTTCAACTTATCTTTCACTCCATCCTTAATTAGAGTGTAGGTATTTGCTCAACCATCATGTACAACATGCCTACCAAACTACCATGACCTACCCAAAAACATATGAAATATGTCCATAGGTATGATATCACATAGTACCTCTTTCGGGTAGCTTCCAATCTTGAACTTCACTGAGCACTATTCATCGACCATGTCCTTATGGCCATCTTGCACCCAAGCAATATGGTATGGATGAGGGTGTTTCTTCCTTTTCAGCTTCAACTTGGTGGCCATCATTTCTAACACTAGATTGTTAGTATTTCCACCATCAATGATCACATCGCAAAACTTATCTTCACATTTGCACCTTGTGTGAAACAAGCTCCTTCTTTAGTCAGGTTCATTCTCACCACTCATCAGGACTCTTTGATTAACTATAACTTCTCCTCTTTCAGCATCTTTAGAATGTGAGGATCTAACATCTTCATCAACATGTACAACTCTCGCTTGACCTTCTATTCTTTGATCTATCCTTCCTTGGCACTGGGCACATTCAAATTCTCTATGCCCTTCTTCTCCATAGTGAAGATATTTTCCATGGAAGCCTCCTCTTCTAGATCCTTGTCCGCTCTAATCTCTATTATTTTGATCATGGAAACGATTGAAATTGTTTCCCCTCTAGTTTTGACTTCTACTTCCAGCCTCATCCTTGTTCTTTTAATCATCATTATGACCACCATATGATCATCCACTTGATCTTCCACCATGACCTCTTCCACTATTCTTATTGTCAAAAATCTTGCTCAATTTATCCTAAACTCTTAAGGCAAACTGATATGCCTCCTCAACACTACTCATTTGAACCAGACTTAGCTCATCTTGAATGCTTAGCCTTAACCCATTAAGATAATTGGTGACTTTCTCCTTATTAGCTTTTTCATGGCCAGTTCTAATGAGAACTTAGTAGAACTCTTTGGTATCCTCTTGAACAAATTTTCCCACTTACTTCAACCCTTGCATTATCTTCAATAGATTAAGCTCATAATCTATTAGAATGAATTGTCACTTTAGTTTATCTTTCATCTTATCCCATTTGGTGATTTTGTCCTTCCCCTTCTATTTTTCTCCAACTGAACCTCCTACCACCAGATCTTCACATTTCCCTTTAGTTTTTCCTTGATAAACTTGACCCTATTAGGATCATTGATTTCTTCATACTCAAAGTACTCCCCTAGTTAATTGATCCAATTGATCAACTCCTTTGGGTTACAATTTCTTGAAAATGTGGGAACCTCAAACTTAGGCCTTTATCCAATCTTGAAGATGGCCCTAAAAAGCCTCTCTTCCTCTGATTTAGAACTGCATCTCCTTCAACATTTTCTCAAATAGGCAGTTTTATGCCACCCGGGAAGGTTCCAGATGCTCAAACTTAATATCTAGAGTAGAAAGACCCTAACCATACACATAGAGTAGGCCAAATACATCTTTGACAAATTATTTTAGAAATTTAGGTAGCAAAAAATTTGAAGGCCATAACTCACAAACCGTTGCTCCAATTGGCTATTATAAAAACTTTTTAGAAATGCTATCTCTTGATCTACAATCTTGAAATAGTGGTAGCACCCTTTCGTCGAGTTTTTGGACCCCATCTAGGCATTCTAAGGCCTCCAATGGTGAGCCTAAATAATTTTTCTACAAATGTTTCCATCGAAAATCCACAATAACTTCTCTGATACTAATGCTTGAGCAATGATATTTTTATGGTAGGCTTACAACTCTAAAATGAACCTTACTCTAGAAAATGAGAACATTCTAAGCTCATATGACAAACTTATAAAAAATAGTAAGTTCTCATAAACCATCATCATTCTATTTTGTTAAGTCTACAATAATAAGCATGGGAGAAGTGTGAATCCCATCTGGCAACTCCACCTCGTATGTATTTACTGAATCATGTTTCTTCAAAATTTTGTAGGAACCAAATTTCTTCATCTTTAGCTTGTTGTAGGTACCCACTGGAAATTGTTCCTTCCTCAAGTATACCTTAACCAAATCTCCAACTTGGAACTCCTTATGTATCCTCTTTTGATCTGCTCTGGCCTTATACTATAGGTTCATCTTAGTAATACATGCATGTATCTCCTCATGTAGGTTATTGACAAGTTCAATGAAGTCTTCTACCTTAGCACTTGTCCTCTCTCCTTGCTCCATATTCCTTAGCTCTAGTGTAGTCCTTTGACTACTCCCATATACAATTTGGAATGGTGATATACCAGTACTCCTATTCATAGAATTATTGTAAGAAAATTTTATTTGTGGTAGAATCAAATCCCATCCCTTGGGCTCATCTCCTACTAAGAACCTCAACAAATTGCCCATACCTCTATTCACTACTTTTTTTAATCCATCAATCTATAGATGATGTCCAGAAGTAAACTTTAATTATGTCTTTGAATTCTTCCATAAAGTCCTCTGAAAATACCCAACAAATTTAGTAGCTCTGTTAGAAACAATAATTTTTGGGAGACCATGTAGCCTCACCACCTCTTTGAAAAATAAAGCTACAATATGTACTACACCATGAGTCTTGTGGCATGGAATGAAATGTGCCATCTTGGAGAACCTATCAACAACCATAAATATTGAGTCATTACCCCTTTGTCTCCTCAGTAATCCAAGAACAAAATCTATAATTATGTCCTCCCAAAGTTTCATTGGAAAAGGTAATGGCTGGTATAGTCCAATATTTTGACTAAATCCTTTGGTTTTTTGACATACTCAACAACTCTACACAAACTTCTTCACATCATGTGACAATTGAGGCCAAAAATAATGTTCACTAATAATGGAAATGGTCTTATCTTGACCAAAGTACCCTTCCATCCCTCCACTATGTTTCTCCTTGATCAAGTTCACCCTCATGGAACTCCTTGGAATACACAATTGATTGCCCTTGAACAACATATCATCCTAAATCATGTAATCTAGCTACCTAGTCCTATCTAGAGTAATAGGTTCTTTAAAAGCCTTCCAAGCCTCTCCAAAGTTAGGATCCTAAGGGTATAGATTCTTGAGTTCATTAAACCCAACCACTTCAACTTGCATTTTTGTCAGTAACAAATATCTCCTACTTAATGCATCTATAACTTATTAGACATTTTGCTTCTATGTATTAACATAAATGTATAGCTTTGCATGAACTCTACCCATTTCAAATGTCTCTGATTCAATTTACCTTGGCTATTTAACTATTTTAATACCTAATTATTAGTACACAAGACAAATTCTTTTGACAACAAATAATGCTTCTATTTATTTAAGGACTATACTATTGCATAGAACTCCTGATCATAAATACAATACTTCTTTGCATCATTCATTTTTTTACTAAAATAGACAATAGGCTTACCTTCTTGGCTCAAAATAGCCCCAATAACTCTTCCACTAGCATTGCAATCCACCTGGAACACTTTGCTAAAATTTAGAATTGCCAACATAGATTTCTTTGTCCCCTTCTTCTTTAGCAATTCACAACTCCTTGTAGCTCCTATAGTCCACTTGAACTCCTTTCTATCCCCCCTCATTGTTTTAGTTAGGGGTGCACGTATAACACTAAAATTACTAATAAGAAAACCAAGAATGACCTTCACCTTCGTTGAGTCTATTTCAAGACCTTTAATTGATGCAACAAACCCCAAATAGACTAACTCCCTTTTGACAAAGCTACAGTTCTTTAAATTAATCGAAAATTTCTCTACCCTCAAGCTTTCAAGGACACTATTAATGTGAAATAAATGTTCATCCAAAGACTTCCTAAAAATCAAAAGATCATCCAAATAGACAATTAAAAAATTTCTCAAAAATTTCTTTAGTACCTCATTTATAAGCCACTTGAAGATGCTTGGCACATTGGTCATTCAAAGGGCATGACTAACCACTCATATAGACCCTCCTTGGTCTTGAATATAGTCTTCCACTCATTTCCCTCTCATATCCATATCCGATGATAACCACTCTTGAGATCTATCTTTGTGAACTATTGAGCTCCACTCAAGAAATCCAATAGGGATGGAGATGTTTCTCCCTCTTGAGCTTTAGCTTTAAGACCATTTCTTCTGACACCAAGTTATCAGTGCTTCCACAATCAACAATCACATCACAACATTTACCATCACACTTGCACCTAATATAAAAACAAACTCCTCATTTTTCTAGGTTTGGTCTCACTACTTAGCAAGACCCTTTCATTAAATAGAACCCCTCCTCTTTCTGCATCCTCCAAATGTCATGACTATACATCACCATCTATATGAGCAACCTTCAATTACCCATGAGCTCTCCTATATGTCCTTCCTTGTCATTGATGACATTATAGGCACAATGACCTTCTTCATTGCAATGAAAATAGGTACCATAAAAGCCTCCTCTTCCTAAACCTTATCCACATTTTCTACCTCTTCCTCTCTAATCTCCAAAGTTTTTATCACAAGAGTAGTTGAAACAATCATTTCTCTAGTTTTAGCTGGTACCCATATCTTTATTTTTATTCTGGTTCTCATTTCGGCCTCCAAATTATTTGCTACTACTCCTTCCTCCTTAGCTGAACCCACTTTTCCTTCCATCAAACTTTTTGTTTAACTTCTCCTCAACTTGCAAGGAAAATTGGTATGCCTCTTCAATTGTATTCATTCTAACCAAACTTAACTCCTATTGAATGTTAGGTCTTAACCCATTAAGGTAATGAGCAACCTTCTCCTTATTTACTTTTGCATGCCCCGCCCTAATAAGGACTCAGTAAAGCTCCTCTATGTATTCCTAGACATATTTTCCCACTTGCTTTAACCCTTGAATCTTCTTGAAAATTAAAAGGAATGAGCTACTTCTTTAGTTTGTCCACCATGTGATACCATCTTGTCATTTTCCATTTCCTCTTTTATTTCTTTCCAACTGAACCTCTTGCCACCAAATTTTGGCATGGCCTTTCATTTTGGCCTTCAAAAACTTAACCCTATTAGGGTCCCTAATATCCTTATACTCAAAATATTCCTCTAGCTCATTGATCTAGTTGATCAACTCATCCAGGTTTAGATTTCCCAAAAAACATGTTGATGTTAATTTTAGGTCTTTTTCCTAGCTTAGAAATGGCCCTAAAAAGCTTTTCCTCTACCAAGTTTAGGACTTCTTTGCCTCCTTCCCCTTCTTGTACAATATTTCATTCTTCTTCATTTTCCTCCTCACTTTCGTCACCTATAAAAAAATTCATTCCTATACAGATCTCCTATTGCAATGCTTGAACTTGTCTCTAGAGGGCTCTAACCTCAGGAGGAACAACTCCAACCCTTCCACCATACTCCCTTCATGAAGGCATCTTCTCTCTATATCAAAACTGACAACCACATAGTCGTGGTGCAAACTTCCTCATAGTTGGGGCTTTAGCTACACACTCAGGAAAACCCACTCTAATACCACTTGATGAGGGTATAACCCAAGATAAAATGAACACAATAGGAAAAGGGGAATATTATTATCAGAAGTCATATGCTATTACATTTACAAAAAAAAAAATAGACTCCACAACATGCCCTATGGGATTACAATGTTATCAGATTCTAGAGAAAAACCCCTCTCATAGTACCTGCTTCCAAACTCACCCAAAAACTATGTTTACAATGCCAAAAATGACCTTAAGTAACCTAAATTAGGTTAAGAGTTAAGAATATATTTTAAAATATGTCATTTGGCATCCACCAGAAAACACATTAGAAGTCGGTGCAAAATTAAAAGAATCCAAAAATGGTAGTTTGACTTCCAAGAGGCATAACATTTGATCTAGAACTTTGATTAACAAACCATTTACATTTTAGAAAAACTCTCCAAGTGCTCTATAGTCCTATGGACTCACTTTTCTTGTCACCCATTTTTTGGGCCCATACAAGGCCATTTAGTGACTCAAATCTAACTTTGAAGTGCTCTTATGATGTCTCCAGGAAACTTAAAACTACAATAACTTTCAAACCGTAAAGCCTTTTGACCTTATTCATTTTTTGGCATGCTTTAAATTACAAGTATAATCATCCCTCCAACTTACACCCTCTAACTTATCATAATTATGAGTCAATTACAAAATAACTTATTTTCTATATTGGCACATATCCCAAGGTGCTAAAAAACACTAACCTAGAAAGCCAATAATGGAACTATGAGAGTTGGAATCTCTATTTGACCCAAATGGGTTTTTATAAATAAAAACACATTAAAAAAAACTAACAATAAGCACATTTCTTGGTGATATCTCAAGTTGAGCCTGAGAATGCAGATGAAGCATGTAAAGATGATTATTGGAAATAAGCTACGAAAGATGAATTGGATCAAATAGTAAAGAATGAGACATGGGAGTTGGTCCCTAGACTAGCAGAAAAGAATGTGATAGAAACTAAATGAGTATTCAGAAACAAGATGAATGAACAAGGCAAAATTGTAAGGAACAAAGCAAGTTTGGTATGTAAAGGTTACTCACAATAAGAAAGAATAGATTATGAAGAGACTTATGCTCTAGTGGCTAGGATAGAAGTAGTAATAGATTGTGAAGAGACTTATTCTCTAGTGGTTAGAATAGAAGTAGTAAGATTGTTCTTAGCCTACGCAGTACATAAGAAATTCAAAGTGTATTAGATGGATGTCAAGTCAACATTTTTGAATGGAGAACATGAAGAAGAAGTGTAAATTGAGTAGCTTGAAGGATTTCATTTGATAGATTACAAGGTTATAGTATGCAGATTGAGGAAAGCATTATATGGCTTGAAGCAATCACCCAGAACCTGGTATGCAAGGTTGGATAAAAATTTGAAAAAGGTTGGATATAGCAAAGGTATGGCAGATAGTAATTTGTATTGGAAAGAAATTAATGATGGTTTGATGATTTTGGTAATATTTGTTGATGATATCATAATTGGAGGAAATGATGTAGAAATTGAGAAGTTTGATGAGAAGGTGAAGAAATAATTTGAAACGATTATGATAGGAAAGATGAAATATTTCCTAAGATTGCAAATTATATAGAATAAAGAAGGAATCTTTAATTCTCAGACTAAGTACCCTTAGGATTTACTATAAAGACTTGGTTTGGAAACATGAAAACCCATTGGAACACCTATGGCAACTAGACACAAGTAATCTATAAAAGATGAGACACCTACTATTGAGTAGAAAAATTACAAATCTATGATTGGAGGATTGCAATAGTTGACTCTTACAAGGCCAGATATAACAAATGCAGTTGGAGTTGTTGTAACATTCTAGGCTGATCCTAGAGAAGCACATTATGCAATAGTCAAAAGGATATTTAGATATCTAATGAGAACAATCTGAGTTTGGATTGTGGTATGATAGATCTAATGATTTCACTCTAAGTTCTTATACTGATGTAGATTAGGTAGGCAGTATGGATGATAGAAAAAGTACCAATGGTGGGGCTTTCTTTCTTGGAGGAAGGTTAGTTTCTTGGTTAAGCAAGAAGTAGGATTGTACATCACAAAGTACAGTGGAAGTAGAATATGTTGTAGTAGCAAACAATTGTGATCAAGTTTTTTGGATGAAGTAGATGCTGAAAGATATAAGGATAGAAATGAATGAACATGTTATTATACATTGTGATAGCACAAACATAGTAAATATGCCTAAGAATCCAATGTTGCATTCTACTACCAGGAACATTTCTATTAAGTATCATATGTTGAGAGAGAAAGTTGCAAAAAAGTAAATCAGATCGGAGTATGTGAGCACTAAAGAGAAGATTACAAATATATTCACCAAGAGTCTTCCCAAAGAGACATTTGAGTATTTGCGAAGTATGCTTGGGGTTATGACCCTTCCTACATCAGAGTGGAAGATGCAAAAGTGCACTAGTCCACTATAACAAAGCACCATTGTTTCCTAGAATGAATGTTGATGCTTCCTATATGGGGAAGTATCTATGATAGAGTCATCTAGGACTCTTGTTAAATGTTGTTTTGAATAGTTTCTTTGGACACTCAATCTAAGTAAGAATTAGTTGTTGTAGAGTTTGATGCAATAAAGTTGGTTGCTAAAACCTTTGAAATTGATGTCAATGGGGGATATGTTTGGCATGAAACATAGTATGCATGATAGTTGGATAAGTTTGGCATGAGTTCAATATGTTTGAAAGAAGGATAGCATGGAATGGTAGTTTGACAAAAGCACATTGAAGTATGTCAATGGGGGAGAACAATTGATGAATATGATTTGAATGAATAGTCTTTTGTTGGTATTCATAGAACTAGATGTTTTTCATCTATGTTTCCATTAATGCCAAAGGGGGAGATTGTTGGAAGCCTAAATGTTGATGATATTCCTACAGGGGAGTATTGCAAATATGTTACTATGATGATATGTTACATTCAAGACTAAGTTTTTTTATTCATCTCAACATAACATTTTTCTATGGTAACTGAGAGAAGAGTAGCAGAAAGATGAAGTTGATATAGATGGCTAGTCAAGTATTCTAAATATTCGAGGTTATGGGAGATACTTCTAAGTATCTGATATATGCAGTCAATGTTTGAAGAAGAAATGATAAGTCTAGAAGAAGTTATGTAAGTTTTGATGATGTCTGTTCTAAGATAGAGTTTACAGAGGCATGTTCTGGTAAACTTTTTACATCTCTTAGCAAAGTTGATATTATGAGGATTGAGGTTGAGGACATGAAGAAGACATGTTGATGATGATGTGGCTAAGTTCACTCATCATAATATTGCACGTATGGAAATATATTCAAGTTGAAAGGAAAAAGATTAATATTATCACTAAGTGTAATGTGTTCTTAATGTGGTCCTATAATAATTAATTGAGAAGGTCTAACAATTGACTTAGGGAACTATTTTAAGGACTTGATATAAAGGAAGTACATTTTCCTTTATCAAATAGGAAATGAATTGTATTATTTTTTGTTAGGATTGAACTATAGACAGAAATAACAAGTACATGTATATATAACCAATAATAAAAAATAATAGATCACATAGAAAAGAACACAAGACACCAAGATTTAAAGTGGTTCACCCAATCCCTGGGCTACGTCCACCAAAAAAAAAGTTTTATTTTATTACGATCTACTGATTACAACCTAATTACAATCTATAATCCCTTACAAAAATCAATTTTGCATCACAACTTAATGAAAATACCTAACCCTAAGCATAAAGAATTTATGAAGTACATACAGTACTTCCCTGATCAATCACCACAAACTAACAATATCCCACTTGGGGACTAATCAGACTCCACACTAGAAAACAATCTCCCACTTGGAGACTGATCCTATAGCAATACTACTACCACATGGGGCTCCCACTAGATCAAACCACCTTGGACTCTGCTATTCTTTTATTCATGTTTAGTCTAGAAGACCAACCGAAGCTGAAGAGGAGTTTAGCTTCTCCCTTAGTACTACCTTCGTAAACATATCTATTGGATTATCATCTTTGTGTATCTTCTCTAGCTTTAACTGTCCATCCTCCAAAACTGACCAAATTAAATACTACCGCAACTATACGTTTTTGGTCTTTGAATGCAGAGTTGAATTCTTCGCAATATGAATGGCACTCTGACTATTTGTAAGCAAATAATTATCCTTCTAAGGGTGTCCCAATTCTTCTAAGAAGAACTAAAGCCATATCATCTCCTTTGCTGCCTCTATAGAAGAAAAATACTCTACCTTTGTAGTGGATAAAGCATTAACCTTTTATAACCTAGAAACCCAACTCATGGCTACCCCACCAATAGTAAAGACATAACCTATAGTACTCTACCTAGTATCAATATCTCCTACCAAATTTGAGTCAACATAGCCTTGTAAATCAGTAGTAGAGCCCCAAAGTATAAACACTTATTGGATGTTCCTCTCAAATATCTAAGAATCCATGTGACTGCATTCCAATGCTCAATTCTTGAATGACTCATATACCTACTAAGAACTCCCACTACATGTCTAATATCTAGCCTTGTACATACCATAGCATACATAAAGCTTCCTATAGTTAAAGCATAAGGTACTTTGGAAATCTTATCCTCCTCTTCTTGTGTCTTGGAACACATCTCCGTAGTCAACTTCAAATGACCAAGTAAAGGTATGCTCACAACTTTAGCATTCTCCATAGAGAAACATTGCAACACCTCAACATAATCAGCCTGAGATAGCATCAATTCCCTATTCTTCCTATCTTTTCAAATCTTCATACCAAGGATTTGTTTGGGTCCCCCCAGATCCTTGATAGGAAATGCATGTGCTAACTGGCATTTTAGCCCCTTAATGTGATCCATGTTAGACCCAGCTACAAGCATATCATCAACATATAAACATAAAATAATGTAGCTATCATCATACAACCTCTTAAAATAGACATAATGATTTGAATGATACCTACTATAACCATGCTCATGCATAAAACTATCAAATTTTAGATACCATTGTCGAGGTTCTTGCTTCAAGCCATATAAACTTTTCTTCAATTTGCACACTAAGTTCTCCTTACCTTTGACCTCATATCCTCATGGCTGAGCCATATATATCTCTTCATCCAAATCACCATGAAGGAAGGTTGTTTTAACATCAAGCTTCTCTAAATGTAAATCTTCAGTAGCCACAATACTTAAAATAGTACAAATAAAAGTCATCTTAAAAATAAGAGAATATATCATCAAAATCAATGCCCTTTTTCTATGCAAATCCTTTTACAACTAACCTAGATTTAAATCTTTGCTTACCTCCACCCTCTTCTTTTAACTTATAAACCCACTTATTCTATAATGCTCTTTTTCCTATAGGCACTTGCATAAATCCCATGTCTTATTCTTCAGCAAAGAGTCCATTTCATCTTTCATTGTAGACTCCCACTAAATCTTAGTATCCACCTACACAACTTCATCATAACATTCAGGTTCACCAGCATTTATTAATAAAATAGAATACAAAGAGGGAGAAAATCTATCTAGAGGTCTAATTTGCCTTGTTGACTATCTAACATGCACTGGTGTGCGTTGTCATGCCCAAACTTACAAGGCAAAAACACAACTAATTTTTTTTTTTTTTTTTTTTTAACAGCATTTAAGTTATCCATCAAAAAATTCCAATGACAAAGATACTCAAATAAGATGATCCTACTGGCATTAGGTTATTGTTTTCTTATAAATCTAACTATCATGACTAAATGTGCAGCTATCGAGTTTGAAGGCTCAGCAACCACTAATTGACCGCCTTCCAAGAATCACAATCATCAGGTTTATATATATATATATATATATATATATATATATATATATATATATATATATATATATATATATATATATATGTATGTATGTATACATATATGTATATACATATATATATGTATATATATGTATATATATATATGTATACATATATGTATATATATGTATGTATACATATATGTATATACATATATATATGTATGTATACATACATACATATATATATGTATGTATATATATGTATATATATATGTATATGTATATACATATACATATATATATATATATATATATATATATATATATATATATATATGTATACATATATATATATATGTATACATATATATATATATGTATGTATATGTATACATATATACATGTATATATACATATATATGTATATATCTATATATGTATACATATATACATATACTATATATGTATACATATACTATATATGTATACATATATACATATACATACATGTATGTATGTATACATATACATACATGTATGTATGTATACATATACATACATGTATGTATGTATACATATACATACATGTATATATGTATACATATACATACATATATATATGTATGTATATATACATATATATATATACATATACATATATACATATACATATATCTAATCTAGTTAAGGATCATACACCATAATATTAGTTATGGAACATTGCCTATATCTAAGGATATCTAGCTTGAGCAGGATTATATTTAGGTACGTATCTAAATTCTAGGTTGAGTATTTTATCAACGTAATTTCTATCTGGACACATGTAACCATGACCCTCTAGATATGTTCGCTTTTATCTAGGATAACATTCGCATATCAATACGAGGGGCTTGGGTAAGATTCCTAGATATTAATGGCTAGGGTCCAATAAAATATAGACTTTATACACGTAGCTTAATCTACTTATTCTAACTATCTCTACTTCTAGGATTATTAATACTAACTACCTTTCAATCAATTTCATTCTACAATCTATTGCTGATCCTTAAGGTTACTTCACGATATTCCTCTATCAACTTCTTAACGTATCCTTATTAACCCTTACTAGCCCACCACTCTTACTTCATAATATTAAGGATAAAACTTATACGAATCCTTAGTTGATAACAACCTTGAATTTTAAATACTCAACCTTTTCTAAACTTGTAATACTTGCAGCTTGTTCGCTAACAATTATATATTGAATTCCTTCTACACAGTACATCCACAAACTATTTCCCACCTAGAAGATTTTACTTGATTAACCTTACATTTTCTAAATTGTACCTTCATTTTGTCCTTATCCTCTCTATTGGTTTATTTAACTAAATTGATCGTGATATACATATATATACATATTTACTTAAATTTATCTATTTCCAATTATTTATTTGAATATAATATTATTATTATTATTTTCTTGGCCATTATTATTTATAGAATGATTATTTAAAAGCTAAGTTTCAAATACTTGTTCATATAGTTCCTTAAGTTGTACAATTAGATGTGCGTGACCTATGCACTACATAACTTGAATACACATTTATGAACTCATTTAATAGTAATTCATTATTATTAGTACTATTTTATTTTATTTGTATATTTTAATTCCTTTAAGTAATAATTAATATTATGTGTGGTAACCCTCCTAGAGAACTAAACTAAGCCTACCTATGTCTCATAATTTTATTTGCCATTTCCATGCACAATTTAACCCAATTTTTATTAGTCATGGAAGATTCATATATTATCAACATATCTTATTTATCAAAATATTATATGTATACATTTATTTATCATTCATTTATAAGATAAATAACAATTGACAAGTATATATTTCTTATGCTTACCATAACTTCTTAAATGAAACATATATGTATATGTACCATGGTAACTACTAATATTTACATTTTCTTAATCCAACATCTATTACATCTAATCTCACACTAACACTCTACATTTACTTATTCATTGCACTAATCCAAATCCACACAAGATATTACCAAACCCCTACCCCACCAAAAATTTGAAAAAATAAACAAAGGAATAAATAAAATATAACAACTATCATTCTCTAAGTAACCCTAGACACCTACTCTCTTCTTTTCTAGAACCCCGCACCCCTTTTCAAGGCAATGACATCAAGTTGGGCGCCAAAATTGGGAAACCTGACCCCATGTCACATTAGAGGAAAAAGGCGAGTCGTTGGGTTTATTTATAGAACATGAGACTTACCTTTTCCCATAATGAATGTGGCGCCTAAATCTGATTTTGGGAAGGCGCTCCAATGATGTGACCTTGCTGACTTGGTCAGCATTCTTTCCTTCTCACATACACCAGGACATGGGAAGTAAATGGGGGAGAGCGCCATGGGTCCATTTCCCCTTACCACATAAAATTGATTGTTGCCTTTCTAATCTTTGATATGATGGGCACCCATTTGTTGTCTTGGTCTTATTTAAGGATATCAATATTTTGTGGCTGATTTTTATATTAGACTATATTTGAGATTAAGTTTTTTTTCTGTTTTTTTTTGGGTGTTACCATACATTTTCCGAAATGCAAAATACGCACCTAGAGGCTGAATTTTTTTTTTTTTTTTGTTGAGTTTTAACCATTGTCTACTCCCTTTCTATGTTAACTTGCCATTATCAAGTCCGTCTCTGTGTATTTAACTATGATTATGCTTAAAATAGGCAACAATTAGCATTTGTTTTACAGACTATAAGATTTAAGATCAACCTTTAAGCTATTCTCTTCCAAAATATCACATGTGCAATTGTTGAGAACTCATAAGAACTAATTGGATAACGCATATATACATATCAAGAATTTAGATTCTAATTCTTTATTGCATCCCAATGCATGTTGCTATTCAATCTAAAACAATAGACATAATCCTACAATCACCTCCTATACTTGTTTAAATTTGAACATAACTATACATCTATTATGCAAGGAAATTGAAATAATAAAAAAGTTCATTGAGAGTAATCTTCCTTCATTTGCAAATATTACCATGATATAAATTTTATTTGGCAAATGTACAGAAACATGAAAGATAACAAGAACTTTCAAACATGACATCTTGTCTTCCAACACCAACACATACTTTCTTCAATAACTCATAGGATACACAAAAGGTGGTGAATCACCATAGCAAGGTTACATAATGTGAAGACCCTTTTCTCTACACAAATGGTTCTCAATTTCTTAGTTGTCAAATAAATATGAACAACACCAAGCTCATAAGACCACAATAGGATACACACATCAAGATGGAGTTGTATTCCCATTATCAATCCAATGACAAAGGTAATCCCTCCTCTTATGCAAGGAGATCCACATGACTTCCAAGTATCCAAATGCATCATAGACCTGAAAAAAAAATCAAGTAATATAGAACCATGGAGGCTCACCTCCCAACCTAGGCCTCAAGGAGGCCACCCCCACGCTAGGGGAAACAAGGCTCAAACAGGATACACTCAAACAACATCACAATAACAGGACCAACATGAATACCACAATTTAACAACAAAATTACAAATCCCATCCAAGGCTTACACAATGATTCACAAAGGGAATCATAAACATTGGGTGAAGGTGGGCTCTTCAAGGAGGAGAATGACATATCCTTGTGAAACAACAATCTTGCTATTGCAATATTTCAATAATGCTTCCAAGAAACATGCCACAACAAGGCTATCAATAACCGCCTCAACAAGGCTATCAACATCACATGCCTCAACAAGGCTATTAACACTTACTCCTCTTCACATATCCTCACTTATACCTCCCATAGAACAATAGAAAGGCATATGGATTCAATGGAGCCCATACTCCATGAAAACTATCCCCTCTCCATGAGAAGGATTTCTCAACTCCAATGAAAAGCCCAACTAACCCCTTCACCCCAAGACTTCTCTTCTTTTCCAAGGGTGAGTGAAGCCTTCACACCCAACACAACACACAATCCACCACAACAAAATCAAGAACAAAAAAAAAAATGCAAGTGAATCCAACATGCTCATTTACATACACAACACTACTACATACCAAATGCAAACACATGCATCTTAGAAGAACATCCTACCAATTTCCTTCTTTCAACTTTCATGAGATGAGAGAGAGCATGGCATGAAGCACTAACCTCTTTGCAAGCTAGGGTTATGAAAAATGGTGATGGAGAGCTTCCCTTCTTTTCTTCCAAGTTTCTCCCTTCAAACCCTAAGTGTCTCTACAACTAGAGAGTGGGTGAACAAACACTAAGTTTGGCACAAGCTCCCTAAAAAGACCTCCACTTCCATCCCCACCTACCCCTCTTACACCCTTGTACCTTTCTACCAATAAGACCTTAACCAAGTGGTAGGATGAGGGAATAAGTCATGTGACACTCAAATTTTCGAATTGGATTGAAAATGACTAGTTTAGAGGGTCTCCTAGGTCCCCTAGACCAACTTATGGTTACATTGAGACCCCCAACCTACACTACTACCATGTGGGAGACTTATTTTCTCCAAAATAACACTTGAGAACCACTTTTAGACTCTCTAAAGTTCCCACTAAATTTAGATTTGAATTCCATCATGAAGGTGACTCATCCTAACACTCTCCAAGGTGGGTTAACTTAATTTCATAATGGGGATTAAATTTAGGTTAAGTGACTTCATGCCCAGAACCCTATATGACATTTCATTTACACATAGGTAACACAAGTTTCAAATGACACACACACATTAAAACACTTACACATCACTATGACATGTCTCTAAATAATCACGATCTATAACTTATAACACCCATGCACAATCACATTACGAAATAATCACAATACAACGAGGTTTTGAATCTTACAAAGATTCACCTTGGCTTAATTGTGTTCACATAGGTTTGAACTTTGTTTCCCCAAATAATTTCCATGGTTCAAGTTTCCTGCACTCTCAACTTAACGTCAGTAATCCAATGGAATAATATAGAAATACATGCAAATAAATGCGAAATAATCCAATATCACATAACTCGTATTAACATGTACAATTAGCTTTTATCTAATCATTTCATTTAATTTTCAAAACATTGAAATATCAAATATGTGTATCAACAATTATCTTTCTTAACATAACCAATTATCATTCTAAATATTATCACAACTCTTTTCAACATAAAAATGAAACTCTAAGGTCCTCTTTACTAAATCGTGAAAACATATCAACTGGATCTTAGATTATATGTCCTAAGTGAAAATTACTAATATGTAGACTTGTTTATCTAGTATCCTTTCAAATCAACTAACCAAAGTAATATTTCTAACAATGTCTCTCTTTTTTTTTTTAAATCTTGTTATGAGGTGTATGTGCCCCGAGGGTTAATTTCTCATGCCATTGAATGTTCCAAATTATGTCATCATATTTTAAAACCAATATTCGAGTGAAGTCATTATGTTTGTTATCATATGATCTATAATAGGGTATTAGTGTGGGCCTTACATGTGTGGTATTTTTTATTGCAGTTGTTGCACATCATGAGGAATGGTTGGAACATTATCTTGTGGAGTATCATCAAACACTACATAATCATCTTCTTTCTTCTCACGTTATTGCAATAGATCTTTGTATAACACTTTCTCATTGAATATGACATCCCCGCTTCTTACAATGTTATGATTTTCAAAATCCCAAGGCCTATAACCAAATTCATTAATGCCATATCCAACAAATACACATTTCTTTGGCTTAGCTTCCAGCTTGGTTCTATTTTTAGAATCTATGTGAGAAAATGCTTCACAACTAAAGGTTTTGAGAAAAGAATAACTCACCTTCTTACCAATACATGTTTCCTATGGAATACCACAACCCAAAGGAGTAGAGGGACCTTTATTAATCAAATATATAGTAGTATTAACAGCCTCCACCCATATGTGTTAGAGCAACCCAACATGCAACCTCATGCTCCTTGCATGCTCCATTATAGTCCTATTCATGCATTCAACCACTCCATTTTCCTTGTGGAATCATTGGAATAGTTTTTTGTTTACAAATACCATTAGTGGAGCAATAATATTCAAATTCATGACTGCAATACTGACCACCATTATCAAATCTGAGACATTTTAATTTCTTACCAGTCTCATTTTCAACCAAGCATTTCCATTTCTTAAAAGTTTGAAATACATCATATTTCTATCTAAGGAAATAAATCCATACCTTTCTATTTGTATCATTAATAAATGTAACATAATAATGAGAGTCTCCAAGGGAAGATACTTGAGACGGTCCCCTTACATCTATATGTACAAGCTCTAATTTCTCTCTTTTATTTTCCTTCCCAATCTTCATAAAAGTGTTTTCCATACACAAAACTTTCATATAAAGCCATATTAATGCATTTTAGACCTGGTAAAAAATTCTTTGAATAAAGTACTTTCATACCTTTCTCACCCATGTGCCCAAGTCTATTGTGCCACACCACTATTTTAGAATTTATGGCAGCTATTTGTTCTCCCTACTCAACTCTAGCAATTATTCCTAAACATTCATTTTTCTCTGAAACAATTAAAATAGAAGGGACAATATGACCTATACAAAGATATAAGGTGCCTACTTTCCCACCTTTTTCTACTACAAGGGAACTTTTTGAAATCTTCCAATTTTTATTATTAAAAGTAACTACATAACTCTCATCACCGAGTTGCCTTGCTGAAATTAAATTCCTACTCAACCTTGGAACATGTATTACCTCATGCAGTAGCCAATGATTCCCATTCTGCAACTTAATCTTAACTTTTCCCTTTCCAAAAATCTAATAGGGTTCATTATCCCCCAAATAAACAAGTCCAAAACCCCCTTGGATATAATCAATGAAATAACCTCTATAAGTTGTAGCACGAAATGAAGCGCCAAAATCTAAAACCCAAGAATCATCAACACTTTCTAAAGATAGAAGAAAAGCATCCTCTTCAGATTTGTTACTTACCACATTTGCCTCCTTGCCTCCATCTAGTTTATCTCTTTCATTTTTTTTCAATTCCAACAATCTTTCTTTTTATGCCCTAGTTTCCCACAATACTAGTAGTCATTTGGTCCTCTTGATTGAGACCTCCTCTCCCTTGATTTTCCTCTTGATTTCCCATGATTTTCAAAATTACTCCCTCTCTCACTCTTTTTGCCTCGACTTTGTGCATTCAAAGCACTTCCTGATGTAGATCCACTTGAGGATTTTCTACGAGTTTGCTCATTCAAAATAACACCAATCACATCATCATATTTTAGGGTACTAAATCCAAGAACATAATTACTCACAACCATTACCAAGCCATTCTAGTTTTCAAGAAAAGAACACAAAATCAAGAGAGCCCTAATTTATTCATCAAAATTGATACCCACAAAAGATAACTAACTAGTAATAGTATTAAACTCATTTAAATGATCTACAAGAGATCCACCTTTTTCCATTTTCATAGTAAATAAACACTTCACGAGAAATACCATTTTTGAAGCAGAGGGCTTTTCATACAGTTTTGATAGGGTTTGCATCAAACTTTTCGTTGTCTTCACGTTTGTATTATTAAATGTCACTGATGGTGCTAGGCATAATTGAATGCTTCCAAGAGCCTTTCTATCCAAAAGATCCCATTCATGATTTGACATAGATCCCTAATTCTTGGTTTTGCCTTCCAATGGCTTCCATAAATCCTTCTGATAAAGATAGTCTTCCATTTGCATCTTCCATAGCTAAAAGTTCTACCCATTAAACCTATCAACCCTCAACTTACCCTCATCTAGCATTGCTCCCACTCAACCATGAGACTTTCCTACAGAGGATAACTAAAAAAATAGCCTAGCTCTAATCCCACTTGTTGGGATTTAACCATGGATAGAAATAAAAATTACATGCAAATATAACCAATAACAAAAAATAATAGATCACAGAGAAAAGAACATAAGACACCAAGATTTAATGTGGTTCAACTAATCCCTAGGCTATGTCCACCAAACAATAAGTCCTATATTATTACGATCTAGCGATTACAACCTAATTACAATTTGTAATCACTTACAACTCAATACCATCACAAGAATCAATTTTACATCACAATGTAATGAAAATACCTAACCCTAAGCCATTTTATACAAGTAATTTTATGCTGCTTTAGGGTTACAACATATCAGCCATATGTCAGTCATATGTCAGCAACAACAATGGTTGAACCCTAAAGAATTTATGAAGTATGTATAGCACTTCCCTAATTAGTCACCACAAACTAACAATGTGAAGCAATTGTAGAGAGAGAGAGAGAGAGAGAGAGAGAGAGAGAGAGAGAGAGAGAGAGAGCTAAATGCGAAGTTGAGCTAAGAAGTGTAGAAGTGAAGGAAACTTCATTACCAAGGTTTTGCTAAGTGATCTGAGGTTGATGTTTGAATCCAAGATTTGTGGCTTGGTCTACAAGGTCTAGTAGTGATTGGTTCAACTGACAAAATAAAGGAAAGAAGAACATAATAGTACATTACATCTTTGAGAAATGAGCTCTTTTTGTAGTTGAAATTGCATGTTTGGGTAGTAGGCCAATGTTGCATACATTGTACTACAACTCCTAACAGGGTTGGCACAACACCTAACAGGGCTAGAATATCCTAATAAGGATTCAAAGTCTCCTAGTAGGGACTCTATTTACAAAATGTTGTAATAGACTCCTAAGAAGGTCCATTCACTAACAAGGTATATTTATATTAGTACATCATTTTATGGGCATCACTCCCACTAGGGTTTTCCCTCTGATTAATGGTTTCCCTAGTCAACATATCTATGTGCATATTATCATGGTTGTTGTTTACTTTGGTTGAATGGTTAATTTTGTTTAAAGAAGTTGAATGTTTTAATTATTAGATAATTTATTCACCACCACCCCCCCCCCCCCCCCCCCCCCTGAAGTTATCTTGGTGGACTATTGTTTCTAACACTAAGGACATGAATATTAATTATTCTAAGTTTTATTAGAGCTGACTTGGCAATGCACATGATATATGTATAAGGTCAAGTTGAGGATTCAAGAAAAGAGAGAATGTGTGGAAGATAAAAAGGTTCTTAGAGGAAGTGAATTGGAAGGATAAGAAGAATATCCTTGTTGGATAGAAAAGTTTAATCTAATCAAGAAGGATCAAGTATTTGAGCTAAAAATGAGATCTCAAATCAGCAATTAGTTTGTAACATTTTTACTCTCTAACCATTGTAGCAGTGTATCAAATCTCTTAACAGAGTTAACTGAGTGCTTGTGTGTTAACTGAATAACAACAATTTCAATAGAGTTTATGTTTTGTGTTGACATCTAAGAGATCTGGAGTTTATTTTTGTGGTAATTGATTCATCCCCCCCCTCTTAGTTACTCATATATTTACAACAATTGATATTAGATTTTTTGGTACTTGTAGAGAAGGTTTCAAGGACCTAAGCTAAATATCAGGATGTCTCAAAAGAGAGAGGTTGCCTAGTTGAAAAAAGATAACTTTGAGTCATGGAAAGAGCTAATGAAGCTACATCTAGAACCCATCAGTAATTCAATTTTGAAATATTTGAATTCTAAATATAAGGCTCCTATTGGACTAATGATTGTAGAGAATATTTCTAAAAGACAAATCATAACATCATGATGATTGATATTGCATCAACTCTTAACTATGCTCAGTTTGATTAGGTCAAAGGATGTGCTACTACTCATAAGATGTGGACAAAGCTAAAGGATGTCTATGGAGGAGATGATAATATAAGAAGAGCAAAGGAAAAAGGCTTGAGAGGTCAGTTTGACCAGAGGAAGATGAGAGAGGACTAAAACATTGCAAAATATGTTGATAGATTCAAAGTTAGTGTCATTGCAATCAAAGCCTGTAGAGGGAAAATTGAAGATGTGATAGTGGTAAGAAAGTTACTTGGAAACCTTCTTCCTATCTATGTAATTAGAGTTTTAGCTATTCAAGAGATGAAATGTGATCCAAATAATTAAATAATATTGGATTATCTAGTGGGATGATTGATAACATTTGAGCTAGATAACTATGATAATTATGTTCCTAGTTCTAGCAATCTTGAGTCCGCATTTGAGACAAAGTTGTCACTCAAGAAGAAAGTTGTAAATTCTAAAGGAAAATAATTTGAAAGTGAAGAGGAAGATAGTTCTGATAGTGATCTTGAAACCATTGAATCATTTCTTGCAAGAAGGTATCCCAAAGGTAAAGGAAAATACAAAGGTAAAATTCCTCAATCTTGTTGAAACAAAGAAGAAAAAGATGAAAATAAGAACAAAAAGTATAATGGCAAGAAAGATTTCAAAATCTAAAAAGACTACAAGGACAAAGGAAAGAAGTCTTTTTTCATGTTTAAAGATTTAGATAGTAGTGATGATGATGAAATGGTCTACATTGCCATAAAAAATGAATTTGATAATGGAGAAGATAAGATGGCACTTACCTCTCATGTTAGAAAAAATGATACATGGATTATTGATAGTGGTTATTCTCATCATATGACTAGTGAAAAAACAAAGTTTGAATATATATAACACTATGATGGTGGAAGTGTAAGATTTGGAAACAATGAACGATGTTGCATCAAAGAAAAAGGTTGTATCTCACTAACCATGAACTTAGATGTGACAATGCTTATTGGCTGGAAGGACTAAAAAATAATGTACTGAGTTTGAAACAACTAAATAAAATTGGATTCGAGGTAGAATTCATAAATGGGAAGGCCAAGCTTCTAGATGGAAAAGGAAATCTAGTTAGATCTAGTAATAAAATGAAAGGTAACTTATTCTACCTAAATCTAAGTGAAACTTCATGTTTCATTTCTCAAGTAGAAGAAACATGGTTATGACATAAAATATTGTGTCATGTGAACTTTAATAACCTAATCAAGATAAGAGAAAACAAAAGAGTGAGAGGTATTCCTAGTTTGAGGAAACCTGTTATGGGCCTATGCAAAAATTGTCAAATTTGTAAGATGGGCAAGACAAGTTTCAAAAGAAAGAATTATCATTTAGAAGAAGTCTTGGAGCTAGTTCATATTGACCTTTGTGAGCCTATTGGAAAAGAGAGCTATAGTGGAGATAAGTATTTCATTTTATTTGTTGATGATTATTCTAGGATGATTACAATAATGTATCTAAAATATAAGTTTGAAGTTTTTTGAAAGTTCAAGTGGTATCTGGCTAGAATAGAAAAAGAAATAGGAAAGAAAATGAAGTATTTAAGGTTAGATAGAGGAGGTGGATTCATTTTTAATGAATTAAATAAATTATACACTAAAAAAGGAATCAAAAGACAAGTATCAGCTCCAGGTACACCTCAGTAGAATGGTATTGCAGAATAAAGAAAAAGATCAATCATGGATTGTGCAAGAACCCTGATGATAGAAAAGAATGTTATAATCAAGCAATAGAAGAGAGAAATAAGTACAATATTTCATACCTTAAATAAAGTACAACTAAAGAAAGACTCAAATTAGACTTCTTATGAACTATGGTATGGCTACAAACCCAATGTAGGTTACTTTGAAGTATTTGGTACACAACGTTATCTCTTGAAGGATATTGGGAAAGGTAAATTTAATGTCAAAAGTGATGAAGGAATATTCCTAGGATATTCTAATAGAAGTAAAGCATATAAGTGTTTGAATCTAACCACTCATAAGATCATAGAAAGTACACATGTGAAGATTGATGAGTTTGCAAAAAAGAGTGAGGAAGAGAGCAACAAAGAACTTGATGACTACATAAAGCTTATTTACTTTGAACTTGATACATTGCCTAATCTAGTTTGAAGTTAATAGACTACAACTCCCGAGTCCCCAAAATCTCTAGAAGCCCTTGAGTTACAGCCAATGCAACCTAAGTCACAGTCTAATTGACCAAAGTCACATTCAAAAGCTATTGAGTTTTAGCTACTACAACCCAACCATGATGAAAATGATTATGGTGAGACAAGAAAAATGGTTAGCATGAATGTTGATGATACTACATTAGGGGAGTATCTTAAGCATTGGTGATTATTGATATGTTGCATTCATGATTGTATTTGTTATTGATGTCAACATAGTAGTAATTCTGTTAAGACTGGAATAATAGTAGTTAGTAATCTTAGTATGTGCAGAAGATGAGGAAGTTTTAGATGATAAAAAATGGAGGGCAGGTTCCTAAGGTTGTCTTAATGACCTAGTTTAAAGGACTAAGTCTAATTTGATTTTGTATAGAAGTCACACTTGATTTACTAGAAGTAGTGCATAAATAGAGAATTAGAAAATAGAGTTCTAATGATCTATCACTATCTTTCATTTGAGATTTAATGAAAGTGATGCACAAATAATAGTGATAGAGAACAATCACTTGGTGAGTCTAGCATGTGCCCAAGACATGGTTTCAAATGTGCAAAATTTATGTATAGATTGTGAGCCGATGGTGTTGTTTTAATTGTGAATTAATTAACTATCTTATTTTATATCTGGGATTTTTAACTTGAACTTGAACTGACCTTTAGGTTCAAGTTCAAGTTCAAGTTTTTCATAGGTGAATAGGAAGGTCAGCGACTAGGACAATGAATGACCTACTTTTAACATTTCCCACTAGTGGCTAAACTTGAACTTGCACTTGAACTGGCTTGAAGGTTCAAGTCCAAGTTTGACTTAGGAACTCCCAAGACTTAAATAGTAGATTTTAAGGATGAAGAAAAATACAATTGTAACACTAATCAAACACACCCTTAGAGAAGGGAACAAAGCCATGAACTACCTCACTATGTGGGGGATAAACCATGAAGAATGAAAGACGCTGACTAAGATGGAGGGGACACAAGAGTTAAATCTTGAATTATTTTAAATAATTGCAAAAAATATAATGGTACAATTTAGAATTTTTAGAAGTTTCAAATGGACAACCAAGCATCCTAGCTAGTAGAGTTCTATCCCCATGATCATTAAGGGTAACAATACTACTGTGATGTGCTTGAGTGTGATTTGAAATTATCACATTAATGATATTTTAACACTTATGAGGAAAGAAAGGAAAAGCCATATGATTTTAATAATAAAGTTATATGATATGAATCTTAACCCATATCTATCTATTGTATTCCCCAAGAAAGTTACTTATTTAAAAATTAGAAATTTATGGCATCGAGTTGGAAAGTACCCCACTCAACTATGGTGGTACATGTCCAATGTCAACATGATTTACTAAATTCATTACATCAATAGTAGGGAAAAACCCATATGCGCTAAAAGGTACAGAGATGACAATGAGCGAAAGATTTGTGGTAAGATCTTTTTCACTACTAAGTATCATAATTTTCATATAGTGTCTCGAGTCCCTATTAGGAATCTATGAAATAATTATAGTGTCTCAAGTCCCTATTAGGAGACTAGGCCTTGTTAGAAGCCTCAACCATGTTAGGAGTTGGTAGAACAAATAAAATGTATTCAAGAAGAGCCCACTACCCTAACATGCAATAATACAATTCAATTCTTAACAAGAATATATATACATAAAATACCTCTTTTTTGCTATACTTTGCACTTGTTCTAATCATACATCATAATTTGTATCACATAAGGCTTTCATATCTTTCAGATTGTTCATACAATAGTTCACATAGCACTTAACACTTTCTTGTCTATCATAGAGAGCACACTCATCTTGGCAAGATAAGATATTTACTTATACCTCACATATTCACAAAACTATGCTCATTTGGCCTTCATGTTTTCACACACTTGACATAATAATGTCCACATAGTCAGGTCTCATAACTTAGTAATTATTCACGAATGACAAGTTTGCCTATACTAATTTGAATGCAGTTGAAGTGGCATCCTATGCACTTTGTGCACTAATTAGTATCTTAGATATAGTGAAGGATAACTAGAAGAAAGAAATAGAATGATTAAAGGTTGTATATGAAAATTGTTTTTTCAGATTAACAAGTTGATAGTAAGAGGATGCCTAGATTTATGTATATGGATTTTGACACCTTTGACATTGATGTCAAAGGGGAAGAATATTATGTAGAAGGAAAATTGTATAGATGTATAAGTATATGTAAGGGGGATCTTATGTATGTATCAATGTAAGGAGTGATATGGAATATAATGATCCATCAAAACATGAATAATTACCCCAATGTCTTGGTTAATAATTTTACTTCTCTATCGTGAATGGGTCTAGCCTTCATGCTCCTTCTGTCAAACTTCATCTTTACGTTAATCTCAACTATTTTCTAACATTATTCTCATTAACATGATTACATCCTTCATTTCTCAATCCTGTAACTTGTGAATTAGGTCTTTATCAGTAGCAATCTTTTCATCTCCTAACCGAAACATCTCATGTAACCTACTCAAAAAAATTTGGGTCTAGTTGTGATTATCAAATTCCATGTAAAACATATACTTCACCAAATTCAAATTCTCTAGGTGTGCATACTCAGACTTCAGGAAAAGGTCACTATTACACATCTTTCCCAAGTCCTCATGAATTTCATCGTCACCTATGCTCTCACTCTTAAAAATTAGATGTCTCTCCACCATTAGATCTATTTTGTGATCTTCCTCTTTCATTACCTCAAGGGTTAGTATTCCTAAACATTCTACTATTTGCATTATTACCATCAAACTTAGGTTTCTTACATTCTACTGCTTTATGTCTATAACAATGACAATTATGACAATAGAAAATAGTAAAGGGTTTAAATGGATTACCTGTACAATCTCTTTTCATTTTCCAACTTTGTTACAAATGAAGCATCTACCTTTGAACATACATTTTACTTCCTTGGATGGTTCATCTTGGTTAGGTTTATCAACTTGCTCTATTTTCTTAGGTTTAGCTGACAAATCAATTAACTCAACTTCCTTTGTTGTTTTAGTAGATGTACTGGATTCTACCTTACTTAGATCTAATTCCTTAGGGGATTCAATAACTGGATCCGATTCTCTTCTAATTTCAACTTTCTTGGCTGATTTCTCTCCAATCAGATATCCAAGTCATGTCTTGTCATAAGAAGATCTCTGATGAAATATCTACTAATCTATCTTTTCAGTACTAGAATAAAGTTCTCTGTCTTATTCTTAGCCTTCATTACAAAAATTTGCAATACAAGCTACTAACTATCACCAAGAGTTGTCCTTGATAATGTTCCAAGCCTTTCATAAATAAGCAATTTTATGCTGCCCAAGAAGGTTCTAGATGTTCAAACTTAATACCTAGGACTGAAAGACCCTAACAATACACATAGAGTAGACCAAATACATCTTTAAAATATTATTTTAGAAATTTTGGTAGCACAACTTCTGAAGGCCATAACTCACAAACCATTTCATTGATTGGCTATTATAACCACATTTTGGAAATGCCAGCTTCTAATCTATAGACTTGAAACTATGTTAGTGCCCTTCGGTTGAGTTTTCAAACCTCATCTAGGCACTCTAAGGCCTCCAATGGTAAGCCTGAAGATTTTTTCAGCCAAATTTTCCATCGAAAATCCATAATAACTTCTCTGATACTAATGTTTGAGTAGATTTTTATGGTAGGCTTACAACTCTAAAATGAACCTTCCTATAGAAAATGAGAACATTTTGAGTTCATATGAAAAAATTACTAAAAATAGCATTTTTTCATAAATAGTAACCACCCTATCTACTAGTCCTTATTAAAATAGGAAAGACTGAAATACAAATATTTTTGGGTGATGCAAGATTGCCCTTACACCCAGGATGCTTTTGCATCAAACACCTGGGGTAATTTGAGAAGTGACCCCATCACATCTTAGGTGTTCAAAGGAAAACCAAGATGGTTAACCTCCTCCTTTGCTAGCCATAATGAATCCTCAATTAGTCTCCCTTTAAATTTGACTAGATATTCCTCATAAGTTCTACTTCTAGTACTTTTTTCAACATGACTATCTAGTATCTCCTCAATCTCCTTTGTAGCCAAACTAGCTACTAGAATGCTCCATTGCGCTTCTGCAACTTCATCTCCATCACCTCCTTCATAATACTCTATCAAATATGAAATATGAAAGAATGGTGAAATATTCAATTTAGTAGGTAACTCCACTTCATATGCATTTCCAAAATCATGTCTCTTCACTATCTTGTATGGACCAAACTTCTTCATCTTCAACTTATTATATGTACCCACTAGAAAATGCTCCTTTCTCAAATGAACTATGACTTCATCTCCAATCTAAAATTCCTTATATCTCCTTTTCACATCTATCCTAGCCTTATACTCTATATTCATCTTTATGATGTGTTTCCTCATGTCCTCATGGATGTTCTTCAAATGTTTAACAAAATCTTTTGCTTCAGCACTACTTATCTCTCTCTTATCCAACTGCCTCAGTTCAAAAGCATTTATGGAACTACTCTCATATACAATCTGGAATGGTTATTTACCAGTACTCCTATTGATAGAATTATTCTATGAAAATTTTGCTTGTGGTAAAATCATATCCCATCCTTTTGGTTTATCTCCAACCAAACATCTCAACAAGTTTACCAAACTATGATACATAGATTCTATCTACCCATCAGTCTATGGATGATGTGATGAATTGAACTTCAAATCTATCTTCAAATTCTTCCATAATGTAGGCCTAAAATAACCAACAAATTTGGTATCTCAATCTGAAACTATACTCTTTGGAAAACCATGTAATCTCACCACTTCTCTGAGTAACAAGTCTACTACATGAACAACATCACTAGTCTTCTTCTAGGGAATAAAATGTGCCATCTTTGAAAACTTGTCAACTACCACAAAAATAGAATCATGACTGTGCTATGTCCTTAGTAGTCCAAGAACAAAATCTACGTTGATATCCTCCCATGGTTTCTCTGGTAAAGGTAATGGCTGATACAGCACTATATTTTGATTCACTCTTTTTGCCATCTGACATACTCTGCAACTTTGTACAAATTCCATCACATCTTGCTACAATTTTGGCCAGTAATAATTTTCAACAACCAAAGCTATAGTTTTATCTTTGTCAAAAAATCCAGCAAATCCTCCACTATGCTTCTCCCTAATGAGATTCTCTCTCATTGAACTTCTGGGAATGCACAATTGGCTTGCTTTGAATAACATAATAGCTTGGATCATGAAATCCAACCACTTTGTCTTGTCAAGTGTAATAAGTTTTGTACAAGCCTTCCATGCTTCACCAAAATTAGGATCATCTGGATACAATGTACTCAGTTCCTTGAACCCAACCACCTCTATCTGCATTTCTATTAGCAAAAGTTCTCTTCTACTAAGAGCATCTACAAATTTGTTAGACTTCCCACTACTATGTTTTGAAACAAATGTATAACTCTGCAAAAACCCAACCCACTTTAAATGCCTTTAGTTCAATTTTCCTTTACTATTCAAATATTCCAAAGCTTGATGATTAGTATACAAAAAAAACTCCTTAGGAATAAGATAGTCTCCACTTCTTCAATGCTTGAACTAGAACATAAAATTCTTGATCATAAACACAATATTTTCTTTTTGCATCATTCAACTTCTCATAGAAATAAGCAATAGGTCTATATGTCTAGCTCAAAAGAGCTCCTATTGTAGTACCACTAGCATCATAGTATACTTAAAACACCTTGTTAAAATTAGGAAGTGCTAAAACAAGTTGCTCAGTAACTTTTTGTTTCAATAGATTAAAATTGTTATCTTCTCCTATAGCCCACTTAAACTCTTTCCTATCCCCTCTCATTGTTTTAGTCAATGGTCTACAAATACTATTAAAACTTCTTATGAACTTTCTATAAAATATAGCCAATCCATGAAAAGATCTTACCTCTGTCGCACTCCTTGGAGTAAGCCATTCAAGGATAGCCTTCACTTTCTCTAGGTCCATTTTTAGGCCTTCTCCTAAGACTACAAATCCTAGGTACACCAACTCTTTCGTTACAAAACTGCACTTCTTTCAATTTATCAGCAACTTTTCTTCCCTCAACTTATCAAATACCTTGTGTATATGAATCAAATGCTCATCTAATATTTTACTAAAGATCAATATATCATCTAGGTAAATAATGACAAACTTACCTAGAAACTCCTTCAGTACCTCATTCATGAGCCTCATAAAAGTACTTGGTGCATTGGTCAGCCCAAAAGGCATGACTAACCACTCATATAGTCCTTCCCTTCTCTTGAAAGTAGTATTCCACTCATCACCTTCTTTGATATGAATCTGATGGTACCCACTCTTCAGATCTATCTTTGTGAAATACTTAGCTCCAGTCAAACAATCCATACTATCATACTTCCTTGGCAATGGAAATCTATACTTTATTATGATCTTGTTGATAGTGTGAGAATCTATGCACATCCTCCATTCTCCATTCTTCTTTGATGCTAATACTATTGGTACAAAACATGGACTTAGAATCTCTTGAGTCAACCCCTTCTGCAACAACTCATGAACTTATCTATTCAACTCTTCACTTTTTGCTAGTGTCATTTTATGTGCTACCTTGTTTGGCAACTGGCTCCTAGAACAAAATCTATCTGGTGACTAATCTTCCTCACTAGGGGCAATCCTTTAGGTACATTATCTGATACTATATCATAAAAATCTCTTAGGTACCTCCTCCACTTCTTCTATACTATCTTTAAGAATTATAGAAAAACACATATGCTTATCCTTCATACCTTTAAGAAACTCTTTTCCATCAACAAAACATATTTTGGCAGCACTACACACCTTTTCTTCTTTATCCTTCAATGGGTTCAACTTATCTTTCACTCCATCCTTGGAGTGTAGGTATTTTCTCCCCCATCATGTACAACATGCTTGTCAAATTTCCATGGCCTACCCAACAACATATGACATATGTCCATAGGTATGATATCACATAGTACCTCATCTTGGTAGCTTCTAATGTTGAACTTCACTGAGCACTGCTCATCGACCATGATCCTATGGTCATCTTGCACCTAAGCAATATGGTATGGATGTGGGTGTTTCTACCTTTTCAGCTTCAACTTGGTGACCATCATTTTTGACACTAGATTGTCAATACTTGCACCATCAATATCACATCACAAAACTTATCTTCACATATGCACCTTGCATGAAACAAGCTCCTTCTTTGCTTAGTTTCATTCTCACCACTTCATAGGACTCTTTAGTTAACTAGGGCTTCTCCTCTTTCAGCATCTTCAGAATGTGAGGCAATGAAATCTTCATCAACATGTGCAACTCTCGCTTGATTTTCTAGTCTTTGATTTGTCCTTCATTGACACTGGACACATTCAAATGCTCTATGCCCTTCTTCTTCATAGTGAACACATTTTCCATGGAAGCCCCCTCTTCCAGGTCCTTGTCCTCTACCTCTTCCACTCTGATCTTTATTTTTTTGATCATGGAAATTATTTAAATTGTTTCCCCTCTAGTTCTGACAACTACTTCCAGCCTTATACTTGTTCTTTTGATCATCATTATGATGACCATAAGATCATCCACTAGATCTTCCACCACAACCTCTTCTAGTGTTCTTATTGTCAAACTTCTTAATCAATTTCTCATCAACTCTTTGGGAAAAATAGTATGTCTGCTTAATACTATTAATTCAAACCAAAATTAGCTCATCCTAAATGCTTTGCATCAACCCATTAAGATAATGAGCAACTTTCTCCTTATCAGCTTCTGCATGGCTGATTCTAATGAGAACTTAGTAGAACTCTTCAGTATACTATTGAACAAATTTTTCCACTTTGTTCAACCCTTGCATTTTCTACAATAGATGAGGCTCATAATCCACGAGAATGAATTTTTGCTTTAGTTTATCTTTCATTTGATCCCATCTAGTGATTTTTTCCTTTCCCTTTCTATTTTGCTCCAACTGAACCTCCTTCCACCAGATCTTTGCATGTCCCTTTATTTTATCCTTCGCAAACTTGACCCTATTAGAATCATCAATATCTTCATACTCAAAGTACTCCTCTAGTTCATTGATCCAATCGATCAGCTCCTCTGGGTTAGGATTCCATGAAAATGTGGAAACCTCAAACTTAGGTCTTTTTCTAATCTTGGAGATGGCCCTAAAAAGCCTCTCTTCCTTTAGATTTAGAACTGCCTCTGCTTCAACATTTTCTTCTACTTCATCCTCATCCTTTCTTTCATCTCTTATGGGAAGATTTATTCTTCTATGAATTTTTTTTTCTAATATTTGCATTTGGCTTTGGAGGACTCAAAAACCCTCAGATGTAACACCTATAGCTCTTCAACCATGCTCTTTTCATGGAGGCATTTTCATACTTTCACTAAAACCCTAATGCAAACTACCTCATAATTGATGATCTATCTACATGCTCAGCCCAAACCATGGTCCTGGTGCGAACTACCTCACAATTAGTGATTTGTCCACACACTCAAGAACTCTAGCTCTAATACCACTTGATGCAGGTAGCTCCCCTTAATACAATAAACTTATAAGAGAAACATAAAAATAATAGAAAATGATAGAACAAAATATGGACTTCTTATTTGCACTACAAATGTGATATTATAGAATTCATAAGTACAATATGCTAACCCACATGGGTGCCTTCATTACAACAATCTGCAAGACAAGTTGCCAACTATCACCCAAAGTTGTCCTAGATAATGTTGCAGGCCTTTCTTAGATAGGCAGTTTTATGCTACCCAGAAAGGTTCTAGATGCCCAAACTTAATACCTAGGGCCAACAAACCCTAACAATACACATAGAGTAGGCTAAATACATATTTGACAAATTATTTGAGAAATTTTGGTAGCCCAACTTTCAAAGGCCATAACTCACAAATCATTGCTCTGACTGGCTATTATAACCACTTATTAGAAATATCAACTCTTCATCTACAATGTCGAAATAGTGCTAGCACTCTTCCATCGAGGTTTTGGACCTCATCTGGGCACTCTAAGGCCTCTAATGGTGAGCTTGAAGATTTTTTCTATAAATTTTTCCACCTAAAATCCACAATAACTCCTCTAATACTAATGTTTGAGAAATGAGATTTTTATGGTAGGCTAACAACTCTAAAATGAACCTTTTTGTAGAAAATGAGAGCATTCTAAGCTCATATGACAAACTTACTAAAAATAGCAAGTTCCTATAATTAGTAACCACCTTGTCTACTAGTCCTTATTAAAATAGAAAAGACTAAAATACAAATATTTTTGGGTGATGCAAGATTGCCCTTGTAGCTAGGATGCTCCCACATCAACCATCATCATGATATTCTATTAAGCCTACAACAATAAAAATAGGAGAAATGTGAATCCCATCTAGCAACTCCACCTCATATGCATTTCCTAAATCATGTTTCTTGAAAATTTTATAGGGATCAAATTTTTTCATCTTTAGCTTCTTGTAGGTACCCACTGGAAATTGTTCCTTCCTCAAGTAAACCATAACCAAATCCCCAACTTGGAACTCATTTGTATGCTAAAAGAAGTGACTTGTAGGGATCATGAATCAACAAGAAAATATTAGTTCAAACCAAAATATGCATCAAGTATTTACCAAATGAAATAACAAACTAACTAATGCTTGCTTGAGTTTTGCAACTCAAAGTAGCCAATCAACTCAAATCTTCAAGCAACCTCTCCAGCTCAACAAAGGCAACTATGAGAGGCCTTATTGTTGTGTTATGATTGGAGGAATGTTTGGTGTGCTCTCCTAAACAAAAAAATGTGTTGAATTTCTTGATGACAGATATGCAAGTGTGAGGAATGCAACTATGAGCCTATGCTATATGAATATGAAGAACACCTCAAAAAATGGCTATGGAGAAAGCCATGCTTGAAGGTATTCAAAGATGAAGATATGAAATGTAAAAAAGGAATCTAAACTAAGATGCAAATGAAATGGAGATGAGAAATGCAAGCCATAAATCTACTCTAACAATGCAAATGAACTCTAAATCAGCTACCAAAGGTTAGAATGCAACCTAGAAATCACTATGCAGGCTCTAAACTCAAACTACTATGAAAGCTCAAATCTCAAACCAACATGATAAAAATGCAATAATGGGAGATGAAAATGCTCGAGACAAGGCCTCTATTTATAGGCTTGAGGGAGGGCTTGGTGAGGTGGCATCCATGTAGGTGCCACATAAGGTGACATGCAACCCATGCAAGTGGTCAAATATTCAAAGTTTTCTCACACATGTGTGAGAAAACTTGAGAGAAGAGTGGGAGACAAGAGTGCAAGAGGAATGATCTCACACATGTGTGAGCACACACTTAGGCTTAAGAAGGGATTAGCAAGATGATTAAGGTAATTAAGTGGGATTAAAGGGTGGATAAGCTTAGGAGGATGAAAGTGATAGGTGTAGGCTAGGTATAAGGCTAGGCTTAAGATTAAATTAAATAAGATTTAATTTAATCATAGGTTTAGAGGAATTAATGAGATGGAAGGATTTAAATAAATAGAATTTATTTAAAAAGGGGGATATATGGAGGATCATGTATTAAATAAATTTAACACATTAAGGCTGGAGGTATTTAAATTAAATTTAAATACCTTAGGAAAATGAACCTATTTAATTAAATACATTTAATTAAATAGGTGGAAGAATATGAAAAATATAATTAATTAATAAATCATTAATTATAATGTCAAGGGAAATATTAAATAAATTAATATAGTATTTAGGACAATTTTAAGTATCTACATGTGAATCCCATCTAACAACTCCACCTCATATGCATTTCCTAAATCATGTTTCTTCAAAATTTTATAGGGACCAAATTTCTTCATCTTTAGCTTGTTGTAGGTACCCACTGGAAATTGTTCCTTCCTCAAGTATACCATAACCAAATCCCCATTTTGGAACTCATTATGTATTCTCTTTTGATCTACTCTAGCCTTATACTATAGGTTCATCTTGGCAATATGTGAGTGTACCTCCTCATGTAAGTTATTGACATGTTCAATTAAGTCTTCTACCTTAGCACTTGTCCTCTCTCCTTGCTCCATCTTCCTTAGCTTTGGTATAGTCCTTTGACTACTCCCATATACAATTTGTAATGGTGATATACCTATACTCCTATTCATAGAATTATTGTAAGAAAATTCTAGTTGTGGTAGAATCAAATCCCATCCCTTGGGCTCATCTCCTACTAGACACCTCAATAAATTGCTCAGCCTTCTATTCATTACATTTGTTTGTCCATCAGTCTATGGATGATGTGTAGAACTAAACTTCAATTTTGTATTTGAATTCTTCCACAAAGTCCTCCATAAATACCCAAAAAATTTAGTATCTCTATCAAAAGCAATACTTTTTGGGAGACCATGTAGCCTCACCACCTCTTTAAAAAAAAAATCTACAATATGCACTACACCATGATTCTTGTGGCATGAAATGAAATGTGCCATCCTGGAGAATGTATCAACCACCAAAAATATTGAGTCATTACCCCTTTTGTGTCCTCGGTAATCCAAGAAAAAAATCCATACTTATGTCCTCCTAAAGCTTTGTTGGAAAAGGTAATGGTTGATAGAGTCCAATATTTTGACTAAATCCTTTGGCTATTTGACATACTTGAAAACTCTACAAAAACTTCTTCACATCATGTGACAATTGAGGCCAAAATTAATGTTCACTAATAATGGTAATGGTCTTATCTTGACTAAAGTGTCCTGCCATCCCTCCATTGTGTTTCTCCTTGAGGAAGTTCTCCCTCATGGAACTCCTTGGAATACACAATTTATTTCCCTTGAACAACATATCATCCTAAATCATGTAATCTAGCCACCTAGTCTGATCTAGAGTAAAAAGTTCTTTACAAGTCTTCCAAGCCTCTACAAGGTCAAGATCCTCAGGGTATAGATTCTTGAGTTCATCAAACCCAAACACTTTAACATGCATTCTTGTCAATAACAATTATCTCCTTCTTAATGCATCTGCAACCCTATTAGACCTTTTGCTTTTATGTATAAATACAAATGTATAGCTTTTCATGACCTCTACCCATTTCAAATGTCTCTGATTTAATTTACCTTGGCTATTCAGGTATTGCAATGCCTGATGATTAGTGTTCAAGACAAATTATTTTGACAAAAAATAATGCCTCCATTTATTTAAGGCCTAGACTATTGCATAGAACTCCTAATCATAAATACAATACTTCTTTGCATCATTCATTTTTACACTAAAATAGATAATATGTTTAACTTCTTGGCTCAACATACCCCAATAACACTTTCACTAGCATTGCATTCCACCTAGAACACTTTGTTGAAATTTGGAAGTGCCAACATATGTTGCTCTATCACCTTCTTCTTTAGCAATTACAAACTCCTTTCTAGGAATTAAAGCACAACACATATAATGATATTTCATGCCATCCAAAAAATCTCTTCCATCAACAAGACATACCCTAGCACTATTGCTTACTTTTTCACCCTCCTTTATCAGGGGCTTCAGTTTGTGGAAACTCCATCCTTTGTTAGAGAGTATGTATTTTCATGACCATCATGTATAGCATGCCTATCAAACTAATACAACCTTCCCAATAATAAATGGTAGATAGCCATTGGGATATTGTCACATATAGCCTCATCATGGTAACTCCTAATCTTAGACTTTACCAAACATTGTTCACTAACCAAGACCTTATGATCATCCTACACCCAAGCAATCTGATAGGGATTGTGATGTTTCTCCCTCTTGAGCATTAGCTTTGAGATCATTTCTTCTAACACAAATTTATCAGTGCTCTCATCATCAACAATCACCTCACAACATTTACCCTCACACTTGCTCCTAATATGAAACAATCACCTCCTTTGTCTATGTATGGTCTCACTACTCAGCAAGACCCTTTCATTAAATAGAACCTCTCCTATTTTTGCATCCTTTGAGTGTGATGACTATGCATCATTATCCACATGAGCAACATTTTCTTGACCATCAACTCTCCTATCCATCCTTCCTTGGAATTGAGCACATTTATAGGCATGATAAATTTTTCATTGAAATGAAAATAGGTACCATGGAAGCCTCCTCTTCCTAAACATCATCCACATCATCTACCTATTCCTATTTGATCTCTAAAGTTTTGATCACAAGAGCGGTTGAAACCTCATTCCTCTAGCTTTGGCTGGTACTCACATCTTCATTTTTCTTCTAGTTTTCATTTTAGCCTCCAAATGATTTTCTACTGCCCATTCCTCCTTAGTTGCACCCTCTTTCCCTTCCATCAAATTTTTTTTTTTAATGTTCTCCTCAACTCGTAAGGAAATGCCTCTTCAATTCTAGTCATTATAACCAGACTTAACTCCTCCTCAATGCTAGGTCTTAACCCGTTAAGGTAATGGGAAACCTTCTCCTTGTTCCTTCCACATGCCCCACAATAATGACTCAATAAAGCTCCTCATGTATTCTTGGATAGATTTTCCCACTTTCTTTAACCCTTGCATCTTTTTAAACAAATCAAGCTCATAATCAACATGAATTAACTGCTTCTTTAGTTTGTCCACCATGTGGTACCATCTTGTAATTTTCTCCTTTTATCTTTTATTTCTTTCTAACTGAACCTCTTGCCACAAAATTTTGGCATGGCCTCTGTAAACTTAACCCTATCAAGGTCCTTGATATCTTCATACTCAAAATATTCCTCTAGCTCATTGATCTAGTCAATCAACTCATCTGGGTTTAGATTTCTCGAAAACATGTCGATGTCAATTTTAGGTCTTTTTTATACCTTGTAAATGGCCTTCAAAATCTTCTCCTCTACCTAGTTTAGGACTTCTCTATCTCCTTCCCCTTCCTAGACAATATTTCCTTCTTCTTCACTTTCCTCCTCACTTTCATCACCTATGACAATATTTATGCCTAAACTTGTCTCTGGAGGGCTCTAACCTTAGGAGGAACAACTCAAGCCCTTCCACCATACTACCTTCATGGAGGCATCTTCTCTTTATATCAAAACCCACAACCACACATTCTTGGTGCAAAATTCCTCATAGTCAGTGCTCTATCTATGGGCTCAGGAAAACTTGCTCCAATACCACTTGATGAGGCCACAAGCCACTACAAAATGAACACAATAGGAAAAGGGAAACATTATTATTAGAAGTGATACACTATTAAATTTATTACCCAAAAAATAGACTCCAAAACATGCCCTATGGGATAACAATGTTATCAGATTTTGGAGAAAAACCCTTCACACAGTACCTTCTCTCAAACTCCACCAAAAACTATGTTTACAATACCAAAAATGATGTTAAGTAACTTTAATTAGGTTTAAGGTTAGGAATTACTTTTAAAATATGCCATTTGGAATCTACCACAAAAATATAAGGTTCTAGAAAATACGTTAGAAGTCAGTACAAAATTAAAAGAATCCAAAAATGGTAGTCCAACTTCTAGGAGGCATAACTTTTGATCCAGCACTCTGATTGACAAACCATTTACATTTTAGAAAATCTCTCCAAGTTCTCTATATTCTTATAGACTCACTTTGATTTTCATCCATTTTTTGGGCTTTTAGAAGTCCATTTAGTGCCTCAAATCTGACTTTGAAGTGCTCTTAGGGGGTCCCTAGGAAACTCAAAATTGCAATAACTTTCAAACCGTAAAGCCTTTTGACCTAATTTTTTTTGGCATGATTTAAATTAAAAGTATAATTATCCCTCCAAATTAAACCCTCTAATTTATCATAATTATGACTCAATTAAAAATAACCTATTTTCTATATTGGGACATATCCCAAGATGCTCAAAAACATTAACCCTAAAAACTAATAGTGGAACTATGAAAGTTGGAATCTCTGTTTGACCCAAATGGGTATCAAAAAATAAAAACAAAGAAATAAAACTAAGAATATTTTTGGGTGATATCTCAAGTTGAGCCTAAGAATGTAGATGAAGTATTTAAAGATGATTATTGGAAACAAGCTATGAAAGATGAATTGGATCAAATAGTAAAGAATGAGACATGGGAGTTGGTCTTTAGACTAGTAGACAAGAATGTGATAGGAACTAAATGAGTATTTAGAAAAAAGATGAATGAACAAGGAGAAGTTGTAAGGAACAAAGCGAGTTTGGTATGCAAAGGTTACTCACAATAAGAAGGGATAGATTATGAAGAGATTTATGCTTTAGTTGCTAGAATAGAATAGAAGCAACAATAGATTGTGAAGAGACCTAAGCTAGTTGTTAGAATAGAAGTAGTAATATTTTTCTTAGCCTATGCTGTACATAAGATATTCAAAATGTATTAGATGGATGAAAAGTTAGCATTTCTAAATAGAGAACTTGAAGGAGGAGTGTACATTGAGTAGCCTGAAAGATGTCCTTTGCCAAATTACAAGGACATAGTATACAGATTGAGGAAAGCATTGTATCCCTTGAAGCAAGCACCTAGAACCTAGTATGCAAGGATAGACAAATATTTTACGAAGCTTGGATATAGAAAAGGTATGATAGATAGTAATTTTTATTTTAAAGAATTTAATGATGGTTTAATGATCTTTGTAATATTTGTTGATAGTATCATAATTGGAGGAAATGATGAAGAAAGTGAGAAGTTTGATGAGAAGGTGAAGAAACAATTTGAAATGAGTACGATAGGAGAGATGAAATATTTCCTAACATTGCAAATTGTATATAATAAAAAATGAATCTTTAATTCTTAGACTAAGTACCTGAAGGATTTGCTATAAAAGTTTGGTTTGGAAACATGAAAACCCATTGGAATACCTATGGTAACTAGATACAAGTTATCTACAAAGGATGAGACATATACTATTGATCAGAAAAAAGTACAGATCTATGATTGAAGGATAGTAATATTTGACTCTTACAAGGTTGGATATAGAAAATTTAGTTAGAATTGTTGCAAGATTCCAAGATGATCACAAAGAAGCTCATTATACAGTAGTAAAAAGGATATTCAAATATCTGAAAAGAATAATCTAACTTTGGATTGTGGTATGAAAGATCTAATGATTTCACTCTAAGTTCTTATACCAATGTAAATTGGGTAGGTAGTATGGATGACAAAAAAAGCACCAATGGTGGGGCTTTCTTTCTTGGAGGAAGATTAGTTTCTTGGTTAAGAAAGCAGTAGGATTGTACATCACAAAGTATAGTAGAAGTAGAATTTATTGCAGCAACAAATAATTGTGATCAAGTTGTTTGGATGAAGCAGATGCTAAAGGATATAATGATAGAAATGAATGAACATGTTATTATACATTGTGTCAAGACAAGCATAGTAAATATGTGTCAGAATCTAGTGTTACATTCTAAGATCAAGCACATTTCTATTAAGTATCATATGTTGAGAGAGAAAGTTGTAGAAAAGGAAATCAGATTGGATTATGTGAGCACTAAAGAGAAGATTAAAAATATATTCACTAAGCCTCTTCCCAAAGATACTTTTGAGTATTTGTGAGGTATTCTTGGGGTTATGACCCTTCCTACATTAGAGTAAAAGATGCAAAAGTGCATTAGTCTAGTGTACTAGAGCACCATTATTGTCTAGAATGAATGTCGATGCTTCTTGTATGGGGGAGTATCTATGATAGAGTCATCTAGGACTCTTGTTAAATGTTGTTTTGAATAGTTCCTTTGGACACTTGATCTAAGTAAGAATCAGTTGTTGTAGAGTTTGATGCAGAAAGTTTTTGCCAAAACTTTTGAAATTAATGTCAATGGGGAGATGTTTGGCATGAAAAATAGTATGCATGATAATTATAGAATTTTGGCATGAGTTTGGCATGTTTTGAAGAAGGAAAACATGGAATGGTAGTTTGGTAGAAGCAGATTGAGAGGTATATCAATGGGAAGAATGATTGATGAATCTAATTTGAATGAACAATCTTTTATTGGTATTCTTAGAACTAGATGTTTTTGATATATGTTGCCATCAATGCCAAAGGGGGAGATTGTTGGAATCTTGAATGTTGACGATATTCATATGGGGGAGTATTGCAAATATGTTACTATGATGATATGTTACATTCAGGACTAAGTTTTTTACTGATAACAAATATGGTATCTAAGAGAAGAGTAGTAGAAGGATGAAGTTGATACAGATGGCTAGTCAAGTATTCTAACTATTCCAAGTTATTGGAGATACTTCTAAGTATCTGATATATGTAGTTAATGTTGGAAGAAGAAATGATAAGTCTAGAAGAAGTTATGTAAGTTTTGATGATGTCTATTCTGAGATAGAGTTTATAAAGGCATGTTCTGGTAAACTTTTTATATCTCTTAGTAGAGTTGATATTATGAGGATTGATGTTGAGGACATGAAGAAGACATGTTGATGATGATGTGGCTAAGATTACTTGTCATAATATTTCATGTACAAAAAGATATTCAAGTGGAAAGGTAGAAAATTAATATTTTAGCTAAGTGTAATGTGTTCTTAATGTGGTCCTATAATAATTAATTGAGAAGGTCCAACAATTGACTCAGGGGACTATTTTCTTGACTTGGTATAAAGGAAGGACATTTTACTTTATCAAATATGATATGAATTTTATTGATGTGAAGTAATTGTGGAGAGAGAGAGAGAGAGAGAGAGAGAGAGAGAGAGAGAGAGAGAGAGAGAGAGAGAGAGAGAGAGAGAGAGAGATTAATGTGAAGTTGAGCTGAGCAGTGCATAAGTGAAGGAAACTTCATTACCAAGGTTTTGCTAAGTAATCTAAGGTTGATATTTGGATCTAAGATTTGTAGCCTAGTCTACAAGGTCTAGCAATGATTGGTTTGATTGAAAAAAAAAAGGAAATAAGAACATAATATTAAATTATGTTTTTGAGTAGTGAGCTCTTCTTGTAGTTGGAATTGCATGTTTGGATAGTGGGCCCATGTTGCATACATTTTACTACAACTCCTAATAGGGTTGGTAGAACACCTAATAGGGATTCAAAGTCTTTAAATGGGGGCTCTATGTACTAAATGTTGTAATAGACTCCTAATAGGGTCCATCCTCTAACAAGGAATATTTATATTAGTACATCATCTTATGGGCATCATTCCCACTGGGGTTTTTCATTTGATTAATAGTTTTGCCAGTCAACATATCTAGTGTAATTGTCTAGGTGCATCTTATCATGGCTTTTGTTTACTTTGTTTGAATGGTTAATTTTGTTTAAACAAGTTAAATGTTTTAATTATCAGATAACTGATTCACCCACCCTACCCTTCCCCCACAAGTTATTGTGGTGGACTATTGTTTCTAACTCTAAGGGCATGAATATTAATTATTCCAAGTTTTATACAAGATGACCTGACAATGCACATGATATAAGTATAAGGTCAAGTTGAGTATTGAAGAAAAGAGAGAATTTATGGAAGATAAAAAGGTTCCTAGAGGAAGTGAGTTGGAAGGATAAGAAGAATATCTTCATTGGATATAAAATATTAATCTAATTATCAAGGATCAAGTAATTGAGATAAAATTGAGATCTCAAATCAGCAATATAGTTGGACCAGCAATTAGGTCATAATGTTTTTACTCTCTAACAATTGTAGCAATGTATCAAATCTCTTAATAGAGTTAATCAAGTGCCTGTGTGTTAACCAAGTAACAACAATTTCAATAGAGTTTATGTTTTGTGTTGACATCTAAGGGATCCAAGATTTGTTTTTGTGGTAACCAATTCACCCCTCCCCTCTTAGCTACTCCTCATATATTTCCAACAATTGATATTAGAGGTTTTGGTGCTTGCAGAGAAGGTTTCAAGGACCTAAGCTAAATATCAGGATGTCTTAGAAAAGAGAGGTTTCCAAGTTGAAAAAAGTTAACTTTGAGTCATAGAAAGAACTTATGAAGTTACATCTAGAAACCATTAGTAAATCAGGTTTGAAATATTTGAATTCTAAATATAAGGCTCCTATTGGAACAATGATTGTAGAGGAGATTTCTAAAAGAAAAATTATAACATCATGATGATTGACATTGCATCAACTCTTAACTATGCTAAATTTCATTAGGTCAAATGGTGTGCTACTACTCATGAAATGTGGAAAAAGCTAAAGGATATCTATGGAGGATATGACTACATAAGAAGAGCCAAGGAAAAAGGCTTGAGAGGTTAATTTGACTAGATGAAGATGAGAGAGGATTAAAACATTGCAAAATATGTTGATAGTTAGTGTTGGTGCAATCAAAGCCTTTAGAGAGACAACTGAAGATGTGATAGTGGTAAGAAAGTTACTTGGAAACATTCTTCCCATCTATTTCATTAGAGTGTTAGCTATTCAAGAGATGAGATGTTATCCAAATAATTAAATAATCTTGGATTCTCTAGTGGGATGATTGACAACATTTGAGCTAGATAACTATGATAATTATGTTCCAAGTTCTAGCAATCTTGAGTCCACATTTGAGGCCATGTTGTCACTCAAGAAGAAAGTTGTAAAGTCTAAAGGAAAACAATTTGGAAGTGAAGAGGAAGATAGTTCTGATAGTGATATTCAAGCCATTGAAGCATTTCTTGTAAGAAGGTATCCCAAAGGCAAAGGAAAATACAAAGGTAAAATTTCTCAATCTATTTTTCTTGTGAAGAAGTTGGTCACATTGCTCCAAGGTGTCCAAAAAAAGAAGAAAAAGATGAAAATAAGAACAAGTATAAAGGCAAGAAGGATTTCAAAAGCTACAAGGACTACAAGGAAAAAGAAAAGAAGTCTTTTTTCATGGCTAAAGATTCAAATAGTAGTGATGATGATGAAATGGTCTATATTTCCATAAAAGATGAATCTAATAATGAAAAAGATAAGATGACACTTATCTCTCATGTTAGAAGAAATGATACATGGATTATTCATAGTTGTTATTCTCATCATATGAATAGTGAGAAAATAAAGTTTGAACATATGTAACACTATGATGGTGGAAGTGTAAGAGTTGGAAACAATGAACCATGTTGCATCAAAGAAAATGGTTGTATCTCACTAACCAATAAACTTAGATTTGATAATGCTTATTGGGTTGAAGGACTAAAACATAATCTACTGAGTTTGGCATAGTTGAATAAAATTGGATTCAAGGTAGAATTCATGAATGGGAAGGCCAAGCTACTAGATGGAAAATGAAATCTAGTTGGATCTGGTAATCAAATGAAAGGTAACTTATTCTACCTAGATCTAAGTGAAAGTTCATGTTTCATTTCTCAAGTAGAAGAAAGATGGTTATGGCATAAAATATTGTGTCATGTGAGCTTTGATAACCTAATAAAGATAAGAAAAAGAAGAAGAGTGAGAGGTATTCCTAGTTTGAAGAAACCTGATATGGGCCTATTCAAAAATTGTCAAATTGGTAACATGGGCAAGACAAGTTTCAAAAGAAAGAATTATCATTTAGAAGAAGACTTGGAGCTGGTTCATTTAGATCTTTTTGGACCTATTGGAAAAGAGAGCTAAAGTGAAGATAAGTATTTCATTTTATTTGTTGATGATTATTCTAAGATGATTACAATAATGTATCTAAAATATAAGTCTGGAGTTTTTTGAAAGTTCAAGTGGTATTTGGCTAGAATTGAAAAAGAAACAAGAAATAGAATGAAGTGTTTGAGGTTAGATAGAGGAGGTGGATTCATTTTTAATGAATTCAATAAATTCTACATTGAAAAAGGAATTAAAGGACAAGTATCAACTCTTGGTACACCTTAGCAGAGCAGAATAAAGAAATAGATCAATCATGGATTGTGCAAGAACCCTAATGATAGAAATGAATGTTCTAATCAAATACTAGAAGAGATCAATAAGTATAATATTTCATACATTGAAAAAAGTACAACTAAAGAAAGACTCAAATCAGACTCCTTATGAACTATGGTATGGCTACAACCCAATGTAGGTTACTTTAAAGTATTTGCTAGACAACGTTAAATCTTGAAGGATATTGTGAAAGGTAAATTTAATGTCAAAAGTGATGAAAGCATATTCTTAGGATACTCCAATAGAAGTAAAGAAAAAAATTTTTTGTGTTGGGACTAAAAATTGCATGGTCAATTTTGAGTCACATATTGTGAATCTTGAAAAATCATGCCCTAAAGTGGTTTTTATGCATATGTAGCCAATTGTTAGTTTGAGGCCTAGATGGTGTTTGAGTGGCTTAACATCTTTCATTTGACATATAAATGTGTTCCAAAATGTTATTTTTCCATCCCGAATCATTCGGTGAAGTCCCATTTTGAGCTAGTGTCAAAATTTGCAATTCTGCCAAAGTGTCAAATAGTGACAGGAGGCTCAGTTTGTCTTTGCATATCTTTTACCTAGGAATGTGTCATGACCCACCACTTTGGGGATGTTTAGTATGCATATCAAAAAACATGTGTTCCAATTTTCAGTCCTTTTTGAATCCATTTGAATAGGTTTCAAACCCCTCAAAGTTGGTCATTTATTGTTTTGTACTTTTGTGTAGTTGTTCACAATTCTGGGAAGCCCTGTTCAACCGATTATAACTTTTGACCACTTGACCCAAGTAAGAAAATTTCTTTTGCATCATGTTCTAGGGGTCAGAGACTTCATATGTTCTAGTTTTGAGATCATGACAAATCCATTTGATCAGTCTACTAACATGGTTAAAAAGCTTGTTTGCATTGTTTTGTTACGACTAAGGTATCCAGATTGATCCGTACCCCTGTTCGGCACGTTATAACTTTGATCCTGTGATTGGTAGGCCTAAAATAATTATACCATTCTGTTGTGTCCTGAAAATCCTTGAAGTATGCCAGTTCCCAAGTCATGAAAAATCCATTTGCATACTTTCATATGTCTATACATTTGCAAAAAATCACTTTTTGACACATTTCCTAGTTAAAAATTCAAGTGCCTATTTTCAGAAATTCGCCAAATGTGTCCTGTGAAGCAAATCACAAAGAAATCCACATTTTTAGTGGAATGTATAGATATGCAGGTAAAACAAAGCTCACGGCAGCATGTGATTCACGTTTTTGCAGCAAGCAATGAATAAAAGACCATATGTGCACAAAAAAGGAAGCAAACAACCCACATTTTTCAAGCCCATGGATTCTCCAAAGGTGCATCCACATTTTTGAAGGGGGAAGTTGCATTATAAACACCCATGTGCATAAGAAATGACCATTACCATGAAGTCTGCAGATTCATGGCAGAAGATGACTAACAAGTAGGGATATTTACATAAAAATGAAGCTCCATTGTGGAGCTCTCAGTCACAAGGTCAAAGCTCCATGTTTAAAATAAGAAACTCATGCCAAAGGAGCTAGATAGCTCTTCATTGTGTAGAAATCAACATCTATAGGGGAGTTGAGGAAAATGAAGCAGGTATTATCCCACATTGAGTGGGAAATGATTTTCTTATGTTTTTAAATACAAAGGCTTACACATCATAGAATGTCTAAAAGACAAGAGGCTTTTGTGGTTGGCCTGCTAGTAGGGTACCTGTAACAAATTTTGACATAAAATGCAAAATGTTCACTAGAAAATTCAAATGCACCAGAAAAGGTAAAAATCTGGCAAGTCGCTAAGGCACTTGCCGAAAAATCTTAGAAAATGTAGTTAGCGACTTGGCGACTTGTCAAAAAATAGATAACGATCGAAAAAAGAAAAATTTGGCTAGTTGCTAGCCAGAAAATCCAAGAAATTTTGGCTAGCGACATAGTCAGTTGCCGAAAAATTACAAATTCGGCTAAAAGGTAAAATGATCACGTGGGTCCTGCTTGGATATGGAGCAATGAACTAGTGAGTGACAAATGGCATTGACATGTTGGTGAGGTGGACAAATATCATGGTGACACGTGGCAGAGCTTCCAGCACATTTCTCAAGGTGCTGACATGGTAACGATGCCACATGTCGCAATGTCATTATGTCGCTAATGATGTGGCAAATGCTGACATGTTACAATTACATAGCGACTATGACATAGAAATGATGACATGGTAACCAGTGACATGGCCATGAGATGGACAAATTAGGTGATGACACATGGCGCCCAGTTGGAGGTGTCTAACAGTTGTGCAAGGAAGGAGCGAATCAGAATATGCCACGTGTCAAGGTTGGTCAACCAAGTTTGACCCAAATAGAAAATGGTGGAGAATTTGAGAATTTTCAAATTCAAATATTTTATTATTTCTCCCATTTAAATAATGTTTGAAACTTTAATTTAGTTTAAACTATATAAAAGGTTTTAATTTTTGCAAAATAATGTGCAAACCTATGAATGGAAGCCTGATTTTTAGAGGGACATAACTAGGGCTTTTTAAATCCAAAATAGGCACTCCAATATACCATCGAAATTGGGAAGAGTTGAATTTTCCATTTTTGGAGTCAGATTGTGCACAAGTGTTCATCGGTTCACATTGTAGGCCAATTTTTGAAATTTGAGGTATTGAAAAATGAACAAGCAGATTTAATCTTTGAGCATCTGAATCAGTTACAGGGTAGTTTTGAAGACCTTTTGGAACCTGAATGTGAAGAAAATCATCCTAAAGAAGTTTTCTTACATTCTAAAAGTTACATTGAACTGGATTTTCACTTTTACGGTGAATTCATTTTAGTATCAAGAATCAGTTATATCCTTTCATGATTACATTTTGAGATATTTTATGAGCCAAAATGAAAGGATTTGATTTTCAATTATAGAGAGAAGTTAGAAAGAAGCTTTTGTTCTTCTAAGGAAGGATTTCCAAAGGGACAAGTGTTAATTGCAAATTGAATCTGAGAATTCTCTTCTCCATATTTATTCTATCTTCTTCTCTGAAAAAAGGTTGTTGGTTGGTTTTCTATTTCTAGTTCTTGGAGCTCTGCTCAGGCTGTGAAAGCCACACACCCAACATTTCTCTCTTGTATTGAACAACATTTTAAGTTGTTATGCAGATAGTTCTATTCTATTAGGTGATTTGTGAGTTATTATCTGTGCATCTTTCATGTATTTGATTTCAAGAAAAACAAATGAAGAGCAACAATGGTTTTAAGTTCAGTCTGAATCTTGTCTCCTGATTATGGATCTGTTATTTCTTCTAATTCGTGATTAGAGATCATAGATTAAGTTGCATTTCATTTAGGAATGTATGTGATTAAAATTTCTTGCTGGTGGAGCAAAGAACCATGTAAGTGCTTGATGTTTCTCACAGGGTTTGCAGATTTCATGATAGGATGTTATAAGTATGAGATTCATTCTATAGTAGATGTCAGTTCACAAAGTGAAGGATAGATTAGGGATCTTGATGTAGAGATATGTTTGAGATTTCCAGAAGATGTATGGTTATAATTCATTTTAATTACCCAATAGATAAGGCACTGGTCAGAGATAGGATCATTCAGTTCTGTTGCTCATACTTGGGTTTTGCTATTATCAACATATTAAATCAATTTTCCCTTTTATGTTGAAAGCTATTCAATGTTAACCGCACTTAGCTTGCTAGTTTCATGAGTTAAGTTCTTAGCTATTTCATGCTTGTGATTCATGGTTAAGTATAGAATATTTAGGGGTTTTTATCTACTTTACATTAGATTTAATGTATGCTTTGATAACTGGTACAATATAAAGAATCTATAGGTATACCCACCTAGGTTTTATAGAGCCCGAAGTGCAGAAGGAGTATAGCCTTATAGTTGGCCCAGGTTTTTGGTGAAGTGTGTCCATTATTGGAGATAGCTGCCCATAGATGCATTCTTGCCTTGCATACTTGGTTGTTTAAACACTATTAAATCAGGAGCCAATAGTTTGAATCTAACCACTTGTAAGATCATAAAAAGTACACATGTGGAGATTGATGAGTTTGTGAAAAAGAGTGAAGAAAAGAGCAACAAAGAACCCGAGGACTACATAAAGCTTATTTAATTTGAACTTGATACATTTCCTAATCTAGTTTAAAGTTAGTAGACTTCACCTCCTGAGTTCCTAAAATTTCTAGAAGCCCCTGACTTATAGCCAAAGCAACCTGAGTCATAGTTTGAAGGACTAGAGTCACATTCAGAAGCTATTGAGTTGTAGCCAATGCAACCCAAGCATGATAAAGAAGATAATGGCAAGATAAGTGAAACTGTTAGCATGAATGTTAATCATACTACATAGGGGGAGTGTCTTGAGCATTTGTGAGTATTGATATGTTGCATTTATGACTGTATTTGTCATTGATGTCAACATAATAGTAATTTTGTTAAGATTGGAAGAATAGTAGTTAGTAATCTTAGTATGCATAGAAGATGAGGAATTTTTAGATGATCCAAAATGGAGGGTAGGTTTTTGAGGTTGTCTTGATGACATGGTTTAAAGGACTAAGTCTAATTTGATGTTGTATGGAAATCACACTTGATTTACTAGAAGCAGTACAGAAATAGAGCATTGGAAAATAGAGTTCTACTGATCTATCACTATCTTTCATCTAAGATGTAATGAAGGAAATGCACAAAAGGTAGTGATAGAGGAAAATAATTTGGTGATGCCAACATATGCACAATACATGGTTTCAAACATGTGAAGTTTTTTTATAGACTGTGAGCCGACAGTGTTGTTGTGATTGTGAGTTAAATAATTATATTATTTTATATCTGAGATTTTTAAATTAAACTTGAAATTGGACTTGAACTGACCTTTAGGTTCAAATTCAAGTTTAAGTTTTTCATATTTGAATAGGTAGGTTGGTGATTGGAACAATGAATGACCTACTTTTAACATTTCCTACTAGTGGCTAAACTTGGACTTGCACTTGAACTAACTTGAAGGTTCAAGTACAAGTTTTACTTAGGAACTCCCAAGACTTAAATAGTAGACTTTAAGGATGAAGAAAAATACAATTGTAACACTAATCAAACACACCCTTATAGAAGGGAACAAAGCCATGAATTACATGCAGGATAAACCATGAAGAATGGAAGATGGTAACTAAGATGGAGGGGAAACAAGAGTTAAATCTTGAATTATTTTAAATAATTGCAAAAAATATAATGGTACAGGGTATAATTTTTAGAAGTTTTAGATGGACAACCAAGCATCCTAGCTAGTAGAGTTCCAACCCCATGAGCATTAACGGTAACAATACTATTGTGATGTGCTTGAATGTGATTTGCAATTATCACATTAATGAGATTTTAACCCTCATGAGGACAAAAAGGAAAAGCCATATCATTTTAATAATAAAGTTATATGATATGAATCTCAACCCATATCTATCTATTTTATTCCCCAAGAAGGTTACTTATTTCAAAAATAGAAATTTATGGCATTGAGTTGGGAAGTACCGCACTCAACTATGGTGGTATGTGTCACATGTCAACATGATTTACTTCATTCATCACATCAACAAAAGGAAAAAATCCATATGTGTGAAAAGGTATAGAGATGGCAATGAGGGAAAGATTTGTCGCAAGATCTTTTTTACTACTAAGTATCATAATTTTCATTACCCTTATTCAGAAACACAAAGTTTCACTCTAGATTCTAAGCCTCTAAATAGCACCCTTAGTCCTTAGTATTTGTGGATAGCTTCCAAGATGAGCATGGTTGCAAATAGAGGTGTAGTCAAGCTTATCCTAGGTCTTGAGAAAACTAATTAGTTGTATGAGATGGAGAACATTATGGGTGACCAATTAAAATTTGTGGAACCTACAAACAAAAATGAATTAGAGAAGAATAAGGATATTTATGGTTACTTTTTTAGGGAGGGATTATCACCATCTCGACTAAGTTTGCTAACTCATGGAACAAGGGTTAGGTGATGCCAAAGCTGATTGGTGAAGCAACATGCCTAGACTATATTGGTATGCGAACAAAAGGTACACTAGATTATAGAAAATTTAGCCATAAATTATTTTGAGGAATGGAAGACCTTATTAGTGTAAGTTCTAGAAATGGGTATCATAGCCTTGTTAGAAATAGATAATAATTTGTGGGGGAGGGGGGGGGGGGGGATGGTGGGGGTTTGAATTAGTATTCTACAAAATTTTGCCCACAACTATATATTGTTAATTACCCTATAACTTGCATATGAAAATAAATCAACAATACTGAACAATAAATATAATCACACACATAAACAACTCATAGCACCATTATTTGTTAACTATGGAAACCCTAGCCATGGGAACACCCCAATGGGGATGATACCCACTAGATGATTCACTAAACAGAAGGATCATCTGAAGGATATTGACCCTATTAGGAGTATATGAAAAACATATAGTGTCTTGAGTCCCTATTAGGACACTAGGCCTTTTTAGAAGCCTCAATCATGTTAGGAGTTGGTGGAACAAATACAAGGTATCTAAGAAGAGCCCACTACCCTAACATGCAAAAATACAATTTAGTTATTCACAAGAATATATATACATAAAATACCCGTTGTCTGCTATACTTCGCACTTTTTTTATCATACATCATAATTTTCATTGCATAAGGCTCTCATGTCTTTTAGATTTTTCACACAATAGTTCACATAACACTTAACACTTTCTTGTCTATCATAGATAGAACACTCATCTTCACAATATAAGATCTTTACTTATACATCACATATTCACAAAAGTATGCTCAGTCAGCCTTCATTTTTTCACACACTTGACATAATAATGTCCACATAGTCAGGTCATCATAACTTGGTAATGATTGTGTAACCAAAATAATTGCTAAGGCTGTACAATCCAATTCTCTACTATGCTTTGTTCTACACTGCTAAATACCTTTCCTGATATTTAAATCATAACTCTCACTTTATCGATCACACATATCTATGCACTGGCATATGTCATCATGATACTATCACAAATTTCTCCTTAACTGCACAAGAGATAACTCTCAACAAGTCATCTCTACACTTAACATATGTTCACTGTGCTGCTACAAATTGTCCAACACTTAGACAATTTTCTATATCTTAATGCATAAATGAAAACCATTAAGACATCTACTTGACTATTTCTAACAATCCCCCCCTTTGGCATTGATGGAGACAATTGGGAAAATTAGCTAAGTCTGAAAATGATCTCATACATAACAAAAACAAAAATAAAGTAACTACAAATTTTCCTTCAAAACATAACAATTTTATTCATGTTTTGATGGATCATTATAGTCCTTATCACTCCTTACATTAATACATACATAAGATCCCCTTTACATATACTTATACATCTATACAATTTTCCTTCTCATAATATTCTTCCCCTTTGACATCAATGTCAAAGGTGCCAAAACCTGTATACATAAATCTAGGCATCCTATTACTATCAACCTATTAATCTAAAAAAACAATTTGCATATACAACCTTTAATCATTATATTTCTTTCTTTTAGTTATCCTTTACTATATCTAAGATACTAATTAGTGCACAAAGTGCATAGGATGCCACTTCAACTGCACTCAAACCAGTATAGGCAAAATTGCCATAGGAAGCCATAGCTACAAGACATTCGTCAAGTTGTCTCTACAAAATGTTGATCTTAGATGAAAAAATTTCTCTAAGATTAGAGAATCTTCTTGTTTCTTTCTCTTTTTCAGATTCCAAGTCTCTGATCATGTCATGTATATTCTCTAGTTCTAATCCATAGTCTTCAATTGTAGATTTTGGAAGTTATAACTTGACAATGAGTGTTTCAAGCTCACTTGTCTTACCTTTTATCTTACTCTCATAGTCTACAAGGTACTTGTATGACCACTCACATTATTCATAAAATATTTTCCCTCATCAATATGCTTTCTTAGTCCTTTGATGTTTCCATCAAGTACCTTCAAAAAATTATGCACATTGTTACAAACTTGTGTTGAATAGAGTTGCATCATGCTTAACTTCAGCTTGCACTAAAGCTTCTTCTGCTAGGGTTATAAATTCCTTATCAGATGTTTTCATGAACTCCATGGCCTTCAACTACAAGTCTAGAATAGCTATAGTTGTAGTAATTGTCCTCTGCATCCTATCCAAGACTTCAGTTAATGTCTTCTCCAAAGATTTATAGATTTATTCTTCTCAAATAACTCACTCAATGTGCTCATCAAGCCTTTCTTATCTTCATCATCAGGTGGAATAGATATTGTTGCTAATGCTCTAGCTACTATTCCTAATGAAGCTATAGTAGGAATAAGTGTAACTACCATTTTCTTCTCTTCCTTGGCTCTCTTCTTTTTCTCAACATCCTTATTTCCATCCTCTTTAGCTTGCTTCTTCTTCTCTTCTTCTTCTTTCCTTTTCTTTTCCTCTTGTTTTCTTCTCTCTTTTTCTTCTACCTCTTTTATTTTATTTTCTTCTTCTCTTTTCTTCTCTACATATTCTCTTTGTATCCTTTACTTTCTTATTCCCTCTACCTCTTTCTTATTTTCTTCTCCCTCATCATCAAAGCTGAGGTAAACAGTGATATTGCCAACAATAGTCACTCCACATCTTGCAAAAGGATTCTCCTTTATAACCAAAATTATGTGTGTACTATCCACTTGCATGGATTTAGTACCCATAATGATGTGAGGTGGTGAAAGTGCCTGTTGTATCTCCTTTTCTTTTTCCTTTTCACTAGAAGGTGTATCTTCCTATCTATATATTGGAATATCAGCTTTGTGTGTTCACTCACCTTAGGTACAAAGGACATATATTTTACTATAGCCTCCTCTTTTTCTTCTCTAACTTCCTCATAATTGCCTCCTGTCAAAAGAATTGTCCTTCTTTTGTTTTGTAGCAAGGGCTTAATACCATTCAAAATTGTATTTGATTCCTCTTTGGATCCAATATCACGTAGTTTATTTATTGATGTGATCCTCATATTCATATCCTCTTCCAAAACTCTCTTCTTCCTATTAATCAACCTATTGTATCGGTCTTCAGGAATCTTATTTTATATATTCTTAAATTTGTTCTTCTTCAACATCATATTTCTTATGATAGAATTCTCTTATTGTATTCCATCCATATTACTATACATACTACAATATTTATTTAATTGCACAAAATTATCAACATTTATTATTTGCATGTTTAGATTTTCTACCTTGGATTTCCAAGCTTTCTTTCATGTTATTGTCCTTGCTTCCTGTGCATATTTTCCAACAAGTTTATCTTCAGATTCATCTTTAGAGCATTTTGAAGGGCTTATTTGCATTGTTTTTCTCCTCTTTCCTGGTCTATTGGCAATCTTCTTGACCCTTTTCTTGGCTTGCAGTACATGTTCTTGCTTAACCTTTATTGATCTTCTTGATTTCCTTTGTGTAGTAGGTGCTTCCACCTTTGGTTGTCTCCTAGTCTATTCATGTCTTTCTCTTACTGGTTGCCCCTATGCAACAACTACATAAGGTGCAATGGGAGCTTGCACACAAGGTTGTGCTAATGTTACTCCCTCTAAAAGTCATGCCATAGCAATGACAGTTGCTTCCAACACCTCAGTTTGACCATTGGCTTTCATCTCCATAGATATTCCTTTAATCTCATTGAATTATTGTCTTTTCATTCTAGATTACTTAAGAATGGAATCTATTTCCTTTTCAACCTTTATTCTACTTTCCTAGCTATATATCTCGGACTAAACTATTCTTGATCTCTCCTCATAGGTTCCCCATCTAGGGTACTTTGTGTCCTTCTCATATTCAAGTATGATCTTCGCATAACCTTCTCTATGCTCATCTCATAACCCGTAATATAAATGAATTTGATTATGGGAATCACATCTTCCATGTAGGTTTTTTCTATTTCCACCATGAAGCATAAATCTTCCTTTTACTTCTCTACTATAAAGGGAGGTAATCTATACCTTAGTTTCATCTCTGATTGGAAACTTTTCATTATTTTATAAATGTCATCATCTTTGAAATTATCTAGGTTGGATCTATAGAATTTAGTCATCATCTTCATTGTGCACTTGCTATTATCCAAATTTATCAATCCAAGAAACTTTCTTGTAGCACAAAAAAATATATGAGTCAAAAAAGACTCAAATTTGAATACTACATTCTTAGTTTTATTCAATTTTGCAATGTTATCCAACAATTGCATTCTAATATTCTTACATAAGTTAACCTTTCTTCCTTTTTGCATGAAGAAATCTAGTTGTTATTGAGTTACTCCTTTATCCATGGTTTAACTTTTACACCAATGTCTTGGTTAATAATTTTACTCCTCTATCTTAAATGGGTTTAACCTTCATGTTCTTTCTATCAAACTTCATCTTTAAGTTCATCTCAATCATTTCCTGACATTCTTCTCATTTACATGATTACATCCTTTGTTTCTAAATCCTATGACATTGTGAATTAGGTGTTTATCAATAACAATCTTTTCATCTCCTAACCAAAACATATCATTTACCCTACACAAAAACATTTAGGTCTAGTTGTGATTATAAAATTCCATGTAAAAAATATACTTCACCAAATTCAAATTCTCTAGGTATACATACTCAAAATTTAGGGATAGGTCACTATTACACATCTTTCGGAGGTCCTCATGAATTTTATCATCACCTATTCTCTCAATCTTAAAGTAAACAAAAATTCTTATATCTTCATCATATAACACATTTTCTAGAAGTTGCTAAAATATGCCCTTTGGATCATCCAATAAAGATACAAACAGATGCTTATTAAACTCATACCTCAATCTATCACTTATACCATGCACTTTATGACTTTTCATTTTAACTTTAATCACTATAAAATTGCATTCAACCTTTGAAAAGTATGTTAAAACTATGATTTAAGGCTTCTACAACTTTTTTCTTCTTAGACCATACTTTGCACATCAACTCACTGTCAAATAGCTCTTTAATTCACTAAAAACACTTCAAATGAAAAAATGGCACATACAGTCTTTCTTGTTGTCCTTAAATCATTTCAAATCACACTATACATTAAATGAATATCTACCACAGATTTAGATATTGTCTCTATTTACTAGTAAGTTGATCTCTTAATTCCTACTTACTATGATCGTATCAAGACTTGCAGAGTTGACCATGACCTTCTGTCTATTTCCTTAACCTCATGTTAACTTCACAACTTCCAATTCTTTCTCTAACATTAGTTTTCAGCAACTGATGCTCTATTACTATTAGAGCTTCTTAATTCAATTAGAATGAGTCACAAACAATCTATGACTTCAATGTCCTACCTGGTGCATTGAAGAATCATTCCTCCAAAACTGTATAAGAGCTTTCTAGATCTTTAGCTATCACAAACGCTTCCTTTAATTCATAAACATGTTCCTTTATTGCTTCCTTCTAACTATTGTTACTTCCAATATCATTCCTTCTATCATTTTTATTTGTGTTCCTTCTATTATCTTGATTCCTGTTAAAGTTCCAACTATCCATTCTGTAATATCTTGTTGTGTCTTTGAAGTTACTACATAACTAACATACATGTGCATTTCTCCTCTGATTGGTTCCATTTGGATTCTTAGGTGTTTTGCAATTCCTTGCAATGTGTCCAGGGTTGTTACACTTGTAACACACAAACTGCTTTTTCTCACCATTAGATGTCTCTCCATCATTGGATCTATTTTGTTGTCATCCTTTTTCATTACCTCTAGGGTTAGTATTCCTAGACATTCTACTATTTGCATTATTACCATCAAATTTAGGTTTCTTACATTCTACTACTTTATGTCTATAACAATGACAATTATAACAATAGAAAATAGTAATGGGTTTAAAAGGCTTACCTGTACAATCTCTTTTTATTTTTCCACCTTTGTTACAAATGAAGCATCTACCTTTGAACACACATTTTACTTCCTTGGATGGTTCATCTTGCTTAGGTTTATCAACTTGCTCTATTTTCTTAAGTTCATTAGGTTTAGCTAACAAATCAATTAACTCAACTTCCTTTGATACTTTAGTAGATGTACTTGATTGTACCTTACTCAAATCTGATTCCTTAGGGGATTCAATAACTAGAACTGATTATCTTCTAATTTTAACTTTCTTAGATGATTTCTCTCCAATCAGATATCCAAGTCATGTCCGATCATAAGAAGGTCTCTAATGAAATATCTACTGATCTATCTTTTTAGTACTAGAACAAAGTTTCTCTATCTTATTCTTAGCCTTCATTACAACAATTTGCAAGAGAAGCTGCCAACTATCACCCAAAGTTGTCCTAGAAAATGTTCCTAGCCTTTCTTAAATACACAATTTTATGCTACCAAGGAGGATTCTAGATGCTCAAACTTAATACCTATGGTGAACAGACCCTAACAATACACGTAGAGTAGGCCAAATAAGTCTTTGACAAATTATTTTATAAATTTTGGTAGCCCAACTTATAAAGGCCATAACTCACAAACCATTGCTCTGATTGGCAATTATAAGCACATTTTGGAAATGCCATCTCATGATCTATAGGCTCAGAACCATGCTAGTGCCCTTCCATTGAGTTTTTGGACCTCATCTAGGCTTTCTAAGGCCTCGAATCGTGAGCCTAAAGATTTTTTCTTCAAAAATTTCCACCAAAAATCCACGATAACTTCTCTGATACTAATGTTTGAGTAATGAGATTTTTATGGTAGGCTTACAACTCTAAAATTAACCTTCCTATAGAAAATAAGAACATTCTAAGCTTTTATGAAAAACTTAATAAAAATAGAAATTTTCCATAAATAGTAACCAACCTGTCTACTAGTCCTTATTAAAATAGAAAAGACTAAAATAAAAATATTTTTGGGTGATGTAAGATTGCCCTTGCACCTAGGATGCTTTTACATCAGATACCTGAGGTAATTTGAGAAGTGACTTTGTCATGTCTTAGGTGATCAGAGGAAAACCAAGATGGTTAACCTCCTCCTTTGTTAGCCATGATGAATCCTCAATTGGTCTCCCTTTCCATTTGACTAGATATTCCTCATAAGTTTTTTTTTTGGTACTTTTTCCAACACAACTATTTAGTATCTCCTCAATCTCCTTTGTAGCCAAACTAGCTGCTAGAATGCTCCACTGTGCTTCTACAACTTCATCTTCATAACCTCCTTCATAATACTCTGTCAAATCTGAAATCTTAAATACTGGTGAAATATTCAATTTAGTAGGAAACTCCACTTCATATGCATTACTAGAATCATGTCTCTTCACTATCTTGCATCCAAACTTCTTCATCTTCAACTTATTATATGTATCCACTAGAAAATGCTCCTTTCTCAAATGAACCATGACTTCATCTCCAATCTAAAATTCCTTATATCTCCTTTACACATCTACCTTAGCCTTGTACTATTTATTCATATCTATGATGTGCTTCCTCACCTCCTCATGGATGTTCTTTAAATATTCAACACAATCTTCTGCTTCAGCACTTCTTATCTATCCCTTACCAAACTGTCTTAGTTTAAAAGCATTTATGGGACTACTTTCATATACAATCTGGAATGGTGATTTACCAATACTCCTATTGATAGAATTATTATATGCAAATTTTGCTTGTGGTAAAATCATATCACATCCTTTTGGTTTATCTCCAACCAAACATCTCAACAAGTTTTCCAAACTGTGATTCATAGCTTTTGTTTGCCCATTAGTCTATGGATGATTTGATGAACTAAACTTCAAATATATCTTCAACTTGTTCCATAATGTATGCCAGAAATAACCAACAAATTTGGTATCTCAATTTGAAACTATACTCTTTGGCAAACCATGTAATTTCAACACTTCTCTAAAAAATAAGTCTGCTAAATGAACAACATCACTAGTTTTCTTGCAACAAATAAAATGTGCCATCTTTGAAAACTTTTCAAGCACCAAAAAAATGGAATCATGCTCATGTTATGTTCTTGGTAGTCCAAGAACAATATCCATGCCGATATCCTCCCACAGCTTCTCTAGTATAGATAATGACTGATGCAACCCCATATTTTGCTTCACTCCTTCTGCCATCTGACATAATATACAACTTTGAACAAATTTCATCACATCTTGCTATAATTGTGGCTAGTAATAATTTTTAGCAACCAAATCTATGGTTTTATCTCTACCAAAATGTCTAGCCAATCCTCCACTATGCTTCTCCTTGATAATATTCTCTCTCATTGAACTTTTGGAAATGCATATCTAGCTTCCTTTGAACAACATATTATCCTAGATTATGAAATCCAACCACTTTGTCTTGTCAAGTGTAAGAGGTTTTGTACAAGCCTTCCATGCTTCACCAAAATTAGGATCATCTTGATACAATGTATTGAGTTCCTTGAACCCAACGACCTCTATCTATATTTCTGTTAGAAAAAGTTGTCTTCTACTAAGAGCATCTACAACTTTGTTAGACTTATCACTCCTGTGTTCCAAAAAAATGTATAACTCTACAAAAGCTCAACCCACTTTAAATGTATTTTGTCCAATTTTCCTTGACTATTCAAATATTGTGAAGCTTGATGATCAGTATACAAAACAGACTCCTTAGGAAGAAGATAGTGTCTCCACTTCTTCAATGCTTGAACTATAGTGTAAAATTATTGATCATAAATAGAATATTTCTTTTTTGCATCATTCAACTTCTCACTGAAATAAGCAAAAGATGTACCTTCCTAGCTCAAAATAGCTCCTATTGTAGTACCACTAGCATCATAGTCTAATTGAAACACCTTGTTGAAATTAGGAAGTGCTAAAATAGGTTACTTAGTAACTTTTTGTTTCAAAAGATTAAAACTCTTATCTACTCCTACAGTCCACTTAAACTCTTCCATATCCCCTCTCAATGTTTCAGTCAAGGGTCCACAAATACTACTAAAACTTCTTATGAAATTGTTGTAAAATGTAGCCAATCCATGAAAAAATCTTACCTCTACTACACTCCTTGGAGTAGGCCATTCAAGGATATCCTTCACTTTCTCTAGGTCCATTTTTAGACCTTCTCCTAAGACTACAAATCCCAGGTACACCAACTATTTCTTTACAAAACTGTACTTCTTCAAATTTATCAACAAATTTTCTTCCCTCAACTTATCAAACACCTTGGAAATATGAATCAAATTCTCCTCTAATGTCTTACTAAAGATCAATATATCATCTAGGTAAACAATGACAAAATTACCCAAAAACTCTTTCAATACCTCATTCATGAGCCTCATGAAAGTATTTGGTGTATCGGTTAGCCCAAAAGGCATGAATAACCACTCATATAGTCCTTCCCTTGTCTTGAAATTAGTATTCCATTCATCACCTTCTCTATTACAAATATGATGGTACCCACTCTTCAAATCTATCTTTGTGAAATACTTAGCTCCACTCAAATAGTTCATAATATCATAATCCTTGGCAATAGAAATCTATATTTTATTGTGATCTTGTTGATAACATGAGAATCTATGCACATCCTCAATTCTCCATTCTTATTTGGTGCTAATACTACTAGTATAACACATTAACTCAGACTCTCTTGAATCAACCCCTTCTACAACAACTCATGAACTTGCCTATTCAACTCTTCACTTTCTGCTTGTGTCATATGACAAACTTATCATGGAAATGATTGAAAATTTTTCCCCTCTAGTTTTGACTACTACTTCTAGCCTCATCCTTGTTGTTTTGATCATCATTCCAACCACCATAAGATCATCCACCATATCTTCTGCCACGACCTCTTCCACTATTCTTATTGTCAAACTTCTTGCTTAGTTTCTCCTCAACTCTTAAGGAAAATTTGTGTGCCTCCTCAATATTGCTCATTTGAACCAAACTTAGCTCATCCTAGTGCTTGGCCTTAACACATTAAGACAATAGGCAACTTTCTCCTTATCAGCTTCTACATGGCTGGTTCTAATGAGAACTCGGTAGACCTCTTCAGTATACTCTTGAACAGATTTTCTTGTTTTCTTTAACCCTTACATTTTTTTCACCTAATCAAGCTCATTATCCATGAGAATGAATTGTAGCTTCAGTTTATCTTTCATCTAATCCCATCTGGGCATTTTGTCCTTTCGCTTTCTATTTCACTCCAACTAAACCTCTTGCCACTAGATCTTTGAATGTCCCTTTAGTTTTTCCTTCACAAACTTGACCCTATCAGGATCATCAATATCTTCATACTCAAAGTACTCCTCTAGTTAATTGATCCAATCAATCATCTCCTCTAGGTTAAGATTTACTTGAAAATGTGGGAACCTTAAACTTAGGTCTTTTTCCAATCTTGGAGATGGCCCAAAAAAGCCTCTCTTCCTCTAGATTTAGAACTACCTCTACTTCAACATTTTCCTCTACTTCATCCTCATCCTCACTTTCATCTCTTATGGGAAGATTTATTCTTCTATGAATTTTTCCTTCCAATTCTTGCATTTTTCTTTTGAGGGCTCAAAAACCCTCAAGTGTAACACCTACAACTCTTTCACCACACTCTCTACATGGAGGCATTTATGTGCTTCCACTGAAACCCTAGTGCAAACTACCTCACAATCAATGATCTATCTACAAGCTTAGCCCAAACCATGGTCCTAGTATGAACTACCTCATAGTTTGTGATCTATCCACACACTCAAGAACTCTAGCTCTAATAAGACTTGATGCAAGGAACTCCCCTTAATACTATAAACTCATAACAAAACCATATAAATAATAGAAAATGAAAGAAAAAAATCTGGACTTCTTATTTGCACCATAAATGTGGAATTACAAAATTAATAAGTATAATATGCTAACCCACATGGGTGCATTCATTACAACAATCTACAAGACAAGTTGCCCACTATCACCCAGAGTTATCCTAGATAATGTTGCGGGCCTTTCTTAAATAGGTAGTTTTATGCCACCTGGGAAGATTCTAGATGCTCAAACTTAATACTAGGGGCCAAAAATCCCTAACAATACACATAGAGTAGGCCAAATACATCTTTGACAAATTATTTTAGAAATTTTGATAGCCCAACTTTTGAAGACCATAACTCACAAACTATTTCTCTAATTGGATATTATAACCACTTTTAAAATATGCTAGCTCTTGATCTACAACCCTGAGACAATGATGGTACCCTTTCATCGAGTCTTTGGACCTCATCTGGGCACTCTAAGGCCTCCAATGGTGAGCCTGAAGATTTTTTCTGCAAATTTTTCCACCAAAAATCCACAATAACTTCTCTGATACTAATGTTTGTGTAATTTGATTTTTATGGTGGGATTACAACTCTAAAATGAACCTTCCTATAGAAAATGAGAACATTCTAAGGTCATATGAAAAACTTACTAAAAATAGTAAGTTCCCATAAATAGTAACCACCATGTCTACGGGTCCTTAGTAAAATAAAAAAAAAGATTGAAATACAAATATTTTTGGGTGATACAAGATTGCCCTTGCACCTAGGATGCTCCTACATCAACCATCACCATGATATTCTGTTAAGTCTACAACAATGAAAATAGGAAAAATGTGAATCCCATTTGGCAACTCCACCTCATATGCATTTCATGAATCATGTTTCTTCAAAATTTTGTAGGGATCAAATTTCTTCATCTTTAGCTTGTTGTAAGTATCCACTGGAAATTGTTCCTTCCTCAAGTATACCATAACCAAATCCCCAACTTGGAACTCCTTATGTATCCTCTTTTGATCTGCCCTAGCCTTGTACTATAGCTTCATCTTTGCAATATGTGCATGTACCTCCTCATGTAGGTTATTAACATGTTCAAAAAGTCTTCTACCTTAGTAGTTCTCCTCTCTCCTTGCTTCATCTTGCTTAGCTCTAGTGCAATCCTTTGACTTCTCCCACATACAATTTGGAATGGTGATATACCAATACTCCTATTAATAGAATTATTATAAGAAAATTTTGCTTGTGGTAGAATCAAGTCCCATCCCTTTGGCTCATCTCCTACTAAGCACCTCAACAAATAGCTCAGATTTTTATTCACTACTAATGTTTTTCCATCAGTTTATGGATGATGTGCATAATTGAACTTCAATTCTCTCTTTGAATTCTTCCACAAAGTCCTTCAAAAATACCCAACAAATTTAGTATCTCTATCAAAAATTATACTTTTTGGGAGACCATGTAGCCTCACCACCTCTCTGAAAAATAAATCTATATCATGCACTACACCATGAGTCTAGTGGCATGTAATGAAGTGTTCCATCCTAGAGAACCTATCAACCACCACAAATACTAAGTCATTACCCCTTTGTATCCTCGGTAATCTAAGAACAAAATCCATATTTATGTCTTCCCAAAGCTTCATTGGAAAAGGTAATGGCTGATAGAGTCCAATATTCTAACTAAATCCTTTGGTTGTTTGACATACTTGACAACTCTACAAAAACTTCTTCACGTCCTGTGACAATTAGGGCCAAAAATAATGTTCACTAATAATGGCAATGGTCTTATATTGACCAAAGTGTCATGTCATCCCTCCATTGTGTTTCTCCTTGATTAATTTCTCACTCACGGAGCTCCTTGGAATACACAATTGATTGCCCTTGAACAACATATCATCCTAAATCATGTAATCTAGCCACCTAGTCCTTTCTAGAGTAACAAGTTCTCTACAAGCCTTTCAAGCCTCTACAAATTTAGGATCCTTAGGGTATAGACTCTTGAGTTTGTCAAACCCAACCACTTCAACATGCATTTTTTTTAGTAACAATTATCTCCTACTTAATGAATTTGCAACCCTATTAGACCTTTTGCTTCTATGTATCAATACAAATATATAGCTTTGCACGAACTCTACCCATTTCAAATGTCTCTAATTCAATTTGCCTATTCTATTTAGGTATTGCAATGCCTGATGATTAGATAAAAGACAAATTCTTTCAACAATAAATAATGCCTCCATTTATTTAAGGCTTGGACTATTGCATAAAACTCTTGATCATAAATACAATACTTCGTCTTTGCATCATTCATTTTTTCACTAAAATAGACAATAGGTTTACCTTCTAGGCTCAACATAGCCCCAAAAATAGTTCCACTAGCATCACAATCCACCTAGAACACTTTGTTCAAATTCAAAAGTGCTAACATAGGTTGCTCTATCACCTTCTTCTTTAGCAATTCAAAACTCCTTGTAGCTTCTATAGTCCAATTGAACTCCCTTCTATTCCCCCTCATTGTTTGAGTTAGGGGTGCACATATAATACTAAAATTACTAATGAACTTCCTGTAAAAATTAGCCGGACCATGAAATGACCTCACCTTAGTGACAAAACTTAGAGTAGGCCATTCCAAGATGTCCTTCACCTTATTTGTGTCCATTTTGAGACCTTCAATGTATACAACAAACCCCAAATAGACTAACTCCATTTTGACAAAGCTACAATTCTTCAAATTAATCAACAATTTCTCTTCCCTCAACCTTCCAAGCACACTACAAATGTACAATAAATTTTCATCCAAAGACTTACTAAAAATCAAAATATCATCTAGATAGACAATAAAAAGTTTTCCCAAAAATTTATTTAGTACCTCATCCATAAGCCACATGAAGGTGCTTGGCACATTGGTCATCCAAAGGGCATGAATAACCACTCATATAGACCCTCCTTAGTCTTAAATGCACCCTTCCATTCATCTCCCTCTCATATCCATATCTGGTGATAACCATTCTTGAGATCTATCTTTGTGAAGTACTGAGCTCCACTCAAAAAGTCCATAAGATCATCCATCCTTGGCAAAGGAAATCGGTACTTGATGGTTATTTTATTTATAGTCTAAGAGTTTGTACACATTCTCCACTCTCCATACTTCTTTAATGCTAGCATTGTACATACTACACATGGACTTAGGCTCTCTCAAATTAAACTTTTTTTCAACAACTCCTAAACTTGTTTTTTTAGTTCCTCAGTCTCAGTAGGGATCATCCTATGAGTAGCCTTGTTAGGAAAACTAGATCCATGGACTAAATCTATTTGATGACTAATTTTCCTTATTAGCGGCAACCCTTTTGGAACATTATTAGAGATGACATCTTCACACTCACTTAATAGACCTAAAATTTCAAGTGGAACTTCACTACTACTTTCCTTATCCTTTCTAGGAATTAAAGCATAACACATATGTTGTTATTTTATGCCATCCAAAAATTTTCTTCCATCAACAAGACATACCCTAGCACTATTGCATACTTTTTCAACCTCCTTTATCAAGGCCTCTAGTTTTTGGAAGACTTCATCCTTTGTTAGAGAGTTTGTATTTTCATGACCATCATGTATAGCATGCCTATCAAACTACTACGACCTTCACAATAATAAATGGTAGAAATCCATTGGGATGACATCACAGATAGCCTTGTCATGATAACTCCTAATCTTGAACCTTACCATCATATTGCACCCAATTAATATGATAAGGATGTGGATGTTTCTCACTCTTGAGCTTAAGCTTTGAGACCATTTCTTCTAACACCAAGTTATCAGTGCTCCCACCATCAACAATCACATCACAACATTTACCCTTACACTTGAACCTAATATGAAACAAACTCCTCCTTTGTCTAGGTTCAATCACACTGCTCAACAAGACCCTTTCATTAAATACAACCTCTCCTCTTTCTACATCCTCTGAATGTGATTACTATGCATCATCATTCACATGAACAACCTTATTGGTGCCCTCTTTTCCTTCTATCAAAATTTTTGTTTAACTTATCCTCAACTTGTAAGGAAAACTAGTATTCCTCTTCAATTCTACTCGTTCTAACCAAACTTAACTCCTAAATGCTAGATCTTAACCCATTAAGGTAATATGGAACCTTTTCCTTGTTTGCTTCTACATGCCCCACCTTAATAAGGACTCAGTAATGCTCCTCTGTCTATTCCTCGATAGATTTTCCCACTTTCTTTAACCCTTGCATCTTCTTGAACAAATCAAGCTCATAATCAACAAGAATGAACTGCTTCTTTAGTTTGTCCACCATGCGATACCATCTTGTGATTTTCTCCTTTCCTCTTTTATTTCTTTCCAATTGAACCTCTTCCCACTAAATTTTGGCATGGCCTTTCATTTTTTCCTTTGCAAACTTAACCCTATCAGGGTCCTTGATATCCTCATACTCAAAATATTCCTCTAGCTCATTAATCTAGTCAATCAACTCATCTAGGTTTAGATTTCCCAAAAACATGCCGACATCAATTTTAGGTCTTTTTCCCAGCTTGTCAATGACCCTAAAAAGCTTCTCCTCTACCTAGTTTAGGAATTCTCTATCTCCTTCCCCTTCCTACACAATATTTCCTTCTTCTTCATTTTCCTCCTTAGTTTCATCACCTATGACAATATTCATCCCTCGATAGATCTCCTCTTGTAATGCCTAAACTTGTCTTTGGAGGGCTCTAACCTCAGGAGGAACAACTATAGCCCTTCCACCATACTCCCTTCATGGAGGCATCTTCTCTGTATATCAAAACCCACAATCACATAGTCCTTGTGCAAACTTCCTCACAGTTGGTGCTATGTCTACACACTTAGGAAAATCCACTCTAATACCACTTGATGAGGGAATAACCCAAGATAAAAAGAACCCAATAGGAAAAGGGAAATATTATTTTCAGAAGTGATATGCTATTACATTTAGTACATCAAAAATAGACTCCACAACATGCCCTATGGGATAACAATGTTATTAGATTCTAGAGAAAAACCCTTCTCATAGTACCTTCTCCCAAACTCCACCAAAAACTATGTTTACAACGTCAGAAATGACCATAAGTAACCCAAATTAGGTTTAGGGTTAGGTATACATTTTAAACTATGCCATTTTCCATCCACCACAAAACTAGAAGGTTCTAGAAAACATGTTAGAAGTCGGTGCAAAATTAGAAGAATCCAAAAATGGTAGTATGACTTTCAAGAGGCATAACTTTTGATCTAGGAATCCAATTGACGAACCATTTACATTTTAGAAAATCTCTCCAAGCACTCTATACTCCTATGGACTTTCTTTTCTTGTCACCCAGTTTTTGGGCTTGTACAAGGCCATTTAGTGCCTCAAATCTGACTTTGAAGTGCACATAGGGGGTCTCCAGGAGACTTAAAATTGTAATAACTTTCAAACCATAAAGCCATTTGACCTTATTTCTTTTCTAGCATGCTTTAAATTACAAATGTAGTCATCCCTCCAACTTAGGCCCTCTAACTTATCATAATTATGACTCAATTACAAAATAACCTATTTTCTAAATTGGCACATATCCCAAGGTGCTCAAAAACACTAACCCAAAAAACCAATAGTGGAACTATGAGAGTTGGAATCTCTATTTGACCCAAATGGGTATCTAGAAATAAAAACATAGTAAACAATAACTAACACTAAGCATATTTTTGGGTGATATCTCAAATTGAGCCTAAGAATGTAGATGAAGCATGTAAAGATGATTATTGGAAATAAGCTATGAAAGATGAATTGGATCAGATAGTAAAGAATGAGACGTGGGAGTTGTTCCCTATACTAGGAGACAAGAATGTGATAGGAACTAAATGGGTATTCAGAAACAAGTTGAATGAATAAGGTGAAGTTGTAAGGAACAAAGCAAGTTTGGTATGTAAAGGTTACTCAAAAAAAGAAGGGATAGATTATGAAGAGACTTATGCTCTAGTGGCTAGAATAGAAGCAGTAATAAATTATGAAGACACCTAAGCTCTAGTGGTTAGAATAGAAGTAGTAAGATTGTTCTTAGCCTATGTAGTATAGAATAAATTCAAATTGTATTAGATGGATGTCAAGTTAGCATTTCTAAATGGAGAGCTTAAAGAAGTTTACATTGAGTAGCCTAACAAATATCCTTTGATAAATTACAAGGACATAGTATCCAGATTGAGGAAAGCATTATATGGCTTGAAGTAAGCACCCAAAACCTGGTATGCAAGGATGGACAAATATTTGACAAAGCTTGGCTATAGAAAAGGTATAATGATGGTTTAATGATTTTGGTAATATTTGTTGATGATATCATAATTGGAGGAAATGATGAAGAAAGTAAGAAGTTTGATGAGAAGGTGAAGAAATAATTTCAAATGAGTATGATAGGAGAGATGAAATATTTCCTAAGATTGCAAATTGTATAGAATAAAGAAGGAATCTTTAGTTCTTAGACTAAGTACCTAAAGGATTTACTATAAAGGTTTGGTTTGGAAACATGAAAACCCATTGGAACACCTATGGTAACCAGACACAAGCTATCTACAAAGGATGAGTCCCTTACTATTGAGTAGAAAAAGTATAAATCTATGATTAGAGATTGGAATGTTTGACTCTTACAAGGCCGGATATAGAAAATGTAGTTGGAATTATTGCAAGATTCCAAGCTAATCCCAAAGAAGCACATTATGCAACAATCAAAAGGATATTTAGTTATCTAAAGAGAACAATATGGGTTTAGATTGTGGTATGACAGATCTAATGATTTCACTCTAAGTTCTTATATTGATTCAAAGGTATGATTGTACATCACAAAGTATAGTGGAAGTAGAATATGTTATACCAACACACAATTGCAATCAAGTTGTTTGGATGAAGTAGACGCCGAAGGATATAAGGATAGAAATGAATGAACATGTTATTATACATTATGACAACACAAGTACTATAAATATGTCTAAGAATCATGTGTTGCATTCTAAGACCAAGCACATTTCTATTAAGTATCATATGTTGAGAGAGAAAGTTGCAGAAAAGGAAATTAGATTGAAGTATGTGAGCACTAAAGAGAAGATTACAAATATATTCGCTAAGCCTCTTCACAAAGAAACTTTTGAATATTTGCAAGGTATTCTTGGGGTTATGACCCTTCCTACATTAGAGTAGAAGATGAAAAAATGCATCAGTCTAGTGTAATAGAGCACCATTGTTGTTTGGAATGAATGTTGATGCTTCCTATATGGGGGAGTATCTATGATAAAGTCATCTAGGACTCTTGTTAAATGTGGTTTTGAATAGTTTCTTTGGACACTCAATCTAATTAAGAATTAGTTGTTGCAAAGTTTGATGCAATAAAGTTGGTTGCTAAAACCTTTGAAATTGATATCAATGGGGGAGATGTTTGGTATGAAAAACAACATGCATGATAATTGAAAAAGTTTGGCATGAGTTTTTTATGTTTGGAAGAAGGACAACATACAATGGTAGATTTAAAAAAGCACATTAAGGTATATCAATGGGGAGAATGATTGATGAATATGATTTGAATGAATAGTCTTTTTTTGGTATTCTTAGAACTAGATGTTTTTCATATATGTTGCCATCAATGCCAAATGAGGAGATTTTTGGAAGCCTGAATGTTGATGATTTTCCTATGGGGGAGTATTGTAAATATGTTACTATGATGATATGTTACATTTACGACTAAGTTTTTTATTGTTGTCACCATAGCAATTTTCTATGGTATTTGAGAGAAGAGTAACAGAAAGATGAAGTTGATACAGATACCTAGTCAAGTATTCTAACTAGTCGAGGTTATAGGAGATGCTTCTGAGTATCTGATGTATGCAGTTAATGTTGGAAGAAGAAATGATAAGTCTAGAAGAAGTTATGTAAGCTTTGGTGATGTCTATTTTGAGATAGAGTCTATAGAGGCATGTTCTGGTAAATTTTTTATATCTCTTAGTAGAGTTGACATTATGAGGATTAAGGTTGAGGACATGAAGAAGACATGTTGATGATGATGTGGCTAAGTTCTCTCATCATAATATTGCATGTATGTAAAAATATTTAAGTTGAAAGGAAGAAGATTAATATTACCCCTAAGTTTAATGTGTTCTTAATGTGGTCCTATAATAATTAATTGAGAAGGTCTAACAACTAACTCAATGAACTATTTTATGGACTTGGTATAATAAAGGACATTTTCCTTTATCAAATAGGATGTGAATTGTATTAATGTGAAGTAATTGGAGAGAGAGAGAGAGAGAGAGAGAGAGAGAGAGAGAGAGAGCTAAATGAAAAGTTGAGAAGAGTAGTGAAAAAGTGAACAAAACTTCATTACTGAGGTTTTGCTAAGTAATCCAAGGTTGATATTTGGTTCTGAGGTTTGTGGCCTAGTCTGCAAGGTCTGGCAGTGATTGGTTCGATTGACAAAGCAAAGGAAAGAAGAACATAATAGTAAATTACATGTTTGAGCAGTGAACTCTTCTTGTAGTTGAAGTTTCATGTTTTGGTAGTTGGCCTATGTTGCATACATTGTACTACAACTCCTAATAGGGTTGGCACAACACCTAACAAGGCCAAAATATGCTAATAGGGATTCAAAGTCTCCTAATAGGGACTATATGTACTAAATGTTGTAATAGACTCCTAACAGGGTCCATCCTATAACAAGGAATATTTAAATTAGTACATCATCTTATGGGCATCATTCCCATTGGGTTTTCCCTTTGATTAATGGTTTCCCTAGTCAATAATCTAGTGTAATTGTCTATGTGCATCTTATCATGGTTGTTGTTTACTTTGGTTAAATGGTTAAATTTTTTTTAAGGAAGTCAAATGTTTTAATTATTGGATAATTGATTCACCCCTCCACTGCCCCTCCCCACCCACCATGCCCCAACAAGTTATCTTGGTGGACTATTGTTTCTAACACTAGGGACATGAATATTAATTATTCTAAGTTTTATTGAAGCTGACTTGACAATGTACATGATATAAGTATAAGGTCAAGTTGAGGTTTGAAGAAAAGAGAGAATGTGTGGAAGATAAAAAGGTTCTTAGAGAAAACGAATTGGGAGGATAAGAAGAATAGCCTTGTTGGATAGAAAAGATTAATCTAATTAGGAAGGATCAAGAATTTGAGTTAAAATTGAGACCTCAAATTATAAATATAGTTGGATCAATAATTAGGTCATAACATTTTTACTCTCTAACCATTGTAGTAGTGTATCAAATCTCTTAACAGAGTTAACTGAGTACTTGTGTGTTAACCGAGTAACAACAATTTCAATAGAGTTTATGTTTTGTGTTGACATCTAAGGGATCTAGGATTTATTTTTGTGGTAACTAATTCACCCCTCCCCTCTTAGTTACTCCTCATATATTTCCAACAATTGATATTAGAGGTTTTTGTGTTTGCAGAGAAGGTTTTAAGGGTCTAAGCTAAATATCAGGATATATCTAAGAAGAGAGAGTCTGCCAAGTTGAAAAAGGATAACTTTGAGTCATAGAAAGAACTTATGAAGCTACATATAGAAACCATTAGTAATTCAGGTTCTAAATATTTGTATTCTAAATATAAGGCTCATATTCGAACAATGATTGCAGAGGAGATTTCTAAAAGAAAAATTATAACATTGTGATGATTGACATTGCATCAACTCTTAACTATGCTAAATTTGATTAAGTCAAAGGGTGTGCTACTACTCATGAGATGTAGACAAAGCTAAAGGATATCTATGAAGGAGATGATAATGTGAGAAGAGCCAAGAAAAAAGGCTTGAGAGGTTAGTTTGACTAGATTAAGATGAGAGAGGATTAAAACATTGCAAAATATGTTGATAGAATCAAAGTTAGTGGTAGTGCAATAAAAACCTTTAGAGGGACAATTGAAGATGTGATAGTGGTAAGAAAGTTACTCAGAACCCTTCTCACTATCTATGTAATTAGAGTGTTAGCTATTCAAGAGATAAGATGGAATCCAAATAATTAAATAATCTTGGATTCTCTAGTGGGATGATTGAAAATATTTGAGCTAGATATCTATTATAATTATGTTCTTAGTTCTAGCAATCTTGAGTCTACATTTGAGGTAAAATTGTCACTCAAGAAGAAAGTTGAACAATTTGAAAGTGAAGAGGAAGACAGTTCTGGTAGTGATCTTGAAGCCATTGAAGCATTGCTTGCAAGAAGGTATCCCAAAGGTAAAGGAAATTACAAAGGTAAAATTCTTCAATCTATTTTTCTTGTGAAGAAGTTGGTCGCATTGGTGCAAGGTGTCCAAACAAAGAAGAAAAAGATGAAAATAAGAACAACAAGTATAAAGGAAAGAAGGATTTCAAAAGATACAAGGACTACAAGGACAAAGGAAATAAGTCTTTTTTCATGGCTAAAAATTCATATAGTAGTGATAACGATGAAATGGTCTATATTGCCATAAAAGATAAATCTGATAATAAAGAAGATAAGATGGCACTTATCTCTCATGTTAGAAAAAATGATACATGGATTATTGATAGTGGTTATTCTCATCATATGACTAGTGAGAAAACAAAGTTTGAGCATATGTAACACCATGATGGTGGGTGTGTAAGATTTGGAAACAATGAACCACGTTGCATCAAAGAAAAGGGTTGTATCTCACTAACCAATGAACTTAGATGTGATAATGCTTATTGGGTTGAAGGACTAAAATATAATCTACTAAGTGTGGCACAATTGAATAAAATTTAATTCAAGGTAAAATTCATGAATAGGAAGGCCAGGCTACTAGATGGAAAGGAAATCTAGTTGGATCTAGTAATCAAATGAAAAGTAACTTATTCTACCTAGATCTAAGTGAAAGTTCATGTTTCATTTCTCAAGTAGAAGAAATATGGGTATGGCATAAAATATTGTGTCATGTGAACTTTGATAACCTAATCAAGATAAGACAAATCAAAGGGTGAGAGGTATTCCTAGTTTGAGGAAAACTTATATGGACCTATGCAAAAATTGTCAAATTGGTAAGATGGGCAAGACAAGTTTCAAAAGAAAGAACTATCATTGAGAAGAAGTCTTGGAGCTAGTTCATATAGACTTTTGTGGACCTATTGGAAAATAGAGCTACAGTGGTATCTGGCTAGAATTGAAAAAGAATGAGGAAAGAAAACAAAGTGTTTAAGGTCATATAGAGGGAGTGGATTCATTTTTAATGAATTCAATAAATTCTACACTAGAAAAGGAACCAAAAGACAAGTATCAGCTTTTGGTACACCTCAGTAGAATGGTATAGCAGAATGAAGAAAAAGATCAATCATGGATTGTGCAAGAACCCTGATGATAGAAAAGAATTTTGAAATCAAATACTAGAAGAGAGAAATAAGTACAATATTTCATACCTTGAATAGAGTACAATTGAGGAAAGACTCAAATCAGACTCCTTATGAACTATGGTATGGCTACAAACCCAATGTAGGTTACTTTAGAGTATTTGGTAGACAACGTTATATCTTGAAGGATATTGGGAAGCATAAATTTAATGTCAAAAGTGATGAAGGCATATTCCTAGGATACTCCAATAGAAGTAAATAATACAAATATTTCAATTTAACCACTCATAAGATCATAGAAAGTACACATGTGAAGATTGATGAGTTTACAAAAAAGAGTAAAGAAGAGAGCAACAAAGAACCTGAGGACTACATAAATATTATTTACTTTGAACTTGATACATTGCCTAATCTAGTTTGAAGTTAGTAGACTTCACCTCCCGAGTCCCAAAAATCTCTAGAAGCCCTTGATTTACAGCCAATGCAACTTGAGTCACAGTCTGAAGGACCAAAATCATATTCAGAAACTATTGAGTTGCAACCAGTGCAACCCAAGCATGTTGAAGAAGATCATGGTGAGACAAGTGAAATTTTTAGCATGAATTTTGATGATACTACATTGGGGGAGTATCTTGAGCATTGGTGAGTATTGATATGTTGTATTCATGATTGTATTTGTCAGTAATGTCAACATACTAGTAATTTTGTTAAGAGTGGAAGAATAGTAGTTAGTAATCTTAGTATGCATAGAAGATGAGGAAGTTTTAGATGATCCACAATGGAGGGAAGGTTCCCAAGAATGCCTTAATGACATGGTTTAAAGGACTAAGTCTGATTTGATGTTGTACAGAAGTCACACTTGATTTACTAGAGGTAGTGTAAAAATAGAGCATTGGAACATAGAGTTCTAATTATCTATTGCTATCTTTCATTTGAGATTTAATGAAGATGATGCACAAATAATAGTGATAAAAGACAATCATTTGATGATGCTAGCATGTGCACAAGGCATGGTTTCAAACATGCAAAGTTTTTGTATAAACTGTGAGTCGACAGTGTTGTTGTAATTATGAATTGATTAATTATCTTATTTTATATTTGGGATTTTGAACTTGAACTTGAACTTGAACTAACCTTTAGGTTCAAGTTAAAGTTCAAGTTTTGCATATGTGAATAGGAAGGTCAACAACTGGGACAATGAATGACATACTTTTAACATTTCCCACTACTAGCTAAACTTGAACTTGCACTTGAACTAACTCGAAGGTTCAAGTACAAATTTGAGTTAGGAACTCCCAAGACTTAAATAGTAGACTTTAAGGATGAAGAAAAATACAATTGTAACACTAATCAAACACACCCTTAGAGAAGGGAACAAAGCCATGAACTACCTAGCTATATTGGGGATAAACCATGAAGAATGGAAGATGGTGACTAAGATGGAGGGGACACAAGACTTAAATCATGAATTATTTTAAATAATTGCAAATATAATGGTACAAGGTTGAATTTTTACAAGTTTTAGATGGACAACCAAGCATCCTAGCTAGCAGAGTTCTAGCCCCATGATCATTAAGGGTAACAATACTACTGTAATGTGTTCGAGTGTGATTTGAAATTATCACATTAATGAGATTTTATCCCTCATGAGGAAAAAAAGGAAAAGCCATATGATTTTAATAATAAAGTTATATGATATGAATATCAACCCATATCTATCTATTTTATTCCCCAAGAAGGTTACTTATTTCAATATTAGAAACTTATGGCATTGAGTCAGAAAGTACCCCACTCAACTATGATGATATGTGTCACATGTCAACATGATTTACTACATTAATCACATCAACAATAGGGATAAATCTATATGTGTGAAAAGGTACAGAGATGGCAATGAGGGAAAGATTTGTGGCAAGATCTTTTTACTACTAAGTATCATAATTTTCATCACCCTTATTTTGAAACACAAAGTTTTTCTCTACATTCTAAGTCTCTTAATAACACCCTTAGTCCTTAGTATTTGGAGATAGCTTCCATGACAAGTGGGGTTGTAGATAGAGGTGCAGTCAAGCTTATTCTAGGTCTTGAGAAAACTAATTAGTTGTATGAGATGGAGAACATTATGGGTGGCCCATTGAAATGTGTGGAACCTAGAAACAATAAAGAATTAGAGAAGAATAAGGATATATGTGGTTACTTTTTTAGGGAGGGATTACATTCTTTTATACTGGAAATGAAAGACAACAATCACCATCTTCACTAAGTTTTCTAACTCATGGAACAAGGGTTAGGTGGAGATAGGAAGTATCAATTTTGTAGTGATGCTAGAGCTGATTGGTGAAGTGACATGCCTAGACTATATTGGTGTGCGGATTGAAACAAAATGTACACTAGATTATAAAAAATTTAGGCATAAATTCTTTAGAGGAATGGAAGACCTTGTTAATGTGAGTTCTAGAAATGGGTATGCTAACCTTGTTAGAAATAGATAATACTTGGGAATTAGGGGTTGGGGGGGGGGGGGGGGGGGGGTGTTGAATCAGTATTCTACAAAATTTTGCCCACAACTAAATATTCTTAATTACCCCATAACCTGCATATCAAAATAAACCAACAATAATGAACAATAAGTATAACCACACACATAATTAACTCACACCACCATTATTTGTTAACTAGGGAAACCCTAGCCAAGAGAACACCCCCGAATGGGGATGATACCCACTAGATGATTCACTAAACAAAAGGATCATGTTAAGGATATTGACCCAGTTAGGAGTCTATGAAATACATATAGTGTCTTGAGTTTCTATTAGGAGACTAGGCCTTGTTAGAAGCCTTAACCATGTTAGGAGTTGGTAGATCAAATACAATGTATGCAAGAAGAGCCCACTACCCTAACATGCAATAATACAATTTAGTTCTTCACAAGAAAATATATACATAAAATACTTATTGTCTACTATACTTCACACTTGTTCATATCATACAACATAATTTACATCATTAAAGCTCTCATATCTTTTAGATTGTTCACACATCACTTAACACTTGATTGTTTATCATGGATAGCACACTCATCTTTACAAGATAAGATATTTACTTATACCTCACATTTTCACAAAACTATGCTCAGTCGGCCTTCATGTTTTCACATGCTCAACATAATAATGTCCACATAGTTAGGTCATCATAACTTAGTAATTATTGTGTAACCAAAATAATTCCTAAGGCCGTACAATCCAATTCTTTACTATTCTTTGTTCTACACTACTAAATACATGTACTAATATTGAAATCATAAATCTCGCCATATACTCCACACATATCTATGCATCGGCATATGTCATTATGATACTATGATGGATTTTTCCTTAATTTCACAAGAGATAACTCTCAACAAGTTGTCTTTACAGTTAACATATGTTCACTATGTTGCTACAAACTGTCCAACACTTAGATAATTTTCTATATCTAAATGCATAAATTAAAACCATTAAGACATCTACTTGACCATTACAAAAAATCTCCCCCTTTGGCATTGATAGAGGCATTTATGAAAATTGGCTGAGTCTAAAATGATGTCATACACAAAAAAAAACAAAAAAAAGTAACTACAAAATTGCCTTCGAAACATAACAATTTTATTCATGTTTCGATGGATCATTATAGTCCTTATCACTCCTTACATTGATACATGCATAAGATCCCCTTTACATATACTTATACATCTATACAATTTTCCTTCTCATAATATTCTCCCCCTTTGACATCAATGTCAAAGGTGCCAAAACTTGTATGCATAAATCTAGGCATCCTATTACTATCAACCTGTTAATCTAAAAAAACAATTTGCATATACAACCTTTAATCATTATATTTCTTTCTTCTAGTTATCCTTTACTATATCTAAGATACTAATTAGTGCACAAAGTGCATAGGATGCCACTTCAACTGCACTCAAACCAGTATAGGCAAACTTGCCATAGGAAGCCATAGCTACAAGACTTTCCTCAAGTTGTCTCTACAAAATGTTGATCTTAGATGACAAAATTTCTCTAAGATTAGAGAATCTTCTTGTTGCTTTCTCTTTTTGAGATTCCATATCTTTGATCATGCCATGTATCTTATCTAGTTCTAATCCATAGTCTTCAATTGTAGATTCTGGGAGTTATAACTTGACAATGAGTGTTTCAAGCTCACTTGTCTTACCTTTTATATTACTCTCATAATCTACAAGGTACTTGTATGACCACTCACATTATTCATAAAATATTTTCCCTCATCAATATGCTTTCTCAGTCCTTTGATGTTTCCATCAAGTGCTTTCAAAAAATTATGCACATTGGTACAAACTTGTGTTGAATAGAGTTGCATCATGCTTAAATCTGAAAAAAAACTTGTGCTAAATCTGAATTTTTTTTTTGCATATACAAATTTTAATCATTTTATTTCTTTCTTCTAGTTATCCTTCACTATATCTAAGATACTAATTAGTGCAGAAAGTTCATAGGATGCCACTTCAACAGCACTCAAATTAGTATAGGAAAACTTGTCATAGGAAGCCGTAGTTGCAAGACATTCCTCAAGTTGTCTCTACAAAATGTTGATCTTAGATAGTAGAATTTCTCTAAGATTAGAGAATCTTCTTGTTTGTTTCTCTTTTTCAGATTCCAAGTCTCTAATCATGTCATGTATCTTCTCTAGTTCTAATCCATAGCCTTCAGTTCTAGATTCTGGGAGTTGTAACTTGACAATGAGTATTTCAAGCTCACTTATCTTACCTTTTATCTTACTCTCATAGTCTGCAAGGTACTTGTATGACCACTCACATTGTCGATACAATATTTTTCCCTCATTAATATTATTTCTTAGTCCCTTGATGTTTCCATCAAGTGCCTTCAAATAATTATGCACATTGGTACAAACTGTGTTGAATAGAGTTACATCATGATTAACTTGAGCTTGCACTAAAGTTGTTTCTACTAGGGTTGTAAATTCCTTATCAAAGGTTTTCACCAACTCCACGGCATTCAACTACAAGTCTAGAATAGCTATAGTTTTAGTAACTGTCCTCTACATCCTATCTAAGACATCAGTTAATGTCTTCTCCAAAGACTTTATAGATTTATTCTTCTCAAATAACTTACTCAAAGTGCTTGTCAGGCCTTTCTAATCTTCATTATCAGATGGAGTAGAAACTGTTGTTGATGTTCTAGCTACTTTTAATAATGAAGCTATAGTAGGAATAAATGTAACTACCATTTTCTTCTCTTCCTTGGCTCTCTTCTTTTCCTCAACATCCTTCTTTCCATCCTCTTCATCTTGCTTCTTCTTCTCTTCTTCTCTTCTCTTTTGCTCTTCTTCTTCTTTCCTCTTCTTTTCCTCTTCTTCTCTTCTTTTCTTTTCTTCTACCTATTTTCTTTTCTCTTCTTCTTCTTTGTTCTTTTCTACCTATTCTCTTTGTGTCCTTTCCTTTCTCATTGCCTCTACCTCTTTCTTCTTTTCTTCCTTCTCATCAACAAAGCTGGAGTAGGCAATGATATTGCCAACAATAGTCACTCCATATCTTGCAAAAGGATTCTCCTTTATATCCATAGTTATGCATGTACTATCCACTTGCATGGATTCAATACCCATAATGATGTAAGGTGGTGAAAGTGCTTGTTGTATCTACTCTTCTTTTTCCTTTTCACTAGAAGGTGTATCTTCCTATACATATATTTTACTATTAGCCTTTATCTGTGCACTCACTTTAGGTACAAAGGACATATATTTTACTATAGCCTCCTCTTTTTCTTCTCTAACTTCCTCATAATTGCATCCCATCAAAAGAATTTATCTTCTTTTATTTTGTAGCAAGGGCTCAATACCATTCAAAACTATGTTTGATTCCTCTTTGGATCCAACATCACATAGTTTATTTATTGTTATGATCCTTATATTCATATCTTCTTCCAACACTCTCTTCTTCCTATTAATCAACCTAGTTTATAGGTCTTCATGAATCTTATTTTGTATATTCTCAAATTTTTTCTCTTCCTTATCATATTTTTTATGATATAATTCTCTAAATGTCTTCTATCCATATTACTATGCATACTATAATATTTTTTTAACTGCACAAAATTATCAACATTTATTATTTGCATTTTTAGATTTTCTACCTTGGGTTTCCAAGCTTTCTTTCATGTTTTTGTCCTTACTTCTTCTGCATCATTTTCAACAAGTTTATCTTCATCTTCATCTTCAAAGCATTTTGAAGGGCTTATTTGCATTTTTTTTCTTCTCTTTCCCAATTTGCTAGCAATCTTCTTGACCCTTTTCTTGGCTTGCGGTGTATGCTCTTGCTTAACCTTTACCGATCTTCTTGATTTCCTCTATGTAGTAGGTGCTTCCACCTTTGGTTTCCTCCTAGTCTATTCATGCCTTTCTCTTACTGGTTGCACTTGTGCAACAATTGCATAAGGTGCAATAGGATGTTCTACACAAGGTTGTGCTACTATTACTCCCTCTAAAGGTCATGCCATAGCAATGGGAGTTGCTTCCAACACCTCAATTTGACCACTGGCTTTCATCTCCATAGAAATTCCTTTAATCTCATTGAATTCTTGTCTTGTCTTTTGAGATTCTTTAAGAATGGAATCTATTTCCTTTTCAACCTTTTTTTTCTTTCTTTGCTATATAGTTCAAACTGAACTATTCTTAATCTCTCCTCATAAGTTCGCCATCTAGGGAACTTTGTGTCCTTCTCAAATTCAAGTATGATCTTCACATAACCTTCTCTATGCTCATCTCATAACCCATGATATCAATGAATTTGATTCTAGGAATCAATGCTTCCATGCAGGTTTTGTCTATTTCCACCACGAAGCATAAATCTTCCTTTTACTTCTCTACTATAAAGGGAGGTAATCTATACCTTAGTTTTATCTCTGATTGGAAACTTTTCATCATTCTATCAATGTCATAATCTTTGAAATTAATTGGTTGGATTTGTAGCATTAAGTCACCATCTTCATTGTGCACTCACTACTATCCCAATTTATCAATTTGGGAAACTTTCTTGAAGTGCAAAAGAATATATGAGTCAAAAAAGACTCAAATTTGAATACTGTATTCTTAGTTTTCTTGAACCTTGCAATGTTATCCAACAATTGCATTCTAATATTCTCACATAAGTTAATCTTTCTTCCTTCAACTTCCATTACATATGATGTATGAAGAAATCCATTTGTTATTGAGTTACCCCTTATCCATGGTTTAACTTGTACCCCAATGTCTTGGTTAATAATTTTACTCCTCTATATTGAATAGGTTTAACCTTCATGTTCCTTCTGTCAAACTTCATCTTCAGGTTCATCTCAACCATTTCCTAAAATTCTTCTCATTTACATGATTATATCCCTCGTTTCTCAATCACACGACCTTATGAGTCAGGTCTTTATCAATAACAATCTTTTCATCTCCTAACCAAAACATATCATGTATTCTACTCAAAAGCATTTGGGTCTAGTTGTGCTTATAAAATTCCATGTAAAAAATATACTTCACCAAATTCAATTTCTCTAGGTGTACATACTCAAACTTCAAGGATAGGTCACTATTACACATCTTTCCCAAGTCCTCATGAATTTCATCATCACCTATGCTCTCAATCTTAAAGTGAATGCAACTTCTTATATCTTTGACATATAACACATTTTCTAGAACTTGGAAAAATACACCCTTTGGATCATCCAATAAAGCTAAAAATAGATGCTTCTTAAACTCATACATTAGTCTATCACTTATACCATGCACTTTATGACTTGACATTTTAACTTTAATTACTATAAAACTACATTCAACCTTTGTAAAATATGTTAAAACTATGATTTAGGGCTTCTACAACTTTCTACCTCTTAGACCACACTTTGTACATCACGTCACTATGAAATAGCTCTTTAATTCACTCAAAATACTTCACATGAACAAATGGTACATACAATCTTTGTTGTTATACTTAAATCATTTCAAATCACACTACACATTAAATGAATATCTAACACCAATTCATATATTTTCTCTATTTACAAGTAAGTTCATTTCTTAATTCTTTCTTACTATGATCATATCAAGACATGCACTTGAACATGACCTTCTGTCTATTTCCTTAACCTCATGTTAACTTCACAACTTCCAATTCTTTCTCTAACATTAGTTTTGAATGACCGATGCTCTATTACTACTAGAGCTTCTTAATTTAGGTAGAATGAGTCATAGACAATATATGACTTCAATGTCCTATCTGATGCATTGAAAAATCATTCCTCAAAAACTATATAAGAGCTTTATGGATCTTTAGCTATCACAAATGCTTCCTTTAATTCATCAATATGTTCCTTTATTGCTTCCTTCTGACTATTGTTACTTCCAATATCATTCCTTCTATCATTTTTATTTTTCTTACTTCTATTATCTTGATTCCTATTAAAATTTCCATCTATCCATTCTACAAAATCTTGTTGTGTGTTCAAATTTACTACATAACTAACATACATTTGCATTTCTCCTCTGATTAGTTCCATTATGATTCTTAGGTGCTTTGCAATCCCTTGCAATGTGTCTAGAGTTGTTACACTTGTAACACACAAACTACTTTTTCTCACCATTAGATGTCTCTCCATCATTGGATCTATTTTGTGATCTTCCTCTTTCATTACCTCTAGGGCTAGTATTCCTAGACATTCTACTATTTGTATTATTACAATCAAACTTAAGTTTCTTACATTCTATTGCTTTATGTCTATAACAATGACAATTATTACAATAGAAAATAGTAATGGGTTTAAAAGGCTTACTTGTACAATCTCATTTCTTTTTTCCAACTTCATTACAAATGAAGCATCTACCTGTAAACACACATTTTACTTCCTTGATGGTTCATCTTTCTTAGCTTTATTGACTAACTCTATTTTATTAGGTTCATTAGGTTTAGCTAACAAATCAATTAACTCAATTTCCTTTGATACTTTAGTAGATGTACTTCATTCTACCTTACTCAAATCTAATTCCTTAGGGGATTCAATAATTGGATCTGATTCTCTTCTTATTTCAACTTTTTTGGCTGATTTCTCTGCAATCAGATATCCAAGTCATGTCTTGTCATAAGAAGTTCTCTGACGAAATATCTGCTAATCTATCTTTTCACTACTAGAATAAAGTTTCTCTATTTTATTCTTAGCTTGTGTGAATTCTCCTTTCACAATAATGTTTTACTTCTCTAACTAAGCATGTTCAATATTGATAGTATCTAATTTAGATGTAACTTAACTAGGATCTAAGATCTTCATTCTCATTTTTCAATCCTGGTTCAGTATTGCCACCATTTTTCTTAAGACTCAATTTAAGCTCAACAATTTTTTGTTCATGTTTCAAGATCTTGTTTTCTTTTTGAAGATCTCCTACTTCATCATTATCACTAGTCTACACAATAAATTCCTTGCCATATTTTAAATCATCAATCTTGTCTTTTAACTTTCCAATAAAAACTTTCACATCTTCATATCTATCTTTCAGGTTACCTCTTTCTTTAGTAAGAAGGTCAATCTTCTCAAGAGCTTCTTCTATATTTTTCTTCAACTATTCCATGACTTCAATAATCTCACATATGCTATTTTACTTCTTCAAAGTAACTAGGTTCTAATACCAATTGTTAGAAATAAATAATAATGAGAAGGGGGGGGGGGGGAGGGGGGCTGTGAATCATTATTCTACAAACTTTCCCACAACTGAATATTGTTAATTATTTTATAACTTTCATATGAGATTAAACCAACAATGTTGAACAATAAATATAACCATGCACATAGATAACTCATAACACCATTATTTGTTAACTAGAGAAACCTTAGCCAAACAAAATCCCTGATGGGGATGATACCCACTAGATGATTCACTAAACAAAAGGATCTTTTTAAGGACATTGACCCTATTTGGAGTCTATCAAATACATATATTGTCACGAGTCATTGTTAGGAGTTGGTAGAACAAATAGAATGTATGCAAGAAGAGCCCACTTTCCTAACATGCAATAATGTGATTTATTTATTTAGAAGAATAGATATGAATAGATATACATACAATACTTTTTGTCTATTGCAATTCACACTTGTTTTGATTATACATCAAATTTCACATCACATAAGGCTTGTATATCTTTCAAATCATTCCCACAAAATTTTGTATATCACTTGACACTTTCTTGTCTATCATAGATATCACACTTTTCTTCACAAGATAAGATCTTCACTTATACCTCACATATTCAAAAAACTATGCTTAGTTGGCCTTCATGTGTTCACATGCTTGACATAATAATGCCCACATGGTTTATTCATCATAACTTAGTAATTATTTCGTAACCAAAATAATTCCTAAGGTCATACAATCCAATTCTCTACTATGCTCTACTTTGCACTATTAAATACCCATACTGATATTTAAATCATAATTCACATTGTATTGTTCATACATATCTACACATTGACATACATTATCTTGATATTATCATGAAGTTTTCCTTAACTATGTAAGAGATAACTCTCAGTAAGTCATCCATACACTGAACATCTGTTCATTGTGCTGATATAAATTGTCTAACACTTCGATAATGTTTTATATCTAAATGCATAAATGAAATATTAAATGTATTTTTCCATAAATGACAACCATTAAGACATCTATCTATCCATATTGTGAACATGTCTTTCCTTTCCTAGTCCCTTTGGAGCCATTTGTTACTAGTTAATTAAGTATTTTACTCTTGAAGGTAGATATACGACCTATCATGGCTACCATTTCCCTTTGTTTAACATGTTCCATCATAGGGGAAAAGTGAATATCCCTTTCCCGATATATTCCTCTCTAGTCAACAAGATTTTCCTATGTGAAAACCCCCCATCCACCAAGAGCTCACTTTTATCCTCTACCATCATGTTTGTATTCAACATCTGGGTTTTGGTAGATGTCTCCTATCGATTGAAAACCCTACTACTCCTAAAGGGCCTAAATATATGGTGGTTATTGAAGAATTATGCTAAAAAAAAATCACTTTGGAGTCATCCCATGTCACAGAAATACCTCAACCCTCCAATCCCAAGAAGTTTATCACTTCCAGGGAGCAATCCCTTTTTCTTGAAGTACCCAAAACATATAAGAATGCTTCTGCTAAATCAAGCCATGCTAGGTCCCTAAAAAAGGGAGAATGGTGGACAAAATTATTGAAATTGATAATAATGATGGGGAGGAATTTTCTAATTTTAAGGTGGAGCAAAGAGCCAAGGATTCCAAAAAATCTCAAGGGTAATACTAGTTCTAAGGAAAGAAGATCTACAAGGAGGAAAGAAAGGAGGACTCCCATAATTCGCAAATGGAGGAAAGGCATAAGAGACAAAATTGGAGGAAACTCCATAGAAAGATGGGGGTTACTCCTTTGAAGATGTTAATTTCAAAGTGGAAGCAAAGGATTCTAATGAGGAAACTCAAGCTCCAAAAGAAACAAAAATGGTGGTGGATCTGGGAATTTTTTGGTGATGAAGAATTCAATTCCTCTAATAAAAATGAGTTTGGGGAACAAGATTTCTCCCCTATATCTATCTAGAGATAGCTAGAAGACTTCAAAAAGGACTATGAAAAATGTTTCACTAGAATTAGTGAGAATATTGGTGTGCTAAACATAAAGTTCAATATGGTCATCACTCAACTTAAGCTAGGTGTGGTTGTTTCTACAATATGCAAGGTAAAGAAGGAAATGATGAGAAAGCTCATGTTTGGGGTGATCAATGGGTGAAAGGTGAGCCAAACCAAGGAGGAAAAGTACAATAAGATTAAGAGTTCCACACAAATTGAGAACTAGATGGATGAGATCAAGTACCTTAATGAATATTGGGAGAACAACAACTAGGCCTAGCTCTAATTTTCTATGTTTTTAGAATATTTTTAGTTCTCTAGTGGTTGCAAGTTTTATTTGTGGTTTCTGATGCTATTGAGTTGGCCTCTCATCATTGTTAACTATATTAATCCCCACTATTGTTGGGGTAGAAAGACCTTTGTTTTGGTTAGTAAGTTTAGTCATTTATAGTTTAGACTTACATTAGTTTTAGATATGGTTGGTTTAAATTGTTCAAAGAACATGGTATGTTTTGATTTTTTTGTGGTTTTGTAATTTCTTGGTAGGAATCTAACTATTGGGGTCAGAGTTAGTTTCTCTAGTGCTTGGCTATAATGGCCTAGAGTAGAGATGGTCTTTTCTTTCTGCTATTATCTGGGTTTAGGACCCTCTTCCTCCCTTTTTAAAGTAAAACATTAATGATAAGTTATACAAATCGATTTTGATCACAACCTTTATTTTACCACTCCTAAAGGACAATTATTTTCATTGTTTGACTATGAATATTTTATAAGATAACACAAAAGATTGTTTTGTCTTTTATTGGACCATCATCTAAAAAATTATCTTTGATGCAAATAGGGAGATCTCTTTAGATAAATAAAACATTGTACCTGATAGTTTATTTTAAATATACTTCCTTTTTTATGAAATTTGAACATGGTATATATAAAATCAAACATGACATATGTAGTAGTGTGTATATAATACATGTTTCCAAATTACATTTTATCAACAAGAACATTGGGTCTTTAAAATACCAAGGAACAATATCATATGTCAATCTCTTGACCTTACAAATACTGCTACTATTTTCATCTTAATTGACACCCAATATGTTTAAACCCTTTATAAATATTAAGAAAACAAACTACATGTATTTATCTAAGCATATCTACATAGGTTAATCAAACACCATTTACATTTAATGAAGGCCCCATCAATTATCATAATGTGACTTATAGATGGTTTTATAATATTAACACAATACCATCTTCCAGACATCTTTTCCAACTTATTTCAAACTTGTAATCTAGGACTGAGATCAATGTAGATGCATACTGATTTGCCACACAATCAAATCAAATAATGGAATTAAAATTTATGAAGATAGATCCTCATATCGAATCCTTATAGACATGTTGCAAGTGAGACTCTAATATATAACTCTAATAACCATCTAGAGTATACCTCTTGAAACACAACTCTTGCAAAGTACAACTTTTCATACACAATTGTTTATCATCTAACATGAACATCATATCAAAAGATTCAGAAACTTAGGCCTTTCCTAATTATTGTAAGTTCTAGAATTGAAACCTTATCTAATATCATGTTATGCTTTGGGAGGATTTTTACAAATCTAATAGCATAGTTTGTGTATTATGTGTGTTTCAAATGCAAGAATCTCTCTTGCATTTATATTTGGGAACGAGCAAAGAGATACACATCCCTTCATGGGACATGTCTATGCATTATAGTAAAATTAATAGAATAACAATTAATCATATAATCATATATATAAATATGTGTGTGTGTACACACACACACACACACACACACACACACACACACACACACACACATATGTATATATGTATATGTATATGTATATGTATATATGTATATATGTATGTGTGTGTGTGTGTGTGTGTGTGTGTGTTCAACATTTTTGTTTCATATCATTTATGTGACAGAAGCTACAAAACATCAACATTGACATTCCTTTCTTCAATAATTTAAGGCAGAGTACTCTGATATCTTAAGTTGTGGTTCTTGTGTTTCTTCTAGATGTTCTAGATTATGTGGGGAGCCATCAGATTCAAAAGAATATTTTCCCCTTTATTTTGATCTAGGCAATTCCTTTGCATAAAGAAGCCATGGACCAAGTTAGGAAGAGCACAACTAACATTCACTCACTTTAGGAGAATATTCTAGTCATTGAGAGAGTAGTTGCACTATAAAAGGAGATGAATAGTAGTTTCATCTTTATTACCAAAAAGATAACACCTATTAGGAAGAATAATGCATTTTTTACACACATTACATTAGTAGTTAACACTTTAATTTGTGGAAACAAACAGTAAAAATATTGATTTTAGGAACTTAACATTTTTAACTGGTTCTCTAGCTCAAAAAGGATTATCATGATCCTTAAAGGGCGTAGATTTAACATAAGAGATGAGGAACATTGGTATTTTTGTTCCAAATGGTCTTATTAGGTATGCCTAGTCTAACAAACCAAGAAAAAAGACTATTGTCAATTGGGGCTAGAATAGGATTCATCTCTTTAAGTTTTATCAATTTTTTATTACTCTAGTAGTTGCTAGCTTTAAATGCCAAAAAATATTTGTACTAGAATATCTGCATGTAGAAAACCTATCACGAAGAAGAAAAAGACAAGAAGAGGCAAGGGTTTGATCTAAAAATACACAAATTGTATATTCAAATGAAGAAGAGATTATGAATTACAAAGAGATCAATCCTTATAAAAGGAGACCAAAACCAAAAAATGATAACCTAATAAGTTACAAAGGGTAACTTAAAGGTGAAAGCTATTTATTAATTACTAATTAATTATTAAATAGAGAAAGATTAAAAATGTATAAAGAAAAATCTTAAGAAGGGAGAAAAGGTAATTTAATAAATTAAATTAAATTAATCTTTTTCTCTAACACCCCCCCTTAAGATGACCAACAATGTAGTTACAAACAATGCAGAAAGAGCAAGGAAACTACAATGTAATGCTGAAAGCAAATTTGGATCTTGACAATAAGGCCTGATGAGGTACCCAAGCACAACAAAATCTCTATGAAATAGAGAAATAGAGAAAACCTAGTGGGAAAAACTCTACTCCAAAAAGAGATAGCTGAAAAATCTAGTGAAAGATTGTAGAAGCCTCCAACTAGAGGAATATTCCAGAAAATAGGAACAAAGAGTGACCATGAAGAAAACCATTGAAGCATGAAGAAAGTGCAAACTCTATCAAAAGGAAACTACTGATCTATAGAACCTCCTTTAAAATAGAACCTAACACTATAATCTACATTGAATTAGGAGGCAAATAAAGGCAAACAACTGAACTCAAAAAATATAGATAGCATAAAACATCAAAGCCTGAGGAGATGATCAATCAAACCAAGGAAGGTTGCAACCAAAAGTAGGAATGAAAATAAGAGTGTCTATATGGTAGATGACCCATCTCACTGAAATGCATAGGTATCTAGCCACTACAATCGCCTAGTACATAGGATCAAATAATAAATACATAGCTCACTCCAAGGAACCAAGGAAGCATTAGAAAAAAAAGAAGAACTAGCACCCCTCCCTGCCCCACAATGTAGACAAGGGTGAGGTGACATGTAGCTGAGAAAGTGGGCCAAAAATCTCCTATAAAATAGAAAGAACCAAGAACATCAAGAGTGAGGAAGAGGTATAAACACCTATAAAGGCATGTATCATTGACACATCATGAGGCTAATGTCATGGAAGGGACACTCACTTGACAAAAGAAGATGGCACTAAAAGGAAAACAACTATCTGCCAATGGCACTTTATAATGTAGTGCAAGTACAATAAATCACAATGATGAGAAAGATCCCAAAAATGTGAGGAGTGGCACTTTATCTCAATGTATTTGTATAAACATTCTTACAAATGATATCAACAATGATAAAAAAGGGAAAGAGCTGATACAATAGATAGTAGAGCTGAAAAGAAGAGATCTCATACCAAGAAAATGATCCCCAGACCTGAAACACCTAAGATATCCACCATAGTGCAAAAAAGCAAAAAACATTATAAAAAGAGCATGACACAGAATCTAGAAGAAATTATAGCATTTTTAAAAACTAGATAGAACCAACTTTCCAAAAATATAACATTTTTGAAAAATAGAGATGGGACACTCAAGATATGCCCTTCAGAGTGAAAAATTGAACATCCATCTTTGACCTACCAAAATAAGCAACTAAACTACATCAAAACCAAAAAACACCTGCACCAATGTCTCCTCCTTGAAACTAGCTTTTTGGCACTTCTTTTAGATCAAAAAAATACATCTATATCCTCAATTTATAGTGAAAAACCCAACAAGAGGTCAAAAAAGGACTGGAGGGTTTATAAGAGGGCAGATGTAGAGCTGATGTCATGCTGACATCATCATTTGAATACAAAACTTTTGATGGCTTGAAGGTCATCACAGCAAAAAATGATTGCCACATGGTAGTGGGCCCCAAAAATGATGTTGCATAGCTTGCATGTGGTAGGTGTCGATGTGGCACTAGTGCCATGTGGCACATGCTAGAAGTGCCACGTGGGCAAGGAGATAGAATGGCTACAGAGGCGGTGTAGTGGCTGCAAAATAGAGGAGGTGGGGTGGCTAGCGAAGGTGGAGCGGTGGTGGGACTGGAGCAATAGGGAAAACTGGCAATGGCAATAGAAACTAGTGATAGTGGCTGAACCTAGCAGGAAGCTGATAGAATTTAGTGAGCGGTGGCAGAATCTGGTGAGCTAGCAAGAAACTTAGAAATCTAGCACTGCAGGTTAGAAAAGCAGTCAACAGTTGGCAAAATAGAAAATCAGCACTAAAAATGGGTTTCACTCACCAAGAAAATGACAACGAGCTATGTTTTATTTTCTTAATTTTTTTTGCAAATTTTGCATCTCGAACTACGTATAGAGGCCATATGATCCTACCAGGCAAATTTTTTGCCTTCCAGATCAACATTGTCCAAAATGGACAAACTTTATATGGAAACTAGGGTTTTGACACCTTTTGGATCCATCTGTGAAGTCCATTTATCCTCAAACTAATTTGAAAATTGGTGACCCCCCTATTTTCTTAGGAAATACCCAAAAAACTCTAGATTTGATCCCTCAAACCCTTGTTTTTTTTTTTCTCCAAATAACAAACAAGCTACAACAACTCTGGCTCTGATACCATGTAGGATTTGAGAAAATATGCAAATCAAATCCATGAAGCCCTAGAATATCTGCATGTAGAAAACCTTTCATAGAGAAGAAAAAGACAAGAAGAGGCAAGGGTTTGATATGAAAAAATGCAAATTGTATATTTAGATGAAGAAGAGATTATGAATTACAAAGAGATCAATCCTTATAAAAGGAGATCGAAATCCAAAAAGTGTAACCTAATAAGTTACAAAGGGTAACCTAAAGGTGAAAGCTATTTAATAATTACTAATTAATTATTAATTAAAGAAATCTAAAAAAATCCATAAAGCAAATTCTTAAGAAGGGAGAAAAGAAAATTAAATAAATGAAATTAAATAACCTTTTTCTCTAACAATATTTGTAATCTCTCATGTGTTGGAAAAATGTGAGGTTTCCATAGATAGGTTTATCTTTTATCCAATTATCATCCAAAAACTTAACCCTCCTTCTATCTCTGAGACTCCATCTTCTACCAAAAAACACACAATATTTGTAGTCTTCTTGATACTATTCCAAATCTTGTATCCATTAATCAAGTTCTCAGAATAAAGATAGTCCTTAAGGTTAGGGGTTGCGAAGAGGTACATCTTCTTAGTTATGGCTTTCCACTCATTTTTTTCATCAAACATTCCCCATGTCTACTTTACAAGGAGGGATTTATTCATCATGGGAATGTGTAGGATAACCAGGGGCCAAAAAGTGGTGATATGAAAAAAACCAGTTTAATCTAAATTTGAGGAAAAAAAAATGGTTTCTTAAGAATTTAATCATCTTTCTATGCATATAATTGTTATCAAATTATGAGCTCAGTAAGTAATAATTACTTATTTCCTAATGGAGTTTCCTATAAAGTATTGATTTACACATTGATTGAAAATATATATAACTTAAAAATGGTATAACCTTTTCAAAATCTGAAATATGCATCACATTCTATAATTTTCCTACTATCAAGAAAACAAAATCAAATTCTAATTTTGTACAATTTTGAATGAGTTAAGGTGGTCAAATATGAGAGTGTTTCTATTCCAAAAAATGTCATAGTAGAAAACTCAAAATTAATTATTTACTTTGAATAAAATTACAAAAAAATATGCATCACATCCAAGTATGAGTCTACTTCTTACGTCTAGAACCTTACGGTAAATATTTTCATTTGATTGTGATTGAGGTCGTCAAACATACACCTATTTATTAGGTTTTCTTGAAATTTATGCACTTTTGCATTGAAATTTCAAAATTTGACCAATTAAATTATTTTCTGATTAGAAGAAGGCTAGTATTTCAAAAACTACATTAAATTTACTACATATTCTGTTCTTAAATTTTTTTGATATAAGGTTCATAACTACCTCAATATTTCACATCAAGTTGACTAACACTAATGTCCTAATTTTTCATTGCCACCATAGTTTGGCCCTCCATGATCCTACATATACCCTCATCCTTATAGCTCTTAAATACCTAGACTACTCTTGTGTTTTGAATTACAAACATTACCAAGAAAAAAGAGGAAAATGGCCTTTTTCTACACTCTCAACCAAATAAAATTCCTACAAAATTTCTCTATCATATCAACAAACTTGAAGGGAATAAGGAACAAGCTTAAGGAACACATAGGCATGTTTCAGGAGTTGGATTTTTCCATCTTGTCTTAGAAGAGTTTCCTTTCACCCCACCAACCTTTTGATGAATTGATTAATTAAGGAGCTCCAAAAAGAGTCAAATAGTTTAATCCCTAAAGGGTAGACAAAGGTAGGATGAAGGTAGAGATTAAATATTACACTCAAGGATTTTTGAAATATGTCTTTATCATTCACCAAAAATATTAATGAATAAAATGAAGATATTACACTAGTTTATGAGTTGCCCCATAGTGATAGTGTAAGTAGATAGGAAATCCTTTTATTTCTTTGCCTCTTTAGTTGAAGAAGTACCCATCAAAATTGTGTCATCTACAAATTACTCATGGGACAAAGTAATGATCTAGAGGAAGGTTGAAGACCCTTTATTTTTCCTTCCTAAAAAAACATACTACTATACCTTCCCAAAGTTTCCTCCACAATAGAAAAGAAAATTAGGGAGATGGGATCTCCCTTTCATAGTCCTCTTTAAGGTTTAAAGAAGTTAGAAGATGACACATTGACCAAAAGCACAATAGAGGAAGTGGAGATAATTTGGAAACTCTCATTAATAGCTCTCTAATCAAACCCAAACACCTCCAAGAGTTTACATAGAATGGACCAATCAACTCTATCATAGGCTTTTCAAAGGTCCGATTTCATTAGGAAGTGTTATTTTTTCAAATTTTCTAAAGAATGGACATTTTCATGGACATAAATGATGGAGTCCTAGAATTTTCTTTTAGGCAAAAAACCATTCTTGATATAACCAAAATTATTTTCGGAAGGAAAGCAATCAATATCAAAGTGAGAACTTTAGAATTAGTTTTGTGTAGAGAGTTAAATAGACTTATAGGCCTCAAACCATCCATAGTGTTAGCTTCTAGAGTCATGGCGATAAGAGGTATAAATGTCACATTGATTTCCTTAAGGAAATACTAAGAGCCAAAGAATTGTTTAACAACAATAGAAACACCATTAGAAATAATAAGCCAATTTTTTTGGAAGAATAACATTGGAAAGACATATGGCCCTAGAGACTTCTCCCCATCAAATGAGAAGGAAACTTCCATAATCTATTTGACATTAAGAATTGCATTAAGTGATATGTCTTGCAAATAATCTATGCTCAGAAGAATAAAGGAAATTTCAAAGCTTCTTGACCAATAGAACTCAAATTATTTTTAGCAACTAAAGATTAGAGAAATACCTAAAAATTTCATTTTTAGTTTTTTGGTCCTTCTAAAATTTTTCCTTTTCATTCTTGATGAGGTTTATTCTATTAACCACCTTATTTTTGAGAGCATTCATATAAAAATACTTAGTGTTTTTATCAAGTCTACATCCATCCATAGAGCTCTTGATCTTTACCTCATAAGGTTTAGTCTTTAACTATAATATCATGATACTTGACAAGGATATAATTTTTAGAGTTCATGAGGAGGTGAGTATAATTTTAATCTTGGATTTGATCTTGAACCACTCTGAGATCATAATGAATTTTAGACGTTGATTGAAAGATATGATAAAAAACTCCCTTATTCCACCTTTTTGACTAACCTTTAACATGTCTATGTTTTTTATCTACTTTAAACATGGAAATGCCTTCGACTTCTTGGTATCCCACTAGTTAGCAATGCATTATTCCATGCCAAGATGAGCCAATCATATACATCAAAATCTAAAAGGATAGTTGATATTTCCAAATAAAGGTTCAAAAAAAGAAAGAAAAAAGGTAAAAAGGAGAGGTTAGGGTAATGTGATTAGAGACAATGCAAGGGTTAGAAGATAACGTAAGGGTCCATTTGGCTGATGTGAGGCCTTACCCCGACCCTTCGTAGCATAGTGATACATTATTATTTTGATACACATGATTCGATATGTCAAGACACTATCGAATACATTGAACATATTATATTATTTCATGTTGTGTGATGTTTTAATTTCATATATTTGATTTCAGCATTTAATGCTTTATGAACATATATACCGATGAAGTAAGTGAATACAGAATTAGCACTTTGAGTATGCAATTTTAATGATTAAGTATATGAGTAGAATAAGGTAAGCAATTGATTATTTGAAAGATGAATATTTCAATTTATTAGATTAACCTGATACATCATATGCATATGTGCATGTGATTTTCTTGAGCTACTGATGTGTGCAATGAGTGTGTAGGATATTTTAGCTGAGGAACCTAATGGAGAGATGAAATTGAACCCTATGTGCCATTTGTGGAAACCCTATTGTTCATATTTTATTTGTATTATGAGATGTATGAATGTATCATTCTGTAATAAGTAAATGTTAATGTTTCTTAACAGTGTTTTTATAATGTCGCTTGACACTCGTGAATTTTTCATGCATTCTAGCATGATACTTAGGGTTAACTGAGTAACCTAGAGATCTAAGTCAGGCTAGGTTAGTGACCCTTTTGCTAATTAGCTTATTATCAAGATTAATTAGCCCTAATCTAGATTAGTGCTTAATTTGCATTTTGAAGGTTGTGAGATAGTCCTAATTTATCCTAGCATTTGTTAGGTTCCTAATTAATCCCTTAGGCCTAAATTCATAAAATCTAAATACCCAAAGGGCATGGGTATGGGTTGGGGGCATTTTCCACCCTTCTAGCCCCTTTTGTTGACTTTTATGGTCACTTAAAAATTCAATTTTTGCTTTGTTGCGAAAATTGATTAATCCCATCATGAGTTGGATGACCTTAACTCCACCTTGAGGTTAGCCTTAGGTCTAGTTGTGTTAGAAGCCTCTAAAACTTTTGGGCAAGTGGGGGGAGTTATTTCTTGTTGGAGGTGGTTGAGTTTAGGATCAAATTTACAGGCAATTTTGAGGAGGTTTGGGGTGTTCACCCAACCTCTAGTTTTAGAGGGATTTTTAGAATTGAAGGAGAAGGAGAGGAAAACAAGCTCATCTCATACTTGTTCATTTGCCATAACCTGATTTTTGAAGGTAGAAATACTTCACATCTGTTTGTTCATGTTGTGCTTCATGTTTCAGTTTCATTGTATATGTATGTATGTGTGTGTGTTGAGAATGTTTGGGACAGATGGGAAACTTGTTTTCTTAGATGTCTTCCTTTGTGTTTTGTCTTGAATTTTTGAAGGGATTGTATGGGTGTATTGGCATTACTCACCCTCGGATAGGGCAGAAGTGGCCATGTATGGGAAAATGTCTTCAATTGGACTCAATTAGTGTAGAGTCTCTTCTTAGGAGGAGAAGAGGGAGAGAGGGTAGGGTCTTATGGGCCCGTGCCTATTAGCACAAACCACATATGAGTTTTGTGATGTAAGAATGGAAGAATAGAAGTTCTTGAGTTATAGTCCTGGTAGGGCACCTTTTTTGGTATTGTGTCTAACATCTCCTATTGGAAAAATCCACCTTTTCCCTAGTTTTGGTTCAATGTCGAACCTATTGTGAAAACTCGGTATGGGAGTGAATGTATGAATTTGTCTTCATGTTATGTTTGGTTGTCTCCTAGTCAGTTTTCGTTCTCTCCATGATCCCCATGATGTTTTGAAGAATTTGAAATGGATCCCTTGCTAAGAGCCCAAAAAGGAAATTCAACTTGTTATTGTGATTCAATTATGTTCAGGATTGAAATCCTGTATAAAAATGTATTTTAAACTTTTTGTTGAAATGGCAAGGATGTCGAATTTTCTTATTGGTTCTTTCCCGACAGAGCTTTGAATCAGGTGATTTAATAGAAAAAGAAGAAAAAGAAGTTTGATTAGTATTCTTGCATTTGAGACTTTTAGTATTTCATTTTATGCATGTGTGTATGGAGAAATAGATAAAATCGTGTTACACAACTTTGCAATTTTAAATTCAAATATGTTAAGGAAAAAAAATAAAAATGTTATGGTTGAAACTTCAATTCATTTTCATGATTGTTAGGAGACAAAATAATTCTTATATATATATATATATATATATATATATATATATATATATATATATATATATATATATATATATATATATATATACAATAACTCTTTTGTTAAACTAAGTATTGATAAATCCAATTAGAAAAGAAAAATATATAAATCTCCTTGTAAAAACAAAAAAAAAGATAATACTTAAGAAAAAAAACATTGCATCAAAACAAAAATCTACACTTAGAAAATTTTTGCATGCCAAGAGTGAAAGTTCTCTAAATTTTGTATGGAAAAATGAATAAATTCCTTTTGGTGACAGAAAAAATTCTTGTAAATACTCTTTTCAAAATCCATATTAAAAAAGAAAAGAAAATGCATAAAAAATAAATTAATAAAAATAATAATAATAAAATATCCTAAAATATCCTAAATTTCCACCAAATAAACTTTTAAATTAAATACCCACTACCCTTTATCCTAGGTGTCAGCATGGTTGGATTTAACCCATGTACCTCACACAAAAATTGCATGTCAATTGCGTTGACCAATGCATTGGAGAGCGATTTATGTTATAGATGTAAACTTGTTTAAAAATTAAATCATTCTCCCTTGCTTTTTCCTTTTTCCTAGGCTTGGGCGTACCTTTTTTCTTGGTAAATCTTTTGCTGCATTTTCTTGCAGCTTGGACAGCATGAAAGGGGCTGCATTGGGGCTTGGATCCACGTGGAAGGATGCATTTTATTTATGCGTGGGGTTAAGGGGATTAGTTTAGGATTGTTTCTATTTTTTTTTTTTGAAATGTTACTTTAGTTTGTTGTTTTTAAAGGTTTTTAATTTTAAAATAAATTTAGTAGTTTTTTTTAAAGTTAGTTTATTAAATTAAGTTAGCTTGTTTTAAGATAGTTATTCATTTAAGTTAGTGTTAATTTAAGTAGTTTTTAATTTAAGTTAGTAAAATTTAGTTTATTATAATGTGAATATTAGTTAGTGGTATTAATTAAATTAGTATTAGTTTTACAATTTTATTTATATTGTGTGAGTTGAGTTTAGATGATTATTAGTTATAATTAAATGTATTATTTATTAACTAATTAAATTAAGATTAACATATTATTGTGTTATATTATTTTATTTATTTTATTATCTATTTGACTAATATAAAAGAGAATTAAATTGATTTAGTTAAATGGAGAATTGCTGTTGTTTATGTTTTTAATTAAGTATATCAAATTATTTAATATTAGTCTTGATTTAAAAGATGTCGTTTAGATTAGATTTGTATTATTTAAATGGTCATTCAAATCAATTAAGTTTTATATTGTAAATTGACACTTGCTTAATAGATGTTTTAATGATTAATGTTATTAGGATTTAAATTAATTGTGAAATATGTTAACTAGTAAGCTTAGCACTATTGTTTTAAGAATGTAATATTTCTAGAGAAATTAAATATAATAAAGTGTTAGGCCTTGTAATTAATTGAATTTAGTTATTTAATTTTAATAATTGATTTAACAACGAACGTTTAAGTTTATCAACTTAGTGGATTTAATTATTAATTTAAATAAAAAATTGCGTGTGTTTTTGCCTTGTTTTTTGGGCATAGCAGCTATAGGAATAGGAATAGAGGGGATATGAATTGTTATTCTAGAATAGTTATTCTAGAATAGAAAATAGGAATATGCATTCCTATTCCTTGCTTGGCTAGACAAAATTGAAATTTGAGTTTGAATAGAAAACAATCAATGTCAATAGAACAATCTGAAACCATACAATCACATTCTAGGATTTTTTTCATGATTTCAATATGTACAAGCCCAAGAGTATCCATGAATGAAAAAGGGTAGAGGATGTTTGAACTCCTCATAATTTTTCTCATCAACGAGGTCATTAAAGACTTTATATCACTACATGTACTTGAGATTTTAGCATGTGATCTCAATATTCCATGTTGATGCCTCTGATCTTCTAATGATTTGTGCAAGAGCAATGTCACTTTTTAAAATTGGCCATTTTTTGCAAGGCTCTCAATGGTTGTGGGGTAAAAGTAAAAAGTTGTGTCACCTTTCAGGTTGACTTATTAGAATGAATGAAGTTGAGTATTTCTATATACAAATCCATTTTGTTCAAACACATGATCTAGATAAATTAATTCTACCTAAGTTATATATGGTCTCACACTTTTCCAATTGAAAATGTCCATTAAATGGATGTTTTATACTAGTTTATATCCAATTACTAAAGAAATAAATTTATTTTAGAAAAATAGAATTTCAATAACTCTTACTATTTTTTATAATTTTTTTTTAATAACATATAAACACCATTTTAGAGAGCTCAAAGTCAAGAATATTATCATAAGAGTTTATAGTGTTTTCATTAGATATAGTATATTGTAATAAAAAAATTCTACATGCACGTATTTTAACACTAAAAAAGATGTCAATTTTGAGAAAGGAAAAAAAATTAAATTATATCAAAAAAATTGAAAAATTAGATGATGTTCTAGAGGAGAGAGTCCTCTTCTAGAATGTATAATTTTTCTTCTAGTTAGAATAGATTTGTTTTTAAAAATGTGGTGGGAGATGAAAACTATCGATTTCAAGTGAGTTGAAATTTGAATCACTATAAAAGAGAAAATATAGGTCTAAAAAAAGTTTTTATTTTTTCTTGTTCTAGGTATATATGTTATCTATAACATAGTCTAGGATCAAAGGGAAATAAGTTTATTTCCATATAGTTTTGTGGTGGGAGCTAGACCTCTAATTTTTAGCAACTAAAAAATTATCTATAAAAATTAGGAAAATATATCAATTCTTATTCCAAATAATTATTAAAAATTATAATCCTAAACTTCATCCATTTCTACACATTTCATTTGTTTACTTCATTTTCAAATTCAAAATAATAGTACCCATTTTATATTATTGAAGGTGAATAGTTATACTTTTGTTAGGCTTTTCTTTTACAAAAAGGTGACACAGGTTTGTGCTTTTATCCTAATATGCTCATGAGCATGGAATTTCAAAATTTTCATCAAATATGAAAAAGTAAAATTGGAATAGGAATATGTATTCCAATTCCACCTATTTAGGTAGAATTGCAAATGATCATTTTTGGGCCAAAATGAGAACACGTATTCATATTCTCAATTTCAATTTGGTTCACCCAAATGGAGGATTAGAAATTTTAAGAATATATGCCTATTCTAGTCTAATTCCCACTTACAAATGGGTATTAAATGAATATTTGGACATCCACTCTTGAGAAATAAGAGTCATGTCGAACATTACCTGGATAAGATTCTTAGAAATAGTTATTGTTATATGATATCAAAACTTCATGGTATCTATTTGAGGATCCAATACACACCTAAATAATTTTATGAAAATATTTTACATTATAAAACCAAGTGGTAGAAGATGGGCCGATATGACAGTATGTATAATAATACAATTGAGATTGAAGTTTTCAATAGAACTGAAGGATAGATATGATTCATTAGCATATATTTAAGTTAAAAGTTATATAGATCCCTATCAAACATGCAAATAATTGGAAAGAAAATAATAATAGTTGCATAGATAGTTATCTATATATGAAGATTCATCTTATAAAAATGCTTGCATAGATAATATAAATTAAAATGTTTTATGCACATTCATATTCTCCACATCAATTGATTAAGATACCACATAAAGTAATTAGTATAGTCCATTATGTAAATGGAGTAATTTAAAATGAGTGTTACCTACTTTATTTCTTATTAATCTATGATTGGAATATACAATATATGCACAAGAGGGCTTTTATTTACTATTCATCTTACATATCAAAAGCATACAAATTAAAAGTTCTCTTTATTATGACTATAAAATGATGATTAACAGATTAATGGTTTGCCTTGAAATTGAATGTTAGAAATTGATTAGTAATATTATGTTGTAATATATACCATACTTTGTTACATTTGTCATTTAGTTAGATAACCATAAACTAGACATTATAGATCAATACCTTTCATTTTATATGAATAAATATCATGTATTCAAATTAATTTTTCTCTCTATAATTCAATAAATAATAACATTGATATTAATCTATACAAAGATAATAAAATTTAACCTAATGAAATAATTACTCATATAGTATATCAGATAAAAAAATTACAAATTATTAAAATCAAAGTCCTATTTTTGCTAACTTGAATATTGAAAATTATCTTATTCTTGTGCATTAAGGGATTCCATGAGAAGAATATAAGTTGTGCATCATGATAAAAATAACCATTTGTAACAAAATAGAAGTTTCTAATCCTTTTCTAAAATTTTAGATTTATTTGGTTTAGGTTTGAAACTTTCTGTCACTCGCATCGTCAAAATATTCTATGACATTTTATTCATCTATATATTTTAATATTCCAACCAATGTATCTATAGATTAGACTATATAGTTCTTAATTTATCAATACTTGTTATTAATGAATAATCATGAGATTACAAGCTACAAAAATTTTTGGAGGTTAAACATTTAAGTTCTTCCATTGGTAAAAATATCTCTCACAAATTCTTAGTGATGTCCAATATGAAAGTTTTATGAGTTGCTTCCATGACATTGTAAACCTATCTATAATTAAAGAATAAACGTATAATACAAGACTGAAAATTAAAGTCAATTATAAGCATGATGAATGAGATCTTCTTTCTATAGTCTTATGTGCACATAAGTTTCATGAGAATAATATAAAAATGGATTGATTTTCAAAAATGTAAAAGAGTATGTTGTATTTAAGAGGAAGCATTAAATCAGTAACATATTGTTAACTAAGACATTAGCTTTTCATAATCTTACTTTAACATTCCAAGAATTATTATATGTTTCGTTATATTTATAGATCATTTGTCTCAATTTATTTTATCACCAACATGAGCTTGACCAAAATAAAATATTTCTTACCTAGCAATATACAAACTAATGTCCATGAGTACCACTCTTTTCCAATAAATAATTCTTATTTATCAATTTAATATAAACATTGTGCTAAGCTTTTATGTTTATTTTCCAACAACTTCATAATCCACACCATATTAAAAATTTTGCATCCTTGCTAAAATAATTTCATTTTAAATACACATCATTTGATCTCTTTGAAAATGATAGTGCCTATGTTCTCATCCCTAAATTCATGAAAACATTTTTTTACTGTGCAACTTTCTTTTTATCATGCCAATTTTTATTCTTATTTTTAACAAGATACTTATAGAACTAACAAATCAGTATGAGTGATTACTCTACATAAAAGGAACTTGTGAGACCACAAACAAGGAACCTTAGCCCTATTTAAATATTCACCAATACCATTCTAATGAAATTTGAACATTGATAAAAGGATCACAGCTTAATAATTACACTACACCACTACTAACATAGATACTAGATACTTGCCACCTAGATATTTTTAGATATTTTCTAATTTCCACTTAAAATCTTTTAAATCCTTTAGGAGACATTATTGCTATTAAAAGTCTCAAAGTTCCTCTTTCACAATAAAATTGTATAAAAGTATGAAGAACAATATCCTATCAAAATAATACAATTTAATTCTAGATTAAAAGAGTATAAAGTTACATGGGACCATGTGCAAAGGCATCTAGAGAAAACTAAAAATTCTCACAATAGTTAAATTTATATTCTATCATCGAGCTTCTAATTATTATTATTGATATTTTTAATAAAAATCACAGATCTAAAACAATGACTAAATGTCAAAGGGCCCTTGGTCTACTAGTGAAGTTAGAAGACTCACAAAGAGCTCACCAAGAATCAAGTCTTGTTTAGTGCAAGGCCACCAGAAATAAAGTCTTGTTTAGTGCAAAACGAATGGATATCCCTCAGTCCTTATTATTAAAGAAAAAGCATTCAAAGATAAGTCACAAAATGTAGAGTTGGTAATAATGGTACCACCCGAAGCAAGACATTAATATTCAAAAACCTAGGAAACTACATGCATTGATAAAATGCTTGACGGTTTCTACAACCATTGTATGCTTTCAAAATGAATAAGAGAGTCAAGATCAGAATTATACATACCATCTATAAACTCAGCTACTGGCCACTCTTTCACCAATCCGGCGTTCATGGAGGATAACTTGTTTCCAACACTGGATCAGTCTATAAATATAGTGCTCTTCTTACTCTTACTGTTATCGACCATGGTCATTCCACTGAATTGTTTACAAAGGGATCCCAGTCCTCAGCTCTGATGAGGCACATGTCACAGTTGGGAATCACAAAGGCTTGGGCAGGAGCAGGGATTCTATTCTCTTATCTCCATCTTACTCTTCTAACAATCATTTGATGGGAAATGATACTAAAGAGACAACATCAAAATCATTCCCTTACAACAAAATATAATTGGGTGTCTTGGAATACTGGTAGAAGTGTAAGATAGAATTGAATATCTTTGTGGCCTTGATTAAAATGGCAGGATTGAATAAATAAACAGACTTGCTCAAGCTTCAAGCGCTACAATTTCACAGTGTGAAATGTGCCTCATCATAGCTAAAGACTGAGATCACTGCTCCCATGCGCACTGGATGTCTTGGCTCTGGTTTGCAATGAAGCTAGAACAGGCCAGTAGCAGAATAAATAAGGAAGCGAGGTTGTTTAGCTATCAATAAAGTAATTAAAATTAACAGGGACCTTCCAATCTGATATTTGTCATTAATATGTCCGACAGATAATAACGTGACGTTTTCCTCGTTAAGAAGCTTAAAGTGGGCCAACCAAAGTAATTGCAGGTCAATTCAAAGCCAAAGAGCTGTTGTACGTGTTATATTCCATTAGTGTGAGGACCGAAGAGAAACGTTTAGGTCGTTAAAATGGGTAGCAATGCTGTCATTGTACACAACCAATTCTTCTTTTTGCCTTTACTAAAATTTATTTTCACCTAACAATAGATATACATTATCTAAATACAGTAGCTACCAAGTGAGATGTATTTATGAAATTTATTTTTGACCAATCAAAAGATAGTTAGGCAATGGCTATTCAGTTAGTTATTTAGATGTTTTGATAATTTTACTTTATTTTTTTTCTAAAAAGCCTTTCTTTGGTAAGTTAGCTAAATAAGGACGCAAAGCATCAAGTCCATGAATGTTTGTTATTTTATAGATATTAAATGTGTAAGGTGACGAAGATCATGGTGATTGCTGTCAATTATGATTATAGACAAATTTTGAATTAGACATTATAATTAAAGTCTCGATTTGATCGTGAAAACCAATTCCATTATGTTGTCATGTTCCTTAGGAGGAAGAATAGTAGTATAATACTATAATAGGAAGAATTTTATTTATTTTAAGAACAATAATTTGTTCCAGATTATGAAAAAATCAAATTGGGATGGTTTTATAAATTATTTCAAATATAATATAGATGAAAACTTTATAATAGCAAAAAGTAATTGAATAATAAATTGTTTTGATTGGACAAACAAATAGAGGAAAAACTTGCCCTCCCTATGTAGCACCAAACAACCACTCAAATTGTCAATAAATATATTATGTTGAATTATTTTAAATACAATAAATATGAGAATTTTATAGCTCAAAATGTAATTGAATAATAAAGTGTTCTAATTGGATAAACAAATTAAAAAGTAAAAGTGCATTAAATGCTATATAGTTTCTTGCCTATGGCAAGAACTAATAATTGACTCCATAAAGTTATTGAGGTGGGATTCCCTTAAAATCTTATATAAATGTATTCAAGTAGTTGAACATGTTGAATAATTATGATAGAATGCATGAATTTACCATCTAATATTTTTAATAATATAGTATTAGTAGTTACAATCGTACACTTGTTACTATTGATTATGAATACTCATAATTGAATTAAAGGTACTCTTTACATGTCTAAAATTAACAAACCATATGATTTATATTGATACACTCATAAAAAAGTAACCTAATGTACAACTATTAAAGCTCAACTTTTTGTTTTAATATTTTAAGTATCCCAATTAAAAAAATTGTATGCATTTTATTTGATGATGTCAACCTATAAGATTAGTTATGACAAGGGGAATTGTTAAGTAGGTTGTCATAAATAATTGGAGTGTTTCTAAATCATTATTTATGATTTTAAAAGACATGAAGTTATACCAAGTCATCTCCCATGATTTGATTATATTCTAAGGACACCAAGAAAATGATTGACACCTAAGATTGAGTATGAACTTGAAGCATAAGTGAACCTAAAGTAGTATAAACTATAATCACAATAAAATTGTTACATAGTTTAATTTCATTTTCTATGTTGACAATGTAAGATTAAAGCTTGGCTTGGGAAACATGAAACAAATAGACACTATCAAAAAATTAGTGTAAGAAATTAACTTTTTTATATACAATTTAGATTCATCTTTCAAATGTGCGTGTGAGTGCATGCATGCCTGTGTATGTGCATGTATATGTGTTGTCTAATTTTTTGATCTCTTTAATTGATGTGTAAAAAATCATAATTACTTCATAAGATTTATATAAATATAATACAAAAGACTAAAATCAATGACAAAAATAGATTTGAAAAAATATAATTATTTACATGGAAATAAATTTGAAATCAATGATGAAAACATAAGGGATCAAGAATTTCTTATATCCAATTAAGGTTTTAGTTGAAAATGTGATGTAAGTTGGTTACAAAATTACTTGAAATTAGAGTTAGTGTGATTCAAATATCATGCATGATTTGAATCATTGATTTTTGTTATTGATTAAGGTAAAATTTGGTTTTGAGGGAACCTTAGAAGCCCTTACAAAGATATTACATCAAATATTAAATAAAGCCCAACAAAACCATAAAATGGAGAAGAACCCTACTAGAAGCACAAAAACCACCTGACCAACCAAAACTAGCAACAACCAACAATACCATACCAATAGACATAAAAAACACAAAAACCACATGCACAAAGACATGATGAAGGCTAGCTAGCCTCTTTAAGGACATAAGATACCTACTTCTCTACAATGATGACATCGACAACAATTTCTAGGATAGCTTGAGGAGCACCACCATGGGTCTTCTTCCTCATGCTCGTTCTAGTATATTTGTGAATACCAACAACATGCATACCCAACTCTAGGTCAATGTACCTAGTGTAGATACCTAAATATTATTACGCTACTAAGTAATCTTATTTAGTCATCTTCTAGGACATTATTGATTAAATATTTTATATTTAAATAAATTAATCATCATCCTCTAGTTAATTGATTCATTTAATTAACTATAGTCCAATTAATAAAATCAAAATGACAACCCAAAGTCAAATTATTAATTAGATCCCTATTTCTCTATTAAATTAATTAAATGCACAAATCTATTTAATTTAATTCCACATCTCATTTTATTAAATAAATCAATTCCTAACCCTTAACCATTCCTAAAACTATGTTGATGGCAAGCAGGAGTAGGTGTGGTGAGCAGGAAGAACAAATTCAAAATTTTAGGGGGTAATGAGATAGAATCGTCTGGATCTAGAGTTCAATCAAGGACAACACTGAAAAGGGAAAGGATCTTGATGATAGTGGGACAACTAATGATCCAGGATGGGGTCCAATCTATTCAGTGTCAAACTGATAGGCAAGTCCGCCATCCCCTGGTAAAGAATATTTCTTCAAATGATCAAGGTATGTTTACACTAAAAATCCCAAATCAAATCATTGACGGAAATATTTCTAGGATGGAATTGACTTTGGTAGGGAGGGTTTTAGGTGCCAGGCCCAACGTTGAGATCATCCAGGCCTTTTTTTGAAGGAAATGGGTTTTAAAAGGCCAAGTGGACATTGTTTCTATGGCAAAAGGTTTCCTTTCCTTTGGTTTTTCTTGTGAAGAATATAAAAAAGAGATTCTTTGGAATGATCCTTGGGTTGTGGGTAAACATACTTTGATTTTGTAGAAATGGGCACCAAACTTATACTCTCTTGATGAATCTAGGATTCAAGCTCTAGTATGGATTAATTGACAGGGTTACCACTAGAGTTTTGGGTGGAGGATGTGTTTCAAGGTATTGCTAATACCTTTGGTGAACTCCTTTCTATGGACCCAATCACAATGTCGAGAAGAACAATGACCAATGCTAGAATTTGTGTGGGAGTTCTTCAAGGTTTGGATATGCTAGAGGCTATTTCTCTCAAATCTAAACTAGGTATCTGGGAGTAGAAAATAGAGTACGAGTCAATTCCTTTTGCTTGTTTTCATTGCAAAAAATTAGGTCATTGGGGTAACAAATGCCCATCTTTGAATGGGGCTCCCAAAAAGGTCAAAAAAAAAAAAGGGTTCGCAAAGGGTTGAATGATCATAATGAAGATGAGAAAAGAAGTTGCAAGGAAGGGAATACCCAAGAGGTAAGTGGTTTGGTGAAGGGAATCTTGGTGGTTAATGAATCTAAGCAAGTGGATGCATCTCAGTCAAAGGTGATTACTAAAGGGGAGAATTAGGTATGGGTTCCTCTAGATCATAGTAATGAGGCCAAAATTAATATATTGGCTCAAGAAGGTGGTGTGATTAGTCCCAATAAAGGGGATGAAGAAGAAAATGTGGAGATTCAAATTGAAAATACTAATGAAGATGATCTTGAATGATTTGAGGAACCTAATTGTATCACTTCAAGTAAGGAAACTCAATGTTTGGTTAAACCTCTTGAAGATGTTATAACTATAGAGAGTAATAAAAAATGGGGGGATCTTGAGGAAACCTCTAAAGCTTTATAGGGGGTAGAGGACTCTAGTGCAAACTAGACACAAGTGTGGGGTAAAAGAATCACTATATCAAAAAAGAAAAATGAAGTTGTATCTTCTAAAAAGAATAAAGAGAATGCTTTGTTAAAAATTAGAAGTGATGCAGGAGCATCCAGAGGTATAAGGGCAATCCTGTGTCACCCAGAAAAAATTTACTTAGACTTAGTTTCTGTTTCATGTGTTTTCATTTCTGGATACCCATTTGGGTCAAATAAAGGTTCCAATTCTCACAGTTCCACTATTAACATTCTGAGTTAGAGTTTTAATCACCTTGGGATACATGTAAATGCCAAAAAAATAGGAGTATGTAATTGAGCCATCATTTTGGTGAACTAGAAGGTGTAAATTGGTCAAAAGGTCCCACAGTTTGAAAGTTATTGCAGTTTTTTGATTTTTGGAGACCTCCTAAGAATGCTTCAAAGTCAGGTTAGGGGCATTAAATGACCTCGAACAAGGCCATAGAACACTTTGAGAGCTTTCCATAAATGTAAACAGTTCGTCAATCAGAGCTACAGTTCAAAAGTTATGCCTCCCAGAAGTTCGATTACCGTTTCTGGATTCTTCTAATGTACTGACTTCTAATGCAACTTTTGGAGCCTTCTATTTGGTCGGTGGATGCCAACTAGCACTTTCTAAAATGTATTCTTGATCCTTAACCCTTTGGGGTCTATTTAAGAACATTTCTGGCATTGTAAAAGGCTGTTCAGAGTGGAGTTTGAGAGAAGGTACTGGGAGAAGAATTTATCTCCAGATTTATGCTATTGTAAGCCCATAGGGCATGTTTTGGAGTCTATTTATCTGCACTAAGTGTACTAGCATATTTTCATAGTTAATAAAATTTTCCCTTTCCTATTGTGTCCATTCTGTGCTTGGGTTGTGTCCCCATCAAGAAGTAATAAGAAAGGAGATATACCTAGAACACCTTTGGGAAAAGGCATCAAAAATGGTGATTTTAAGAGCAAAAAGGCCAGGGACAACTATCTACCTTCAACACCATTAGGTAAAGGTATCAAGGCTGGAGATGTTGGTCTATCCCCTTCCTCAGTAGGTAGACCATCCAATGTGTAGAGAAGAAATGTTGAGACTAATAGAAGTATAGTAGACAGTAGTCAAAGGACTATCTTAGACTCAAAATATTTTCATAAGAAATGAAGTTCATATCATGGAATATCAGAGAATTAAATAATCCTCACAAGCAAGATAAAATGAAATATATGATCAGGGATAACAAATTGAATATTGTTCTAATTCAAGAAACAAAAATGTTAAAGGATAAAGTGGAAGGTCTCTTGCTTTTTTAGGGAGGTAAGATTATTGGGAATGATTCTAATGGGCCTCAAGTGGTATGGCAGTATACTGGAATTATAAATGTATTAATGGGGAACTTATCTCTTAGAGTAGAAATATGATGAACATTAGATTTACCAATTCAAAGGATGGCTCAGTATGAGTGCTTACTAATGTTTATGCTCCCAATTCTAAATGGAGTAGAAAGGCACTATGGGAAGATATTACCACTCAGAGAAAAATGTTTGTGGACGAGAATTGGATCATTATGGGGGATGTTAATACTCCATTGAAAGAAAATGAAAAGATGGGAGGAAGTCAGACTAACTTGGATAAGAGGTTGGATTTAATGGATTTTATTAACAATCATCTCTTGCATGATATGGATTTGTACGGGATTGATTATACTTGGGCCAATAGAAGAGCTGGGAAGGACCTCATTAAAGTTAGGTTGGATAGAGCTCTTATTACTAGTGACTGGTTTTTAAAATATAAATGCTCTCTTTCTGCTTAGGTTCGTGTTGGCTCATATCACTACCCCATTTTTCTTGTGGCTGATTTGTTAACCTTTAAGAAGAACTATATCTTCAGGTTGGAAAAATGTGGACTCTCCATCTAGGACTGGAAAACCTTGTTACGGAATGGTGGAGCATTTGAGTGGAGGGTACTACCATGTTCAAATTTGCAAGTAAGTTGAAAGATGTTAAAAGGAATATTAAAAGATGGAATAAGGATACTTTTGGGAACATTTTTGACAATAAAACGAAGATTTTGGAGGAGCTTAGAAAGATTGAGGATAGTATTCAGGTTGATGGATATGGGACTATCTCTAAGGAAGAAGAGAGTGTGGAATTGACTGAGGTGCATGATATTATTACTAAGGAGGAGATGTTTTGGAGGCAACAATCTAGAAAAAAAGTTTGAAGGAAGGGGATTGAAATACTAAGTACTTTGAAGCATAGAATGGCTAATAGAATATCTAGACTCGATGCTGATGGGTACCTATGGAGGATGAGGAGATTATAAAAAGGGAAGCCATGGATTTTTCAATAATTTATTGCAAGGTGATCCCAATTTGGACAAGGAGAAGAAGAATATGTTTCAAGACTATGTTCCAAACTATATATCAGAGGATCAAAATAAATTCCTCATTGCTACTCCCTATAATGAAGAAATTACCAAGGCTATATTCTCCTTTGATGGAGACAAGGCACCAGGGCCAGATGGGTTTTATTTCTTGTTCTTCCATAATTATTGGTATATCATCCATGAAGATGTTTGTAATGGGGTTAAGGAGTTCTTTGGATCTAAGAAAATGCTCAAAGAGCTGAATGGTACCTTCCTTGCTTTCATTCCAAAAAAACTAGGTTCTGATAACATGGACCAGTTTTGACCAATCAGCCTTTGTAATTATTTTTATAAAGTTATATCTAAAGTGCTAACTCTCAAAAAAAATTCTTTTCTCCCTAATTAGATTTCCAGGCAGCAAAATGGTTTTTTTTCTAGTAGGCAAATCTTGGATTCTATCATCTCAGTGCATGAGAATATTCACATTCTTACCTTATCCAAGAAAGAGGGGTTCCTCCTTAAACTTAATCTATCTAAAGCTTATGACAGGGTGGATTGGACTTTTTTACAAAGACAGCTAGAAGATTTTGGTTTTAGTAAGAGATTTAGGGAGCTAATCCTTATGCTGATTTCTTCTATCACTTTCTCAGTGCAGGTGAATGGATCCCCAACTCCGTTTTTCTAGTCTTCTCATGGTTTGAGGCAAGGGGATCCCCTTTCACCTATCCTCTTCATTCTAATGGTTGAGTGCTTGGAAAGATTTGTGGAAAAAAATGGTGTCTATTGGGGATTTTGTTGCTCTCAAACCCTCATCTAAAGAGCTTATTTGTTCTCATCAACAATTTGTGGATGATTCTATAGTGATGGGAGAAGATTTAGTTATAAATATTAGAAATATAAAGAATGCTTTGGAGGATAATGGGCAAGCTTCTAGTCAAATTATTAAATGGAAAAAAAGTGTGATCAATGTTAATGATAATAGGAAAAATAAAATTAAGAGAATTATTGGTTGTGAGATTGGCACCTTACTGGGTTCTTATCTATGATTACCCCTTTGTATGGATACTCCTAATATTTTTTGGAGTTTTCTTATTTATAAAATTCATTCAAAGTTAGAAGGGTGGAAAGGATCCCTCCTTAACTAGGCCAGTAAGGTTATTATTCTCAAATCCATTTTACATAATCTTTTCTATATGCCTTGAGTCTTTTTTAGATCCCTAGAAAGTTTTCTTTGGCAATTGAAAAAAATTTAAAAGTTTTCTTATGGATGAGTATGGAAAAAAGAAAAGATTGTCCTTGATTTCATGGGAGAAAGTTTGCATGCCTTTCAATAAAGGTGGCCTTGGCCTTAGAAGAGTCGCCACTATGAATGATTCTTTTCTTGCCAAGTTTTTATGGAGATGTCACAAAGAGGAAGGAGAGTATCAAGATATTTGGAATGATAAGTACAATAGGGAGAATCAAGATCTTAAACACTTCCTTAACAATGAGACTTTTCAAGGGGGTTTAATGATTTGGAAACATGCTAAAAAATATATATATTATTAAGAAAGGGGTCAAATGGAAGGTGGGAAAATGGGAGAACTGTTCTTTTCTGGGATGATATTTGGATTCTTGATCACCGCCTCAGTGCTGATCAAAGGTGGAATGGTTTTATGGAGTAGTGTAAGAATCTCTTTGGGATTTTTATAGAAGACTATTGGGAGGAGAATAATTAGTTGGACCTCAATAGAGTGTATAAAAACCTTAATGATCTCAATGAGATTATGAATATTTTCTTTTAAAGCCATTATGAGGATCTTCTCTGATATGAAAATATAGTCCTAATGGATTATTTTTTGTGTCCTCATTGTATGCTAATGCTTTTGAAGAGCATCATGAGCCTTGTTGGGCTAAAGCTTGGTTTAAAGATATGACTCCCAAAGTTAACATATTCTTTTGGATTCTTTTGTAGAATAAAATATTGACAATGGTTAACTTATTCAAGAAAGGGTTCAACATCGTTAATACATGTTATCTCTTTAAGAATGGTGATAAATTAGTTAATCATTTGACTATTCATTGTTCTTATACTATAAGATTATAGGAAAAGGTTTGTGGCTTGCTTAATATTACCTAGATTTTCCCTGCTATTATTCAATATTTTTTCAATGGTTGGAAGTCACCCTCTATTAATACCTTGGTTATGAGATTGTGGGATTTTATTCTCCTATTCCTTTGTTGAGGCATTTGGAAGGAGCATAATGAAAGGGTGTTTAGGGGTATAGAAACTAATCCAGGTCAATAATTATGTAAGATTAAGAATATGGTGACTGAGAATATTAGATCATGTGGAAAAGGATACCAACCTCAAAATGATGGCGAAGAATCAGTGTTTTAGAATTGGAATTTGAATGGTCTTAGTTTTGTGCAAAATGGTCCTAAACTTAGGGATCTAGCAAGATGGGATTGTCCTCCGATGGACTAGTATAAGATAAATTTTGATAGGGCCTCAAAGGGAAATCTAGGAGTTGTTGGCTGTGGTATCATTGTTAGGAATATGAATGCAGATAGAGTGGCTGGAATGTGTTGGAATATTCAAATAGGAAGAATGCTTCTAAGAGGGGGGGGGGGGGGTTGGGGGTGAATCAGAAGTACTGTATTTTGACTATTAAAACTTTTTTACTGAAAGTAGATTGCATGCATATAAACATATCAAACAATTATGAGAAACAAATAAGCATCACCACATAACACTTGAGATTTTGGTAACCTAGAAACCCTCCAAAAATAAGAAGGTAAAACTAGGGTGGGGATGATACCCAAAAAATCACTGCAGTAATAATGTTTGACCACTTTTGATGATCTGCCCTGTTAAAGGCCTGCCCTATTATAGGCTTTACACTGTATCAATAGTGACCTGGTTAAAGGGTTTATAAACACTTTACATGAAGTGTCACCCTATTAAAGGATTTACTCACCTATTTAAAGGATCTACCAAATACTTGTTAAGCTAACCTATCACCATAGGGTTTTCATTCTAATACAATTGCTAGAGAGTATTAGGTACAATAAACCTGATAGCTTACAATCCTTCATTTGCTGAATACAGGCACTTGATCTGCTTCCTCTGATCTTGATCCTCTGAGATCTGATACTCTTTACTCTGAAATAGTTTCCTTCCACACCCTTGTACATCCACTTTTTTTTGTAATGAGATTTTGTCTTCCTTATAAAGACATTCAAAGACTTAGGGTTAGGTATGGATCTACGATCCATATTGACTCTTTGCTTCCCACTCATTCCTTGCACTTTTCTTATTGGTTGCATGCCTTCTCCATTTTTCTTATTGGTTGCATGTAGATTGCATAGGAAATAAAAAATATTCAATCTTATCAGTTAATCCTTCGAGATTCATCATATGTCAGCCATGAAAACGGTTTACATATGAATCAATGAAGTTAGAAACTCAAATGTACATTTTGTGTTACTTAGCACTTGTTGATTCTAGATGCTCGGAACTAATAACAAACTGGCTTACTCAGCTCCTATTGCATTTATGTATTGCTCAGCATCATCTATGACTCGGCACTTGTATCATGCTCGACACCTAAAGTCATTTGACACTTGAACTTCACTCGGCACCTGATCTTCACTCAGCACCTGAAGGCTACTCAGTACCTGAAGATCACTTGGCACTTGAAGTCTTTCCTGACTTGGCTCATGTTGTGGCTCGACATACATGGTGTACTCAGGTCCAATATAGAAAGTGGTTAAGTGTATTGGCACTCAAGTGTCAAAAACCATTATGAGGTTAACAATCTTCCTCTTTGACATGAGTGACAAAAACACTTAACTGACCTTATGAGTACATTAACTAATCTACATGGTATATATAGAGGTTTTAAAAACCTTTAATCAAAATTTGTGTAACTTACAATATATAACTCAAAATTATTGTAACTCCCCCTAAGTTGGTTGTTTGTGCCATTATCTGTATATCATGCTCCCCTTGGTTTCCTTGGTTTTGTTTCCCCCATTCTCTTATCTCCCCCATGCATCTTATAATATCTCCCCCTTAGTTAATAAGATATATATCTTCCCCTTTTTGACACTTATGTCAAAGGATTTTAAAGGGTTAAGACCATATTTCACCAAAAATGTGTTGTTTACCTCCATAATCATCTTGAGAACTACATCCCAATTGTTCAAAGCAATTTCTAATGACTTGTGCTATATGGCAGTCTTTGCAGCAAGATGAATAAGTCCATTTGAAGTAGAAAGATTAGGATCTTTCTTAAGAACAGTTTCTGGATAGAATTGTTCCTTATGGAGTATTTCCAAATGTGGGGTAATGGAGGACTAGAGTTGTATTAGTTTTGCCTTGATACTGGCCTCATCTACTGTTAATACAACTATTTCTTTCTGAGTGTGAAGCGATTGAGAAAAATGCTTCTCACTTTGAGCTAGATCTTTTGGTAGCTGCATGCTTGAAATATTTAAATTTCTCTCCAAGCTCAGTATCTTCTAGCTTGTCTCCTATGTGAAGTATGAAAAGTCACACAACTTTTTGTACAATGAGAACATATTCTCAAGTACCTTTTTCACTTTGTCTATTAGCTTTGCCAATTCAAACTAGTAAAGTGCAATTTGACTTGATATTTGCTCATTTACTTTTCCTTGGAATTTCCTTTCAGACCATTCTATAAGTTTTGCATTTATCTCGTGGTCTTCATTTGTCACCTAGTCAACAATATCTAATAATTGCTCCATGATATGCTTTGACTCATCTGGTGACTGCAAACAGAAGGCATCCATAAAGATATCCTTAATCTCATGTAGTGTTTTCTTTTGTTTATACTCCTTCCTGAGTATCTCTTGTCTCTCTCCTATTCAACACTTCCTGCACCTCATTGATTTGATCAATGGTTATTGTTTTTGAGTCATAGCCTAGTATGACTATCTCCTCATCTAATTCAAGGTCTCCATAGTGAAGTACCCTTGCAACTTTTGTAGTACTAGATCCTGGTGCAGATATTTGCAATGGCTGTTGTGAAGGAGTTCCCGAGGTAGGAAAATTTATCAATGTTTGTTTTGCCTCCTACTCTTTAGGGGTTTCCACTATTTTCTCCTCCTGCTATCTACTACCTTGATCAATTATGGAAATCTTAGGAAGTGCACCTTGTGTTTGTGCTATAGGATCAGATGTAATAGTCTATCCTGTTTGTTCTGTTTCTTTTTCTATAGCTGCACTCAGCTTCTGTATTGTGGTGTTAACTATGCCTGATAAAATAACTGTGGACATTTGAGGTTGACCACTAGTAGCTATAGAGATGATGGAAGGTGGTTCTTGTGGATTCACCTTATCTCTAACTATGCTTTCTACTATTTTTTGTAATTCATCCATACTGACCAATACTGGATCTGTACACAATCTTGCTTGCTGCATAGATTGGTCAAGGATTCTTTTGAGGTCTTCTGCAGTTAATGGATTAATGTTCTAACCAGAAGTGTCAGGAACATCTTTTATAGTTATAGTTTCTACAGGTGTGATGGGTACATGAGGAGGGCTAGAGGGTGGCAATTGTGTGTCTTGCACACTTTGGTCTGGTTGCTGTTCTTGCTCAGCTGTTGCCGTTACATCTTGTTTTTGTGTCTCTTCCTCCTCTCCATCATTCTTTTCTTCTTCCTTCTTCTCTTCTTCTTCTTCTTTCTTTTCTTCTTCTTCTTTCTTTTCTTCTTCTTTCTTTTCTTCTTCTTCTTTCTTTTCTTCTTCTTTCTTTTCTTCTTCTCCCTTTTCTACTACTGTCTTCTCTTCTCTCCTTTTTTTTCTTTCTTCTAGTGGAGTAGTAGCTTCTTCCTTGTATTCTTCTTCAAGAAAATCTTCAATCTTTTTGTACAAGTTTTTCCATGATTTTATTGTTCTTCGAACAATTTCTTCCATCTTGTTTTGGAGAATGAAGAATGCCCTGTACTTAGGTGTAAGCCTAGTATTATGCCTTTTGACTACTTTCTTTATTTGTTCCTTAGTCAAATCAGGAAATATGCTTGCTAGGGTTGATTCCCTCATCTCCTTCTCCATTTTCAAACAAAAATGCCATTTGTCTTCTACAATTTTAGACAGTTCATTTGGCAATTGTCCATCTAGTTCAAAAGGAGTGTACTTGAACTGTGCCATCATTCCATAAACTATTTCCTCTAGCCTATTCTATTCTTCTTTAGTAAACTTATTGAAATCAACTTTATTTAAGTTTCTTAAATCACCATTTCCAATCTTTTTACATAAAGTGTCAACTTAAAAATGGCTTACCTTTCCAGATTGATCTTCTTCATCAGTATTAGGTTGAGCCACATATCTTCTTCTTTTCCTCGACTCTTCCTGTGTTTCCTTGATTGGTTTCTTCTTTTTAGTGTCCTCTTTAGCCTTTTTAGTGGAGGCCCTTGTTGTAGCTTGGGTTGTTGGTTTTTGAGGTGATGGCATGGCAGATTTCTTTGGTTTTCACTGAGTTGGAGGCTGTTCTCTTGCCTTTCTTTTCTTTGACTCAGCTTCAGTTGGTGCTTCCTTGGCTTCTTCTTCCTCTGCACCTTCCTCCTTGTCTTCACCTAGGCCTTAAGTTAATTCCATTGGGCCTTGTTCTTGTTCATCTTCATCATCATCATTGTCATCTTCTTCTTCTTCTTCTGCTTTAGCCTCAATTCCTTCACCAAATTTCTTCTTAATCTTCTTCAACAATTTGTCTTTCTTCTTTAATGTGGAGGTAGTCTTTAACTCCATATTTATCTTTGATCTTACCACATCATAAGTGCCAAAACGTGGAGCACTTTTATCTGTCTCTTTTGCCAATAATGCAGTTATTGCTACAGAAGCTTCATCTATATTGATTTCATATCCAAATGGCCTTAGCCATCTCACCCTTGGAATTACTGCTTGAATATAGGTAAAATCAATGTCAACTAAGAAGCACAAATCATTAGTATGTTTTTCCACTAAGGAAATTGGTATTCTTGATCTTTGCTTGATGGATTTCTTGAAATCCTCAAAATAACTTGTCATCAGGGTATCAAAATTTTCTCCCATCTATTCTATATATTCATTGATTTGGGCAATGATAGTTCTATCATTCCTCCATGTAACTTTGCCGAAAGAGGGAAACTCATTCTGACCATAAAAGAATATACAAACTAGAATTGCTCCAAATTTGCATTGAACACCCTTTGTCCTTCTTATTGCAGTTAGGTTTTCATTTATCTGATGTAGTTGTAGTTCAAAAAGATCATAAGTATGATCCTTTTTCACCAATTTTTAACCTACATCTATTGCAATACATGGCACACTGTTGAGTCTACTAGATTGATAGAACTTATGGGCAATGACTCTAATAGCAAACTCAACTAGAGGATCCTAAATGGTGTGAATTGTCATTCCTCTCTTATTCCACTGAGCACTAGTGTTCTTTTCAATAACCTCCTTCAATTCACTTCTCAAGGTTTTGAACCGATCTAGGGTAGGGTACTTAGTTACCCTATGTATTATTCCTTTGGTTAATTTGATGGGAATATCTTTCAACCATAGACTTCCACCATGAATTCTACTTAATACAATTTTAACCCATTCTAGATTGAATACGGTGGGAAAGCTCAAAACTCAAGTCAAACCCTTTCTTTGAACAATTTTGAATTCATCTTTTAAGACTCCATCTACACACAATTTCTCATAGGCTTGCCTTAGCTCCATATCTCCTAGGGCTCCTATCTTAAAATTGTAGCATCTTCTCACGTCTTGAACCATTACAACTTTTGGAGGTATTTGGGAGAGAGCTCCGGCTAGGTCATTTTTGTATGCAACTTCAGGAATGGGACAAAAATCAGGTTGCTTGACCTCATTGGACACTAACTAAACTTCAAACGACTCTTTGTCCTCAATTTTCTTGGAACTTGACGCCATTTATGCAAACTAGGGTTTCCTTTTTACGAAATATGAAACTGCGTAGCTTGTCACAAATGAAAATACCTCAAGATCGATGAAAATACATTGAGAGATGTTGCAATTTGCTTGAAATGCTGGATTCTTTGCTATGAAGTCAATTTTCTCTCTTTCTCTTCTGTGCTTCTTGATTGCGATGAGGAAAATTGATTGGAATCACGATAATATACCCTATTTTCATCACATTAAATGCTCAACTGCCAACTCGGCTTGCACTACATTTCCACTTTACTCAGCTTGCATTGGAGTTAACCAACTTGGCATTAGTTATCAACTCAGTCACTGTTAGGAACTTGGCATGCGTTGGAGTTTAACTCAGCATCCAAAGATAGCTTGGCAACATCATTTAGATTTTGTCTTGACATCTTGTATCATGCAGATTTATACTTTGCATTGCTTCTTTTTCTTAGGACTGATGTGTCATATAACTTTGTATATCAGTCCCATATACTTCTCATGCTTAGTTTGATGAAGTGTGATCACTTGACCCATTGGGTGAAATGATCCCTCCACTTGATGTGTTGCATTCATCTTTCTTTTTCCAAGTCCTATTCATTTGCCCCCTTATCTTTTTGACATCAATCTTTTCTTTGCCTTTATTTTCTTCAATCTTGGGTGCCTTTGACCTTGTAGGATAGTTTCTGCTGGTATGACCAATTTTCAGACAACTTAAACATGTAGTTTGATTCAACCATCTTTATAGTTCCCTTTGAAATGTGTTCTTATGCAGTTCTGTGGTATATGTCCATATTCCTGACAATAATGACAGCTATACCTGGTGTTGTAATCCCAATGATAGTGACTTTCATTTCCTTTTGATTTTGCTGGTCAATTTGATGTCCACATAGGCTTTGATCTGCATTCAAATGCTCTATGTCCATACTTTTTGCAATTATGACAATTTCCATCAAATCTTTGAGTCCTTGTGACATTGGATCTGCAATCTTCTGTCATATGTCCTCGCATGTTGCACTTGTGATAGTAACTCTTTCTCTTGGGTGTATTTGCCTGATTGAATCTCCTTCTCTTGCAAACATTAGCAGTATGCCCCTTCTTATTACAGTAATGAAAAGTGAGTTTTGAATTCTTACCTATGTCATTTTTTTGCTTAACACTCTTTGATGATTCTCCAACTTCAGTGCTGTTATATCCAAGTCCTGATGTATCATGGGCGGATCTTGGGGATTTCAGCAATTGTTCAAAATACTTGATGGCTTCACTTGACTTGTTGAGATTCTTTTCTACCTCTTTTTCTCTGTTTAATTCACTCTACAGTTGTTCATTTTTCATCTTCAAAGTAGAGATCTTAATATCTTTCATATTGAGTTCATGATGAAGGTTCATCATTTGGGCAAGTGTATCCATCTGCATGTTTGAGATCCTTGTTAATTCAGTATATTTTTATTCAAGTCTGTTTGCAAGATTTCTTTTGTCATTTTACATCATGACTTTGTCCTCAACTCTTATTTTCTTTTGTTCAGTGATTTCACATAACATTATGGCCTGTGATTCATGTTCCATCTTCAAAGATCTTATTTCATCTGCTTGAACTTTGTTTTTCTACATCAGTTCTACTATTGCTGCATCAAACTCTTTAGTGTCTCCATTGGTACACAGTTTTGTGGTATCAATCTCCTCGTAGTTTATATCATTTTCAGCTATGGCTATATCCTTCCTTCTCTGCAAGGATTTTCTCAATTCCTCCCTTGCTTCCTCTACTTTGTGTAGAGCCAGTTGCACATCAATCACTTGATTGTCAATAATCTTCCCAAGTTTGAAGACTTCCATCTTTAGATCTTTTTCTCCAAGTTGTTAGACTTCTTCTTGTGAGAACCTTGCTCTGATACCAATTGTTGGAATATTCAAATAGGAAGAATGCTTCTGAGAGGAGGGGGGGCAAGGGGGGGGGGGGTGAATCAGAAGTACTGTATTTTGACCATTAAAACTTTTTAATTGAAACTAGATTGCATGCATATAAACATATCAAACAATTATGAGAAACACATAAGCATCACCACATAACACTTGAGATTTTGGTAACCCAAAAACCCTCCAAAAATAAGAAGGTAAAACTGGGGTGGGGATGATACCCACAAAATCACTGCAGTAATAATGTTTGACCACTTCTGATGATCTGCCCTATTAAAGGCTTGCCCTATTAAAGGCTTTACACTGTATCAATAGTGACCTGGTTAAAGGATTTACAAACACTTTACATGAAGTGTCACTCTGTTAAAGGATTTAATCACTATTTAAAGGATCTACAAAATAGCTCTTAAGCTAACCTATCACCATAGGGTTTTCATTCCAATACAAAAATGCTAGAGAGTATTAGGTACAATAAACCTGATAGCTTACAATCCTTCGTGTGTTGAATACAGGCACTTAATCTGCTTTCTCTGATCTTGATCCTCTGAGATCTGATACTCTTTACTCTGAAATAGTTTTCCTTCCACACCCTTGTACATCCACTTTTTCTTCTAATGAGATTTCATCTTCCTTATAAAGAAATTCGAAGACTTAGGGTTAGGTATGGATCTACGATCCATATTGAGTCTTTGCTTCTCACTCATTCCTTGCACTTTTCTTATTGGTTGCATGCCTTCTCCATTTTTCTTATTGGCTGCATGTAGATTGCATAGGAAATACAAAATATTCGATCTTATCATTTAATCCTTTGAGATTGGTCCTATGTCGGCCATGAAAATGGTTTACGTAAGAATCAATGAAGTTACAAACTCATATGTACATTCTATGTTACTCAACATTTGCTGATTCCAGATGCTCGACACTAATAACAAACTAGCTTACTTGGCTCCTGTTGCATTTTTGTATTGCTTGGCATCATCTGTGACTCGACACTTAAATATCACTTGGCACTTATATCATGCTCGGCACCTAAAGTCATTCGACACTTGAACTTCACTCGACACCTAATCTTCACTCAGCACTTGAAGATCACTCGGCACCTGAAGTCTTTCCTGACTAGGCTCAGATTGTGGCTCCGCATACATGGTGTACTCGGCTCCAATATAGAAAGTGGTTAAGTGTATTGGCACTCTAGTGTCAAAAACCATTATGAGGTTAACAGAATGGTCATCCCTATTGGAGTTCAAACTAACCATGTAGCAGAAGCAAATCTATCCAACTATGGTATTAGCCATGCAAAAAGCTTAAATTTGAATAAGATATGGCTTAAGGGGGACTTTGTTAGTATACTTAATTGTCTTAATAAAGTTACTAATCCTTCTTGGACTATTAATAATATTATAGGTAAGGCCATAGATCTTATAAACTCCTTTGAAATTTGTGTTGTCAATCACAACTATAGAGAAACAAACCAAGTTGCTGACTGGGCGAATAATGTGGCATGCAAGAGTGATAAAAATTTAATTTGGAATCACAATGATATCATGAATGATGAATATGCTAGTAACGAGTAATTTTTATATGGGTAGAATTGGGAAGAGGTGGGTTATTATGAGAAGGATAGTGTATTACCATTCAATACCACACAAGTTATGGGTCTTTTACAACAAATTTCCTTGGCTGCAATTTTGACTCCATTTTTTTGTTGCAGAGGGTTTTTTTGAGAAGAGAGAATCTTCATTTTAGAGACAAGAAGATGGGAGGAAGGAGAAAAAGAATTGAATTGACAAGTTGAAAAGTGTGGAGGAAGAAGAGTGAGATTTGGGACATACTAGAGCAAGGGAATTTTATTGGTTATATAGAAAAATTGAAAGGAAGCAACCCTAGAATTACTCAAAAATTTATCAAAACATGGGAAGATGGGAGTGTTTTGGTAGGGAATCAGAGGATGGAGGTTTTTAAAGATATCATAGCTGAAGCAATGAGGCTTGATACATAGGGTATTAACTTCTACCAGGATAGGAAGCTCTCAGATCGAGTGGTTGATGAGTTTGTGGACTCAGCTAAGGAGCACAATAGACTAGTAAAAATAGGTAATTCCTACTTTATCCCTGGTTCCATTTCATGCCCCTAGAGATTTGTTATCTTTGTGCTTATTGAGGATCTTACCCTAGATAGTCACTTCACTAAGATATGTGGGCACCATTTCATGTTCGTTAACCATTTTAGGCATAGAGTTAGGATAAATTTTCCATTTTACCTTAGACAATCTCTAGGTAATTCTATTCTAGCCTTTCAAAATGATATTGATGGAGATCCACTTTCCATGAGGGGTTAATGGTTTTAATAATGAACCTCCTAAAGTCAAAAAAGGTGGATAGGCTTGGGAAAAGTAAGAAATCACTTGATTATGAGACTAAGGGTAGTAATTTTGAGGAGCATTTTGATGAGGAAACTGAGGATGAGGTGGATGAGGTTGATGTAAAGAAGAGAAAGAAAGGTGATCTTGGAAGAAATTCCAAGAAGAAAAGGAAGGAAAATGAGAGTGATTCAGAACTAGATAGTGATTATGAGGAGCAAAGAAAGGGTTTTGAGAAGAGAGGAACTTTGGAAAACGTATTGGGAAATAAGGAAAAGAATGTTGAAAGAGATTTTGTCCCCTTTGATGATGAATTCTTAATTAAGAAAGTTGAAAGAAAAATAAAAAAGGAGCTTTCTTATGATGTAGGTGATGAGAATGACATTAAGGAGGTGGACCTACATAGAAATAAATAGGAGGAGCATGAGGACTACTTTGAGCATAATAGGGATGAGGATGACTAGGGGTTCCTAAAGGGAATCATGGGTAGGCCAAGGACAATGATGAATGATATTGGTACCTTAAAACTAAAAATGTAGGATATATCAAGCGACTTTGATCAGCTCAGCAAGATGGAAAGGGGGGAGAGAACACTGGGTCAACACATTGATAGACTCTCTGAGGTTATTGGCAATGTGTAAGGGGTAAAGAACTTGATGAAGCACATGCCAAAAATTGAAACCAAGAATAGGAACTTAGATTAGTTAGGAAAAGATCTTTGAAAAAGGATGGATGATCTAGATTCTAGAGTGACTAACATGGAGAAAATAATCAAGAAACTGGCTAATCGAAACTGCATTATTTTGAAGACTATGGTTGACAACTTCAACACCCTATTGAACAAGATGGAACAGAGTAACGACCAAGATTCTTGTGTTGTGAATGAGGAATATTGCCCGAGCAAGGGAAAAAGGGCTAATTCCAAGAAGAATGAAGGAGTGGAAGCAAAAAAACTGGATGACATGAAAACTTCTGCAAAAAATATGAACATCCTAGTAGACCAAGCAGCACACCTATTGAAGACTCTGTAGATGTCTAGGGGCTATTTTTTTGCTTTTCTTTTGCTATCTTTTAGTGCATAGTTGTTTTCTAGCCTCTTTTTTTTTTTTTGTCTATTTCTGTTTGTTCTCTTTTGGCTTTGAGTCCTTCTATTCTCTAAAATTTTATATTCTTGTTTCTCTGGTACTTTGTTAAAGGTTTTAGGTCCTTTAAAACCTATTTTTACATAATCAAAACCATCCCTAAAACTCTATCATTATCCAAATCCAACACATTCATCCATACTAACCTCACTTAGCCAACTAATTAACCAATTTCATTAATTTTAAGATATTTGCATCCTAATCTCCTCCTAAGCTAAGCCTAATCCCCCTCCTAAACATGTGTACAACCGTAAACAAGCATTAAGACTTTCTAACCCAAGACAAAGTCAAAGTCCTATCCCCTCCTTCTTACATTCCTATCCAAGGACTTCAAGGCTCTTACATGCCTTAATGGCTCTTTAATGCCTCTTACATCCATCTTCCACACTACTCCTCCCTAGTAACTCCCTTTGACCTTTTATTGTTGACCCTCTTCCCCTATCCAATCCACTGGTGACACTTTTCACAAGGCTATGGATTTGAAGAAGCACAATCCATGTGTTTCCCCTTCCTTGCATCCTAGCCCTTCCTCATCAAACCTCCATCTTTGAATCTTGGCCCTCCATCTCATTACCCCTTGGCCTATAAATTGGACCCTTTGCTTCTCACAAATCATCCACTTTTCATGAAAAAAGGTAATTCTCCATTAACCACCAAAGTTATCCATTGCATCCTTACCAAGTCAAAATCCATTTACACCTCCATTGATGAATCCTTCATCCATCATTATACTTGATCACAAAATCCATTGTTTGAAGCTTGAAGCACACTTGAGAACACATCCACCATCATTTGGAGATGCTGAAACATCAAGGTCACACTTAGGGAACTCACCATACTTGATTTGCATTCTTCTACATTGTTTCCTTTATCTTATCATATGTATTGTTGTTTTATTTAGGTGTTTGAATGTTAGATTAATCTTGATGTTCACACTAATTTCATAGCATACATTTCAACATGCCTAGTGGGACCCCTATTTGGATCACTTTTAATATTTTTCCACTTCCATTTTCTAATTAACCAAACTAACATATTGTGCTTACAGTTGTTATGTGTTAGGTTTTTAAATTATTTTGTAGGTGTTTTAATCCGAATACATGCAATGCACTCCCAGTAATATAATCCATTTCCTACTAGCCAAACATAAAAACACTTAATTTTTGAAAACTTGTGACTATGAGTTTGAGGGAAGAATATTTTGGGGATGTGACCCCATGAATGCAAGAGTGGGTTCACTACAAAACTTACCTATCACATGGCCACTAAAATCCCTTTCTCCATTCCCACCCTCCAAGCTCTTCGTGAGATTTCTTGTCATTGTTAGCGGGTTTGCACACTTTTAGGATGGATGCACAATTTTCCTTGAGGAATTAGCCTTTGTGAATTTAAGGGGTTCTAGAGAACCTAGATTTATTCCTATGGTTTGAAGCTTGAGTTCTAATTCAATTGGAGCTATGAGATATTGTGATTTTACTCATATATCAATTTCTAGGCATTTAATTATTGTTTTAAGTTGACTTGTGGCATTTAATTTATGTATTTGTATTTAATTTTTGTTTTGGGATGATTTGTGGCTTAGATTGGTATAAGTAGCGGCTCTTGTGGAGTCTTTTAGTCAGTCATTCATGATGGAATGATCTATGGGAGTAGCTGAAGGGCCATTTTTCTTGAGTCTATGGATAGAGCGCCGAATGTGAGGTAGTTTATAGTAGGAAATTATGGAGTTGAGATGGAATGAAGGACAAATGTGAATTTGAAGAGTAGAGCTAGGGCTATGGCTAGAAAATAAGGAGATTGCTTGGTAGACTTGCTAGCATAAGTTTAGATTTCCTTTGTGGTTTTCTTCTAGATTGTTGTTACGTTATAGATTTAGACTAGCTGAGATTGGTTATAAGTTGGATCTTGTTGGATCTTGCAAAACTGATTTTGTAATTTCTATTTGTTTTGGCCTTAACTCGAAAGGCCTTATAGAAGGGCATATTATATGTAATCAGTTATACATCTATGAATCAAGAATTGTAATTTCATATTAGATCTTGCATTGTTGCTTTTTCTTATTGTGTTTTTGCTGTGTGTTTATATTGTTGGGGGCTAGGACATCTCCTTTGGGGATACTCTTGCCTTGCACCACTTCATTTCCAATAGATGTGGGATTTCTCTATCAATAAGTTAGTCCTAGAAAATAATATTGAACCTATTTCCATCAAACCCACAATTAAAGATGTCAGTGGGAATGCTTAATAAATTTGCAAGATCACTCTATGGAGGGTTTTCTCTATGAATATTTTGTCCATGACCCATATTTTTAAAATCTCTTTCACCGATTTTTATAGCATGACCCCACAAAGTTTGACTACATTCCTACACTATGGGATTGTAGGTTGACTCCTACAAGTTCACTGGCTTACCTTGAATGTTTTTATGTTAAGTTCTTATATGAGGAGCAATATGTAGGCATTATTTTGGATTTTAAATTGTTTTCTTGCAGATTTATTATATGTAACAAAAGTCAAATTCATTCTTGATGCCTTTTAAGAAAAATTTACAATATTTTCAAATGGAATGAATGATTAAATGACAAAAAAATATTGAATGCTAAATTTTAAAAGGAATGAATGCGATGAATATTTGATTTAAGTATTAAAAGAATAGTGTGGATCAAACACTTCAAGTTTTAGTGCTTAAAAGAAATTCATGCAATATCGATTGCCTTAAAAGAAAAATTTCTCTTATTCCCATCCTTTTCAAAGCTTTCATATGAGTGATTTCTTATGTTGACTCAATTTACTATGTTGACCATCTTTGTTAAGTTGGAATAAACCTTTCATGTTAATCATGAGTGTTTTCAAGTAGTCAATAGGAATGATACATTAAAAGCTTCAAAAATAGAATGAATTAAGTTTCTTGTGTGTATTAAGATTGTACCTTTTAGCACATCTTTTACTTCTCTATTTCATGAAATATAGAACCATTTAAATATGTGGTGCATGTACCAAAATTTGATAGCAAGATCATCTGCAAGAACCTAGGAGTACTTCTAGCGAGTTCATTATCCTCTGAGAAATGTGTGCCATTTGGATAGAAGCTCAAAATGGTAAAATAATCTAGCTAGTATATAAATGAGAGGAAGTAAAAATTTCTTTCTCTGTCAAGCAAGTTTGAGTGGTAGCCTAAGGTGGGAAAACTTTTTCATGATTTCAGCATGTCTAGAATAGATTCTTAAGTGGATCACATACGTAACAACCAAGTGGTTGACTCCACAAATCTTATTGCAAACCAACTTAGTAGCTACCCTTTTATCCTTGGTGTGTTACTCATGGTGCAAGAAAATATATAAGGCTTCTCTAAAGTTACTTGACATATGTGTTTCCCTGGTAGAGGCATAAGGCTACTCAGGTTTCATCTCCAAGAGTCATTATCCTTGTAGAATAGGAGCTTCTATTTGTCATACCTTGAAGGATCATTTATGTGTAAGTTTGTTAATTGACTCTTGTATTGAATCATCTCTTTTATTAGAGGGAAATATAACACTAGATCTAGAAAACATCAAGATGGGCTCCTCTCGGTAGGCCTAATGAGTAACATATTGAAACCAAATTGACCTTAGGGATAAAAGTGTTCTTGAATTATCTTATTTTTGCAAGTGACCTCATGAAAAATATTTTTAAAAAATTCACATTGGCTACAATCAAATCATTTTGCTAAAAGGATCATTTTTTTATCTATCTCAAAGTTTCTTTATCCTTTGAGAGATTGTCTGCTCACAATACACCATATCTAGTTATCAATATAGTCTTATCCTTTTTACTTAAAAATGGTTGTTAGCAAGCCTATTCTCAACAACCCTAAATCTAGTTGGTTTTACTTCACTTCTTCCAAAAATAAATTCATTACACCATCCTTTGATAAAAATCACTACATGTCTACTCAAGACCATCCATTATCAAAAGAAACTTATCTTTGCCATCTCAAAATAGTTGTTAGAAATTCTATTCACAACAACCCTAAGTTAGAGTATTTTATATTTTACTCCTTATCTTTAAATTAAAAACCATTACATCATCCTTTGGTAAACACCATTTCTTATCTACTTAGACCTATTTTGCTATCTAGAAGATCCATGTTGTCCAATCTAAAGTAAAAGGTATACTTAGCATAGTCACTACCTTAATTAAGCTTGCAATAAAATTAGTAAGAATACCTTATGTTCAACCAACCAAAACCAAAGTTCTTTTGCAAGCAATTTTTTATAGAGAGATAGAAGCAAAATGCAAGAAACAAATGCTTAATCAAAGACTTGCCAAACTTGATCAGACTGAGAAAGAAGGTGTTGAATTTTCTCAACAAATTGAGTGGGATCATAAAGTTTAGAGCTTAACCCTAAGAAATGGAGTCAACCAAGCCTCATTGACTACACTAGCTACATCCACTTTGATTAGGATCTTCTTCTTCTACACATACTTTACACTTGTCATATCATATGTTTAGGTCTTCATTTAGGTTCCTATCCTACTTAGGTATTTTATGGTTTCCTTATCCCTAGGTCATGTCCTTTAGAAATCTAGCTCCATCTAAATCCACATCATAGATCAAAACATCCTCCATCATCTCCATTATTCTTAAGTATTTGGTGTCACTTTGCTAAGAATTGTCTACCCTAAATCCTACGTCCATCACACTATCTCAGTTATCCTTTAAACTAAGCACTATTTAAGGTAATCTATTTTTTTCATTTGTGTCCCTCATCAACTTGAGAAAAAGGTTGGGCTCCAAACTTGATCGTCACTTGTCTTCCAAAAGACCACAAGTCTTCATTAAAATTGACATCACCATCATATCTCAAGCTTACACATAAGGGAAAACATCTCCTCTTTTACTTTGACATCATATCACTCATATTTAGGTTTCCTAGGTATCTTATATCCTCCCTACACATCTATCATACATCCTTAAAATCTCACCATCATAGATATATCTTTAGAAAGTTTTAGCAAAACCATCCCCCACATATACTTACAACTATTGTCCTACCATCTTTTATTTCATCCTTATGAACATTAGCATTTCATGCCACCTACCACACATCTCTCTAATAATAAAAGGAAGGAGAAAGACATGGATCCTAATCTTAGTAGTAGTTTAGCCAATGCACAGTCATACCCCATAGTATCAAAAATCACACATGATCTAGGACCACAAAATCTAGAAGAGTTAGGTCCCTCACTAGATATAGATGCCTATATGAATCAATCAAGAAACACAACCATTGTTAATTCCCTCATAGATAGAAATAGGGAAACCATCATGGCAAACTTCTTGAGAAACAATGTTGGTGTCTTTGGCTTTAAGAGGCCACCACCTTTAGACATACTTGATCCTACCCATTACTTATTTGGAAGGCTACCACCCCCCATTGGTCCATCAAATCCAAATGATCCCTTTTTCATACCAGAATGAGGACATCAAATGATGCAACTAGAATCCACAAATTTAAATGACTCACCACTTTGAATTGACTATTGTCATTAGATTTTGTTCTTTCCTCATCAAATTCAGCTTGAACAATATACTTTCTCCCTAACCTTTTCTAAGCTCCTCCTTCTAGCTCTATAGGTTTGGCTTTCTCTTTATCCTTTTGTGTTGTGACACATGCACTAACCCTTGTAGTAGGTATTGTAGGTCTGGGCTAGCTTGGTTTAGAAAACTTCTTAGGTATTGTCACTATTTTTTTTATAGCCTTTCTCTTCTTCTTATCAATAGGAGTAGGTGCTTCCTCGGCTTCATCTTCCTTGACATCTTCTAAAATTTTTATTTCTTCCTCTTGCTAATATTCATCTTGTCCTTGTGTTAATGCAAGTGGTGCTTGGATTTGAGTGTCTTCTTCTTCTTCATCCTCTTCCTACTTGGCACCTTCATCAAATTTAGCTTTCAATTTCTTAACTAATTTCTTCTTCTTTTGACAGAGGCAGTCTTTAATTCCATAGTAATCTTAGATTTGGCTATCCCATAATTATCAAATTCTTTGGAATTTTTATCTATTTCTTCTGCAAGTAATCTTTTTATTGTTGTAGAGGCCTCATCCACATTAATGTCATAGCCTAATGGCCTTAGCCATCTTACTGTTGGAGTTGCTACTTGAACAAATGTATAATCAGAATCAATTAGGAAACAAACATCATCATAATTCTTTTTCACTAATGATACTAGAATCCTCAATCTTTTCTTCATAGATTGCTTGAAGTCCTCAAAGTAACTAGTCATTATAGACTCAAAATTTTCACCTAGCTATTTAATGAGTTCTCCTATTTGAACTAGCATAGACCTATCTATCTTCCATGCCACAGTACCAAATCTAGGAAATGGGTTGGGACAAGAACTAGGTGGCAAGAGCTGATCTTGCTGATTGATATAGGCATAGCAACACCATCCTGTATGAAAACAAACCCTACTGCCTAGCCATAGGGGCAGGCAATTTCTCTAGAACTAGACTATGGAACTCTATGCATGCAGGGTGGGATTCTACTGGCTCATCTAGCCATTGGCATGTTACATATAGAATCTGCCTACCTAAATAAACCCCCCACACCACTAGCCCAAACCCACACACAAAATTTATAGGGTGGCCCATAGTAACTGAACATAAAAGAAGATACATATCAAAATACATCCAAATTTTCACTGAGCAATCTTTGTTTTTGTTATTGCTCCTAATTTTTCAATCAATTATTGTAGCTATAATTTGGCGAGATAATATTTCTGATACTTCTTCACAATTGTTAGAGTTTTAGGTGACTCTACAACACACCCAAGATCAAATGCAAGACCATGATAACTTCCACAATAGATTGACAATTTAATATTTTTCCTAAGGCAATAATTCAATGCCAAGATGAAGAAGCTTAGTAGATAGCACAAGAGAGACAAATGAGAATCAAATGAGAATGGATATTAGATGATTGGATGAATACATCATAGAAGAGCCTTGTATATAAAGGCAATCGAGATGACTAGGAGTCATGTAAAGAGATAAGCATACCAACTAAGCACATTTCCAGCAAGAGTGGATTATCCTCCATAGTGCATGAATGTATGTGAAACAATGAGAGGATAAGGAAAAAAAGGTGTATCTTGTAAAGGGATGTAGTAGACAACATGTGCTCAATTGGAGTGCAAACAACTATGTTGTCTACATGACAACTCATATGAATATGCAAAATCCTAGGTGTCTACATTAAAACTAATGAAAATCTATTATCCTGAGTAAACTTAAGTAAAGTTTAAATATTAAATACTTATTTACACTAACACCCCCTCTTAAGTGCAACTTAGAGAAATGTACTTAAGCTCAAAAAAGCTAGATTAAATTGTGAGATGGGTCCTAGCTACTAGGTCATGTTAGGTACCCATGTACAATATGCAAGTGCAAATGATATGCAATGCAATCTCTCATAAAGTGGAGAAGAGAGAAAACCTCATGGGAAAAAACATCCCTCAAAAAGAGAGATAAGAAAAATAAAAGAAAATGAGAGAGAAGAAGACCTTATGTTAGGAAAAGATCCCTTCCATAAAAGAGAGGAGAGAAGTCAACTGACTCCCCTTACTAAAATATCATGCACCCCCAAGAGATCTCACAAATGGATATAGTTGACCTCAATGAAGGGTTTGTTGAAGATATCTGCAACCTACTCTATTTTAGGACAATACCTCAACTTAATGACCTACTCATATATCAGCTATCTGATATAGTACATATGAACCTCAATGTGTTTGGTTTGCTAATGTTGAACTGAATGTTTTGAGATCTCAATAGCACTCTAATCATCATAATGAATGACTGTAGACTATGTAAAGTAAAACCCAAACTCCTTCAAGATATGTCATAGCCATATAGCCTTTGTAGCTATAGTAACAACCCCTCAATACTCAGCCTTAGTTGAATAAAGAGAAATAGTATTTTTCTTGTTACTCTGCCAACAAATGGGCCTAGAATGAAGATGAAACATATAACCTAAAGTAGACTTGTGGGAATCAATATCTCCTACATAATCTAAGTCTGTGTATCCAACCAATGAAGTCTAGTACCTACTACATAATGCATTCCATTTGTATGTGTACCCTATATGTAGTGCAAGATGCATTTGGTGGCCTTCCAATGAAGCTCATGTGGCTCTTGCATGAAGTGAGAAACTATGCCAACTGCAAAAAATTATGTCAAGGCATGTATGTGTCAAGTAAATGAGACTCCCAACCAACTATCTATATAACGTAGCATCAATAAGTGGAGTGGAACACTTTGCCTCTAGATTAACACCTAAAAGAAAGGAAGTAGGTGCAAGCTTACAATCACTTGTGCAAAAGAGAGAAAGTAAATCAAGAGCATACTTGGGTTGAGAAAGTGTGATCCCAACTAAAGACTTTGTGATCTCAATACTAAGGAAATAATGACATAAACTGAAGTCTAACATAGAAAATTTGTTTTGCAAAGAGGTCTTGATGCTGGCAATGATGGATGAAGTAGTTCCTATAATGATCAAGTCATCTACATAAAGCATGAGTATCAAGTGTAAGTCATCCCTCTAAATAATATAGACATTCAAATCTAAATGACACCTAGTGAATCCTACCGAGAGTAGGAAGGAATCCATCTTGGCATACCAAGCCCTAGGAGCTTGCTTAAGGCCATTGATAGACTTCCTCAACCTATAAATAGAATCTTGTATGAATCCCTGAGGTTTCTCCATATAGATCTCTTCATGAAGATCCCCATTGAGGAAAGCACTCTTCACATTCATCTAATGTACAACCCAACCATGAGTAGTAGCAATAGCTAGTGTTAAATATATGGTGTTCATCTTAGCTACCTATGCAAAGGTCTCAATATAGTCAATACCAGGAACCTGTGAGAAACCTTTGGCAACAATTCTAGCCTTATACTTATTCACACTTCCATCTGCTACAAACTTGGTCCAATAGATCCACTCACACCAAACCAACTTTCTTCCCTTAGGAAGAGGAACTAAGTCCCAAGTATTGTTTTCATTAAAGAGTTATATTCTTCTTTCATGGTCTTGTCTCATTTAGAAACCCTAACACTTCCTTAAATGACTATGGATCAAAAGAAATGGAAATATATGCATGTGGAGATGATTTTTGTTGTGCCCTTGTCCTCCTAGTATCTAAAGAATTCCCCACTAATGAACCTATTGAATCAAGTGTTTGTTGTGCCCAATGAGGTCTAGTGGAAGGAGTATCCTCAACTATTTGTGGACCCTACAAATTTGGTGTCTTGTGAGTCAAAGTTGAAGGAATATCATCTTCCAAGTTACTATAATCACTATCATCACTTTCCATGGAGGAAGGAAGAGTTGAAGGAGCCAAACTTGGACAAGTCTCTTCAAAGTGAACACTCCTCTCAAAGAAAATTTTATGTGTCTCTAGATCCATGAGTTTGTATGCCTTGAGATGGTCAGGATATCCAACAAATATACAAGGTTTACTTTGAGGTTCCAATGCCTTCCTTTTGTTGTGAAGGTATCCTTGCCCATGCTGGACAACAAAAAACTTTAAAGTGTTTTACACTTGGTTTTCTTTGACACCAAGCCTCTAAAGGTTTAATTGCATCCAAGGCCTTATGGGGACTTCTATATTGGACGTAATTTTCCCAACATATAGCTTCTACCCAAAAAACTTGATCTAGAGACTTATGGTGTAGCATACAAGTGGTCATTTCCTTAAGGGTTCTATTCTTCCTTTCAGCAACACCATTTTTTTGTGGAGTGTAGGAAACTAAATGTTGAAGATCAATACCCTCACGAGTACAAAATTCTATACACCTTGAGTTCACACACTCCCTTCCATTATCTATTTGAAGAATCTTGATGGCTTTCCCTGGTTGCTTCTCAAGTTGAGTTTTGAAGGTGATAAACTTATCAAACACTTTAGTCTTATGAGCAAGAAAGAAGACCCAAGTGTAGCATGAAAAGTCATCAATGAAGGTGAGAACATAGTGAGCCTTTCCAAATGATGGCACAGGAAATGGACCAGCTATATCATTGTCAAACTTCTATTCGGGATGCTTGCCTGCTTCACAACCTATACATACACCCTCTGAATACTTGACTTGAGGTAGACCTATGACCATATCCTTGTTGCTAAGTTGTTGAAAGTAGTAGTAATTGAGATGTTCAAACCTCTCATGCAATAGTTTACTTTGTGGATTTGAATTTTTCAACAAGGAAAGGGAAGTGGACTTAGGCACAAAATGAGAAAAACAATAAAATCTTGTATCATGATTATCCTTTCCAATTGCCACCATAGAATCATCCTTTAGATTTTTCACCACAAGTAAATCAAGAAGGAACTCTACTTTATTACCACATCCATAGTGAGTTATTTGGTAGATTGAAAGGAGGCTGGTGTTAAGGTTAGGAACATGAAGAACATCCTTGAAAACTCCATTGTCCAACTTAACATTCCCTTTTCCTTCTACTTCCACTTGTGTGTCATTTCCCACATAGATGTAAGGTATATGTGATGGTTTCAAAGAGGAAAAATGCTCCCTTGAAGCACCCATATGATGTGTAGCTCCTAAATCAAAATGTTAGGATTAAGCTACAGACAGAAATACAAAATACATGCAAATATAAAAAAAAAAAAAAAAATAGATTACATAGAAAAGAACACAAGACACCAAGATTTAACATGGTTCACCCAATCCCTGGGCTACATCCACCAAACAACAAGACTAATATTATTACAATCTTGTGATTACAACTTGCTTACAATCTGTAATCCCTTACAGCTTAATACTGCCACAAGAACCAACTTTCACATCACAACTATGAACCAATCCCTAAGTCTAAGACCTTTTATACAAGTATTTTTACTGCTTTAGGGTTATAATTAGTAATTACATGTCATCCCAAAATCCTGATAAAATAAGGCCCAACTTTTTTTTTACAAAATTCCCTGAACCCCAGTGAGGAATTATGGAGTATGTATGCACTTCCCTGATCAGTCACCACAATCTAAAAATCTCCCACTTAGAGACTAATCAAGCTCCACACTAAACAAGAATCTCCAACTTGGAGACTAATCTTGTAGCTATGTCACTACTCCATGAGGCTTCCACTAGATCAAACCACCCTGGATGTTGTTTTTCTTTTATTCATGTTCAGTCTAGAAGACCAACTGAAGTTGAAGAGGAGTGCAACTTCTCCCTTGTTACTACCTTTGTAAACATATTTGTTGGATTGCCATCTGTATGTATCTTCTCCAACTTTAACTATCCATCCTCCAAAACTAACCGAATGAAATGGTACTACACCTATATGCATTTTGTCTTTGAATGTAGAGTTGAACTCTTTGCAAGATGAATGGAACTCTAAATATCTGGAAAAAAAATTAATCCTTCTAAGGGTGTCCCAATTCTTCCAAGAAGAACTAAAGCCATATCATCTCCTTAGCTACCTCTGTAGTGGATAAAGTGTTAACCTTCTATAACCTAGAAACTAGCTCACGGCTGCCCCACCAATAGTAAGGACATAACCTATAGTACTCTTCCTAGTATTAATATCCCCTACCAAATCTAAGTCAAAATAGCCCTATAAATCAGTACTAGAGCCCCCAAAGTGTAAATACTGATTGGATGTTCCTCTTAAATATATGAGAATCCATTTAACTACATTCCAATGCTTAATTCTTGCATGACTCATATACCTATTAATAACTCCCACTGCATGTGCAATATCTAGTCTTGTACATACCATAGCATACATGAAGCTTCCTACAATGGAATCATGGGGTACCTTGGACATCTTATCCTCCTCTTCTTGTGTCTTGGGACACATCTCTTTAGTCAACTTCAAATGACTAGGTAAAGGTGGGCTAACAGCTTTAGCATTCTCTATAGAGAAATGTTGCAACACCTTCTCAAAATAATTAGCTTGAGATAGCATCAATTTTCTATTCTTCCTATCTTTGAAAATCTTCATACCAAGGATTTTTTTGCTGCCCCCAAATCCTTCATAGAAAATGCATGTGCTAATTGGCATTTCAAACCCTTAATGTGATCCATGTTAGACCCAGTTACAAGCATATCATCAACATATAAACATAAAATAATGCAATTGTCATCATCCAACCTCTTAAAGTAAACACATTGATCTAAGTGACACCTACTATATCCATTCTCATGCATAAAATTGTCAAATTTCAAATACCATTGCTAAGGTACTTGCTTCAAGCCATATAAAATTTTCTTCAATTTGCACACTAAGTTCTTCTTACATTTGACCTCCAATCCCTATGGCTAAGCCATATATATATCTTCATCCAAATCACCATGAAGGAAGGTTGTTTTAAAACCAAGCTGCTCAAAATGCAAATCCTTAGTAGCCACAATACCTAAAATAGTATGGATAGAAGTCATCTTAACAATAGGAGAAAATATCTCATCAAAATCAATGCCCTTTTTTTGTGCAAATACTTTTACAACTAACCTAGCTTTAAATCTTTTCCTACCTCTATCCTCTTATTCTAACCAGTAAACCCACTTATTTTGTAAAGCTCTTTTACCTGCAGGTAACTTGCATAAATCCCATGTCTTATTCTTCAGCTTGCACAACTTCATCATAATATTCAGGTTTACCAGCATCAGTAAGTAAAATAGAATACAAGGAGGGAGAAAATCTTTTTGGAGGCCTAATTTTCCTTGTTGACTGTCTAACATTTACTAGTGTGTGTGGTATTTTTTGTTATAGTTGTTACACATCATGAGGAATGAGTGGAACATCATCTTTTGGAGTATCATCTAGTACTACATAATCATCTTCTTTCTTCTCATGTTTCTGTAAGAGATCTTTGTACAATACTTTCTCATTCAATATGACATCCCTGCTTCCTACAATTTTATGATTTTCAAAATCCAAAAGCCTATAACCAAATTCATTAATTCCATATCCAAGAAATACACATTTTTTTGTCTTAGCTTCTTGCGTGGTTCTATTTTCAAAATCTATATGAGCAAATGCTTCAGAACTGAAGGTTTTGAGAAAAGAATAACTCACCTTCTTACCAATCTATGCTTCCTCTAGAATACCGCAACCCAAAGGAGTAAAGGGACCTCTATTAATCATATATACAATAGTATTGATAGCCTCCACCCACATGTGTAAGGGCAACACAACATGCAACCTCATGCTCCTTGCACACTCCATTATAGTCATGTTCATGCATTCCGCCACTCAAATTTCCTATGGAGTCCTTGGAACAATTTTATGTCTAAAAATACCATTAGTGGAGAAAAAATCTACAAATTCATGACTACAATACTCATTGCCATTATCAAATCTAAGACATTTTAGTTTCTTACCAGTCTCATTTTCAACCAAGCATTTATATTTCTTAAAAGTTTGAAATACATCAGATTTTTGTCTAAGGAAATAAATGTATACTTTTCTAGTTGCATCATCAATAAATTTAACATAATAATGAGAGCTACCAAGGGAAGATAACTAAGCCGGTCCCCATTCATGAGTATGCACAAGATCTAATTTCTCCTTTTTATTTGCCTTCCCAGTCTTCACAAAACTCTCTCTTTTGTTTTCCATACACACAACTTTCACAAAAATCTATATTAACACATTTTAGACCTACTAATTTTTTTTTTGAATGAATTATTTTCATACCTTTCTCACTCATGTGCCCAAGTATGTTGTGCCATATTGTTGCATTAGAATTTCCAATAGGTATTTTTTCTTGCTGCTCAACTGCAACAACTATTCTTGAATATTCATTATTCTCCAAAACAGTTAAAGTAGAAGGAACAATATGACTTGTAAAAAGATATAAGGTTCCTACTTTTACACCTTTTCTACTACAAGGGAACCTTTTGAAACCTTTCAATTTTTATCATTAAAAGTAACTACATAACCCTCATCATCGAGTTGCCTTGCTAAAATTAAATTCCTACTCAACCTTGGAACATGTCTTACCTCATGTAGTAGCCAATGATTTCCATTATGCAACTTAATCTTAACTTTTTCATTTCCAACAATCTAACAGGGTTCGTTATCCCCCAAATAAACAAGTCCAATATTCCCTTGGACATAATCAATGAAATAACCTCTATGAGGTGTAGCATGAAATGAAGCACCAGAATCTAAAAACCATGAATCGTTAACACTTTCTAAAGATAGAAGCAAAGCATCCTCTTTAGATTTGTTACTTACTACATTTTCCTCCTTGTCTCCATCTGATTTATATCCTTCATTTTTCTTTCAAGTCCAACAATCTTTCTTTTTATGCCTCAATTTTTGATAGTATTGGCAGCAGTTTGGTCCTCTCAATTGATACCTCCTCCCTTTGACTTTCCTCTTGATTTCCCATGATTTCTAGAATTACTTCCTCTCTCAATCATTCTACCTCAACTTTGTGCATTCAAAGAACTTCCTAATGTGGATCACCAAAGGTTTTCCTACGAGTTTGCTCACTCAAAATAACACTAATCATCATATTTTAGGGTACTAGATCTAGGAACAAAATTACTCATAGCCTTTACTAAGCCATTCTAGCTTTCAAGAAAAGAACACAAAATCAAGAGAGCCCTAATTTCATCATCAAAATTGATACCCATAGAAGATAACTAACTAGTAATAGTAATAAACTCATTTAAATGATCTGCAACAAATCCACCTTCTACCATTTTTATATTAAATAAATACTTCATGAGAAATACCTTGTTTGAAGCAGAGGGCTTTTCATATAGTTTTGCTAGGGTTTGCATCAAATCTTCTATTGTCTTTTCTTTTGTAATATTAAATGCCATTGATGGCACTAGGCATAATTCAAATGCTTCCAAGTTCCTTTTTATCCAAAAGATCCTAGTCGTCATTTGACATAGATCCTTGATTCTTGGTTTTTCCTTCTGACGGCTTCCATAAATCCTTCTAATAAAGATATTCTTCCATTTGCATCTTCCATAATTGAAACCTATCAACCCTTAGCTTTCCCTCATCTTCCATTGCTCCCACTCAACTATGACACTTTCCCACAAAGGATAATTTAAAAACCAACCTCACTTTGACACCACTTGTTAGGATTAAACCATGGACAAAAATAGAAATTACATGCAAAGTTAAACAATATCACAAAATAATAGATCACACAAAAAATAACACAAGACACAAATATTTAATGTGGTTCACCCAATCCCTAGGTTGCATCCACCAAATAGAAAGTCTAATATTATTACGATCTAATGATTACAACTTGATTACAATGTGTAATCCCTTACAGCTCAATACCTCTACAAGAACCAATTTTTGCATCACAACTATAAACCAATCCCTAACCCTAGGCCTTTTATAAAAGTATTTTACCACTTTAGGGTTATAATTAATAATTACATGTTGGCCCAAAATCCTGATAAAATTGGTCCCAAATGTATTTTTACCAAAATTCTTGAACCCTGATGAGGAATTATGGAGTATGGATAGTGCTTCCTTGATCAGTCACCACAATCTAGCACAAGAACCCATTCCTCAAAATTGTTTGTACTTTCTACCAAAGCTTGTCCCTTACCTTTTGAAGTGGATGGAGGTCACTTATCCTTATAAGCATTTGGTACATCGATTTTATGTTTCCTTATTATGTTTAGCAACCCATCAATTTTCTTATCCTTACACTCATGTTCATCATGACCATTCTTCTTACACTAGGTACAAGTTTTCTTCTCCCTTTTGTTGAATTTGTTCTCCTTTTTATTATTTTTGGAAAAAGAATTGCCTTTTTGTGATGAAGATTGTTGTGTGGAGGAAGATTGATGTGTAGCGGAAGATTGTTGTGTGTCATCTTGTGGCTTAGCCTTCCACTACTTTTTCTTCTTGTTGGAATTTTTACCACCTTGATTCCCCTTATTAGCCACCAAGGCTTTGGACTTGGAAGATTGGAAAATTCCCATACTCACTAACTTTTCATATTCTAAGACCAACATTTCTGAAAATGACTTGAATAAAGGCTTAGTTAAGGCACTTCCCTTTGTTAACTTGTGAGTATTATAACTTGGAACAAAAGCTAGTTATTCTGGAGGAATACGAGTCATCATATGTTTGATAAACTTTCCATCCTTCATGGTTTAAGCACAATCCTTAAGCTGTTCCTTATACATGTCTACTTGGGTAAGATAATCTTTTATGGTGACAAAATTCCTAGGATCCAATTTGAGAAGATTGTCCTCAATGGTGTAGGCCATATCTTTGTCTACTATCCCATACAATGCTTCGAGTTTATTCCAAACTTCTATTAGATTGGTAATGTTCTTGATGTGATATTTGATAGGATCGGAGATATTCTTTAGCAAGGTTCCTAAGGCCATCTCTTGTTTTGATTCATAGTCTTCTTTACTAGACTCATTAGCATCATCATCAAGTTTCTTTGCAGCACCAGTTACATAACATTGTAAACCTTTTTCAACTAATGGTTCCTTTATCTTTTCTTTCCAAGTAGCATAATTATGTGGTGTTAATTTACAAAAAAATCCATAATGCAAAAGAAAGAGCATAATATCAAGGAAATGGAAGAACAGAAGACACACCCCCCTTTCCACTCAATTAAAGAGTCCCCACCTTGAAAAAAAGATGATTTGGCACTTTATATTTAGTGCAGGTACAATACCCACTTGCCAATTTTGGGCCAAAGTGGAACTTTGATTTTTTATATTTACAACTGAAAATATGAAGCTATATAAGACACAAGATCTCTCAAGGATCTAAATAATTACAAGTGCCAAAATAGGCCAAAAATGACTAAATGCTGAAAGTACTATGTCTACTCAGAATTACTCCAAACTGATACTAGATCTAAATAGTAGATTAAAATTTATGCACTTTCAAAAGCAATAGCACCTGAATACATGTCCATATGAGCTCGAATAAAGCCTTTGAAGTTGTAAAAATTGGGATTGACAATTTTTAGAAAAATTCAAGAACAAAGATCACAAACAACTTGCACCAATAGACGAAATGAAATGAACATAAAGAATATAGAGAAAATCATTTTCCAGAATAGAGTATTTCACATTACAAAATTGTTTATAGAGGATGAATTTCCAAAATTAGTTTCAAGCTCTAAGCCCTCATTAGTTGGAAAAAATAATACATGTAAAAGAAAGCTCCATAAGCCAAATACTTATGGGCAATAACAAATGAATTTGAATGTCAAAAACGAGTAGGAGGGCCTAATGGTGTTGGCTTCCTTAAGAAGCCGCTCACCATTAGGTGGTGACAAGGGATTTAAACCCTTAGTTTAACAAATAAGGGTCTTGTCATTTAATTAAAATAAAATATATATTACATTTAATATTATTTAATAAAAAATGATGGGATTTTGGAGCTGAAATAACTAAGAAGAATGTTGTGATTTGAATCTACTTTGAAGAAGATAGGATCCCAATTTTTTCGGATTATGCCAAAAAACTCTTGGAAGTGGAAGATGTTGTAGTGTGGGGACTTCTTGGAAAAGCCAATGAAGTTTAGGGTTTAGGGTTGACCCCAAGTTCAAAGCTTTAGATGACATGCTCTAGTCGAGCTTCATAACAAGGGGGGCACCTTTTCTTTGACAAACACCATTGCGAAGATGAGAGAGAAGAATTGCCTTATCCAACTGAGAAATTTTACTGAAGTAGGAAAGAAGGAACTCCTTTGGATAACCATGAGCACAAAGTCTACAGTAAAATTGTTTCTGAAGAAGATCATGAAATTCTACCCCAAAACAAAAAAAAAAATTCTTGAAAAAAGGAGTTCATATGAGGGAGATATTACTATTTGAAAATCACCTCTGTAATTATTTTTCTTGAATTGTCATTGTCCCAACTCCAAAAATCAAATGACTCTAGATTTCACCTCAGATGTGCAATTTTGTTAAAAAAAAAGTCGATTTAGGGGCTTTTTGACCTTCTGAATGTGATAGAAACATTTGATTTGCACCAGCAAGCACTAATCTTGACCTTCAAAAAAAAACTCTCCAATGGCTATGTAATGAAACTCCTATGGCTTTGATACCATATAAGAATTTTCCTAAGGCAATAATTCAATGCCAATATTAAGAAGCTCAGTAGATAGCACAAGAGATACAAATGAGAATCAAATGACAATAGATATCTGATGATTGGATGAATACATCATAGAAGAGCCTTGTATATAAAGGAAATCATGATGACTAGGAGTCATACAAAGAGATAAGCATACCAACTAAGCACATGTCCACCAAGAGTGAATTATCCTCCATTATGCATGAATGTATGTGCAATATTCAGAGGATAAGAATACAAAGGTGTATATCATAAAGAGATATAGTAGACAACATGTGCTCAATTAGAGTGCAAACAACTATGTTGTCTACATGACAACTCATATGAATATGCAAACTCCTAGGTGTCTACATGAAAACTAATAAAAATAAAATATCCTAAGTAAACTTAAATAATGTGTAAATAGTAAATACTTATTTACGCCAAAAAAAAATCTTATAACCCACATCTACTACAATATAGGACACACTATTCAATCTGCTTGATTGGTAAAAGTTATGTGCAATTACATTGATTGGAAAATCTATCAATAGATCTATGATTGTATCAATTATGATTCCCCTCTTATTCCACATAGCCCATGTGTTCTTCTCAATAATTTCTTTTGACTCTCTCCTCAATGTCTTTGGCCAATCTACGGTTAGATACCCTGTTACCCTATGGATTATTCTTTTGGTGATTTTGATTGGCCCATTGCCTAATCATAGTGAATTATCATGAATCCTACTCAATACAATCCTAATCCATTTAGTTTTGAAAATATTAGGGAAATCTAGAGCACGAGTTAACCCTTTCTTTGAACTACAATCTTGAATTCTTCCCTTAGCACACCATTTTCACATAGTTTACCATATGCTTCTCTTATTTCCATATCACCAATACTTCCAATTTTACAATTGTAACACTTTCTAACATCCTAAATTATAGAACTTTTGGTGGTATCATGCATAATGCACCAAAGGGATCTTGTTTGTATGCAATGTTTGGTATGGCTTTGAAAATAGTTAATTTTACTTCGTTACTAACCAATTGAACATTCAAAACCACTTGACCCTCTACACCCTTTAAACTAGATGCCATTTTACAAAACTAGGATTTTCAATATTTAAAAAGTGTAGCTTGGCACACAATAAATAGCTTACAAAATCTGATGAAATGATGTTGAATCACTATTTAGATCTCATGTAATCACTTCAAATGAGTTTCTAGATCACCTCTAGCTCTTCTTGCTCTTTCTTGATTTTGAAATGCTATAAAATAAGTTGAAATTGATCAATTACTCCTTTGAAGCAATGCAATTAATGCCAAGTGCTTACATAGCTACAAGCTTGGCATCAACTAATTCCAAGCTCACTTGGGATTCACTAGTCTTGTCATTCGTTTGACAACCATTATGAGCTCGACAAGAACTAGCTAGTCTTTTAGCTCGGCATCCTTTAGCATTTCACTTGGCAATCATAAAAACTTTTCATGCTCGAGAGTAGCATGAAAAACTTTAAAAAATTTCTTTGATTCCTAATAACATCTTGCATCTTTATTCATGCTTATATAATATTTTCAATACTAAATACTTTGGAACTGATGTATGAAATAACTTTTTGAATATTAGTCCCACATGCCTCCTGATTGGTTAGTTTGATGAGGTGTGATCACCTGACCCACTAGGTGAAGTGATCCCTTCTCCACTTAATTTTCTGCAATTCTCATTTTTCTTCCATGTCTTATTTATATCATTTTTGACATTTTCAATATCTGCCTTACCTTTTCCTTTCTTAAACTCACAACTTGGTGCCTTTGACTTTGGTGGATAATATTGACTAATGTGACCAATCTTTAAACAAATAAAACATGTGGTTTGACTCAACCACCTTTTGTAGTCACTTGTGAAGTGTGTTCTAATACAATTCTCAAGAAGATGTCCATACTCTTGACAATAGTGACAACTTTATAGGAGCTTCCATTGTTCTTTACCTTTATTTTCCTGTCTAATGACCACATGCATTTGGATCTACACTCAAAAGCTCTATGTCCATACTTCTAATAATTATAACAATATCCTTCAAATCTTTGAGTGTGCATGGTCTTAGTTCTACATTGATGTGCTTGATGACCTTGTTTGTTGCACTTATGGCAGTGAACCATGCTCTTATTCTTGACAATCTTATTTATAGTCTTTCTCCTACACACATTAGTAATATGTCATTTCTTACCACAATTATGACAAGTAGGTTTGGAATTCTTACCTTTATTGCTCCTTTCTTCAACACTTTTGGATGACTCTCCTTATTTAGTACTTGTGTATCCCAGTCTAGATGTATCATTGTTGGATCTAGGGGATCTCAATAATTTCTGAAAGTATTTGATGGGTTCACTTGGTATATTGAATTTTAGCGAATTTATTTTTCATTTGTAGGTCATTATTTAGATAAAGCTTCCTCGGGCAATGAAGAAAGGGAAGAAGAGAATTACAAAACTAAAATCTAGTTCAATCCTTTTGTTAATAAAGGGAAGAGGTGAAGATGAGGAAGTAGAGGAGAAAGAATCTAAAGAAGAAGAGCCATTAAAAGAAGAAAGGCAAGGTAATTATTACCAAGCTAGCCAAGCCATCCACTATAGTATTTACAAGGAGAACTTCAAGGAAGAAATCTAACAAGGAGGAGACATTGTATTCAAAAAACATCCACCCAACTTCCAAGACAGATTAAAAGATCTTGAAGTAGGGGCAAGAATAACAAATTTTAAATCATTAAAATATGAGATCAAGACAATAGAGGAGCAGAAGCAAATTGAAGACCTAGTGATGAACAAGATGGGAAAATGGAAATACTCACCAAACCTGCTTGCTTCTGAAATTCCAAATGATTTATTGGAAAAGATAAAGCCAAGATATAATTTTTTAATGCAAACTATCAAAGACATATATGGGCAAACCTTGAGGCAGATATTACTGGGCATATCAGATGCTGAGCTAAAAGAGTCATTGAAGAAAAATGAAGAAAAACTAACTCTAAAGTTCAATACTTGTCTACTTTTGATTAAGGACATTGAGAATTTTTTTAGGAACAAAACAAACACTTGGAAGAGTATTTATCTATTACATAAATCAATTTATTTTCCAATCAATGTCAAAGATGATTATGATGAAAAAGATAAGGAGAAAGATGAAGAAGAGAATTTTGAAGAAGCAACTCATTTTGATAATGAAGAAGATGAAGAGGATCAGGGAAAAGAGGCTTCCAAGGAAGCAAAGCAAGATGATGAGGAGAATAATCTAGTTAATGTAGGTGCAACAGTCATTGCCTCAATTCCTCACTCTCCAAGAAAACTAGTAACCACATCTAGCATGGAGACAACCCCAACAAGTTTGATTGTGACCACTAGTGCCAATCCAATTGTCCAATCACTCTTTTCTCCTACTCATCTCAGCACATCACTAACAAAAGTGACCTCCACTTCATCTACTAAGTTGCAAATTCCTCCTTCATCAATCGAGTTGAGCACTTTAGTTTTGACTTCTCCAATTTTGACTACTCCAGCTTTAAGCACAACAATTTTGGATTCTTCAAGTATTTCTATAAATATTCCTTCAATAAGCATAGTATCGGTTTTTACAACAAGTCCTAGCATATCTACTATTATTTCTATTCCAGGTACAGAAGAAATAAGTTTAAGGATAGTTGAGCCCAAGGTTCAACCAAGCACAAAATTTTTGAATAAGGGAAAAGAGCTAGAGGAAGAAATTGATTTAGATGAGGAAATTGTTATCTCAAATTGGGACATTTCCAATCTTACCTCCGACCAAATGCAATTATTTGGTGAATTCCTCTAGAAGAAGGCTAACCAAAAAAAACTAAGAGATGAGAGAGATAAGGAATTTAAAATAATTGAAGATGCAAAGAACATTTTGGCAGAGGCCATAGGTATTGAGGTTGACTCTTCTCGGCCAATTTTGTGTCAGCTAGCAGAAATAGTACAAAAATTTAAAGAAGATACTAAGAGGCATGATAAGTTAGTGTAAACATAGAGAATAAATTTGATAATAAAGTGCTAGAGCACATTTCTTAGTAGATAGCCATTCATCAAGTAAAACTTTCTACAATTTTGGGCAATTTAGAAGCATCTTGTACAAATGTGTCATCACTTTTTGGAAAGCTTTGTGATGTCTCTAAGTTTACAAAACAAATAAAGGAAAAATTTTCCAAAATGGATGAAGATTTGAAAGCTAGTGCTCAGCAGCTACAACTTGACCCTAGTTCAAGCTCTACACATTTTCAAAGAATAAGATTCTTATTAGATATGCAAGCAGAACTACTTAGAGAAGAAGCACGAATTAGATCCACATTGATAGATATTCAAAATATGATTCTTCCCATCATGGATTCACTGTAGAAACATATTGTACATTCAAAAACTCTCATCCATGACAATAACTTGTCCATTGCATATCATATGATAGAATTATCAGCAGAAGTCCAAATTACACTTCACATATGCAAGAGTCTACAAGAAAAATGGGATAACAACTTGGCGATCATTCTCAAGGTACATTCAAATTTTCTATCTCATTTTGGTGTTAATATGTAAATAAATAGAATAAATATTTGGAATTAATGTCAAAAAGGGGGAAAAAAGATATGTTCACCGAGTTCACAGTGAATGTGATGCGAGTCCAGTGTCAATCGAGCTTCTCAATGTTAACCAAGTGACTCAGTTTATACTGAGCTCGAGGTAAGAATGTTTACCAATTCATGTCATGGTAAACAAGTGATTTAGTTTATATGATGAGTTTCATAGTATCTACTAAGTTACTAGTGTAGACTGAGTTCAAGACTACTTACAAGTGATCATTATGGATTGAGCTTCTACGTCTACCAAGTGCATGATCGAGTCAGTCTTTAGAACCTGAATGTCTTTAGGTGGGTTGACTTTGTAATATTTGTGGTAACTTGTATCGTGGCTGACTTTTTAATTTAAATAATTGAATTGATATGTATGTAATATATTGGATCATATTCAAGTGTGTGAAAATGAAAAGATGTGAATGTGAATAAAATTAGATTAGCAGAAAGAATGAATTACAATGGCTACAACAATATAAGGAGTAGAATAGTCATATCTATCATGGCAAGGTGATTATTACTTAAAAAGAATTTCATTCAACAGACCAAGCTACAAATCAGAGATCATCTACCATTTCATCCTAATAGGTGGATCAGTCAAATCCTTTCACAAGGTAGACTTAATAGTCTTTTGTAAATCTCTTTATCGAGTGCATACATAATTATTTATTTATAAATCCTTTCACAAGGTGGACCCAGCGGCCCTTATTGCTCCTAATAGGGTAGATCATTAGAAGTGATCAATGTAAGCTTTAACAAGCTAACTTTATACTACAATACTAAAGTTGTGGGTATCATCCCACCCCAGTTTTACTTTCTATTTGGAAGGTTTCTGGGTCACCAAATCTTTGTGTCATAGTGTTATGAATGATTTCATATTTTTAGTTTATTATGCATGCAATTAGATCCAAGTATATGTGATGAATTATATGCTAATTGGATTGATTAGATTAAGAGTTGAAATTGTTGAAGTTTTAGAAGTTACTAATTCACCCCTCCCCTCTTAGTAACTTAGCTTAGTCATGAATATTTCCAATAATACTAACTTGATCTTTCTGTTGTTCTTCTATTAGATACCACAAAAGACATCAAACATGCTATGTTGACATCAATAACAAACTTAGTCATGAATGTAACATATCATTATCAAACCAATCTTCCAACATTGACATCACCTAGTGGGGAAATGATTTTCTTAGCTTATAAGTTAGATTTTAAAACTAGCAACAATACTATAAAATATGAATCTCTTCTCCTTGGTATAATGGCCACAAAAAAAAAGGAGCCAAGGTACTTAAAGGTTGAGGAGATACAAAGTTGTTGGTAAGACAAGTTGAAAACCAATATGTAGTAAAGAACTCAAGATTGAGAAATTATCGTAATAAGGTGTGGGATGAAATTAAGGGTTTAGATGCTTTTTCAATTATATCAATATCAAGGAAATTTAATTCAAGAGTTGATTCTTTGGCAGTTTCTACATCTTTGCTCCTACCAGACCCTAATTTCAAAGATCAAGTTTTTAAACTAGAAGTTCTATTTAGGCCCAATGTCCCTAATAATGAAGATTCACGATAGGTTTTGAAGATGATAAACACATACTAAAATTCATTGAATGGGAAGATCCTTTTGAATGCTTGTATTTTGAAGGAAGCACTAATGTAAATGGTGATGATTAAGTGATAGGTGATAATAAAAAAATAGAGCCTAATATGATTTAATTGTAAGGTAATAAGATTCCACCCCATATAATCTCTTTTGATTTTTATTTTTTATAGGCATTATGTATACATAAAGAGGAAAAGAGATAAGAAAGAAAAACCTATGGTGAATATGATGGAATCAATATAGGGACAAAAATTAGTTCAAAGATAATAAACATAGGCAAGTTTTACACTCCAAAGAAGAGGGTAGAAATCAGGAAATTACTCATTGAATTTCAAGATGTATTTTCGTGGAGTTATGAAGACCTAAAGAATTTCATACATGAAAAGTTCAAACATGAAATCCCTCTTAAACTAGAAGAAACACCATTCGAGCATAAAAAAAGAAACTATAACCCTATAGTTGAAGGAGAAATCTTCAAGGAGATTGACAAAATTTTGTAGGCTAGGATTATATACCCTATTTATCATTCCACTTGGGTTGCTAATATTGTGTTAGTGATGAAGAAGAATGGAGAGATAGGGATTTTTGTGGATTTCAAAAATCTAAATCAAGCCTCTCTTAAAGATAATTTTGCACTCCCTAATATGGATCACCTATTACAAACTATTGCAAGGTGAGAAATGATGTCCATGTTAGATGGTTTTTTAGGGTATAATCAGATTTAGGTAAATGAAGAAGATCAATTCAAAACTACATTTACCAAACCATGGGGTACTTTTTCCTATAATAGAATTCCTTTTGGCCTAATCAATGCTGGTGTAAATTTTTAGCATGGCATGAATTTGGACTTTGAAGATTTGAAATATAGAATAATTGTAGTAGACCTTGATGATTTGACAGTCTTTTCTAAGAAGAGAAAAGAACATATCAAAGATCTAGATCTAGAAAAGTGTTACAAAGATGTAGAGATCATGGTGTCTCATTGAATCCAAAGAAGTCATTGTTTTGTGTAATAGAATTCAAGCTACTTGGTCATATTGTATCCTAAGAAGGAGTGAAGACTGATCTAGATAGAGTTAAAGCTATTTAGTAATTAAGACTACCATTGAGTAAAACTGGAGTGATGCTTTTCTTTGGCTAGGTAAATTTATTGAGGAGATTTGTTCTTGACTTCTCTAAAATAGTTAAATGTATAGCTGATATGATGAAATGAAATAGAACTTTCAAATGGAGTAATGTTGGTAAAAATGCTTTTGAAGATATCAAGGGTGCCATTGTCAAAGCCCCTGCGCTTGTCCAACCTGACTACACTAAAGAATTCATCATTTACTATTATGCCTTAGAACATACTATGTCAGCTATATTGATGCAAGAAAATAAAGTGAGAATACAAGATCGAATTTATTTCATGAGTATACCATTGAAGAATCAAGAACCAGGATATTCGCAGATGGAAAAACATGCATATGTAGTAGTGTTAGCCCTTAAAATTTTTAGGTTTTATGTGCTACATTCTCATTTAGTAATATATGTGCCAGACCCTATAGTGAAAAGTATTTTGACACAACAAGAGGTTGGTTGAAATAATAGAGGAGTGTGGATGACAAAATTCCAAGAATATGATATATAAATAAAGCCAACCAAACTTGTAAGAGGTAATGCACTCCATAAAGCCTTGGTAGAAGATCAACAATTCAAAGAAGAAGATACTTGAATTTTTTTTATGGTAAGTCTTTAGGATCCTTGGTTCTCATTGCTTATTTTCTGACATATGGTGAATGCCCTAATGGATTGACTACTAAGAAAAGAAGAGATATAAAAATAAAAGTCTTGAAGTATGTGATTCATGATGATGTCTTATACAAGAGAGAAATTGATGGAACATTTTTGCGATGTGTAGATAAGGAGCAGCATGTAAAATTGTTGACATCTTTTCAAATGAGACATGTGGAAGACACTTTTCTTCTATTGTCAGTGCATTATATTTTTTGAGGCAATACTATTATTGGCCTAGCATGCCTATAGATGCATATAAGTGGGTTGGTAATTGTGAGAAATGCAAGATGTTTACTAGTAAACCGCAGCTTGTTGCTCCACCTCTTAGGCTAGTGATAATTGAAGCTCCTTTTCATCAATAGGGTTTAGATTTTATAGGCCCAATTAATCCTTCTACAAAAAGGACACTCTTATATATTGGCTGTCATAGAGAATTTTAGTAAATGGGTTGAAGCAAAGCCAATGAAGAAGACTTCATCAGAAGTAGTCTGTGAATTTCTCAAAGAGCATATATTGATTAGGTTTTGAGTTCTTGTGAAGTTGATAATGGATAATGCATCTTATTTTTCATTTTTAGAGATTATTGAAGTTTTCCATGATAATGGTATTCAAGTTGGACATTCCTCTGACTATTTCCCTCAAGAAAATGGGCAGGTTGAGTCTAGTAATAAGAATCTGAATTATATTTTAAAGAAATTGGTGTTAGATAATCAGAAAAATTGGCATAAGAAGATTCATGATGCTTTATGGGCTGATAGAACCACACCTAAAAGGGCCATTGGTACATCACCTTTTGAATTAGTCTATGGAGTGGAAGCTCATTTTCCACTACCTCTAGAGCTTGCAACATGTAAATTAAAGATTATGATTGAAGAAGATGGATTAAATAAGAGGGAAGAGATAGTTGATAAGATCATTGAAAATTGAGGAAGGGTAAAGAATTTTTTTGATAGAAGAGAAAGGTATAGAAAATTCATGGAAGGTGATTTGGTGTTGCTATGGGATAAGAGACATGAACCAAGAGGTATGCATTCCAAATTTCAATCTTTGTGGAAATGGCCATTTTAGATCGTACAAATGAATCAAAATAATTCTTTCAAGTTTGTATATCCACCTTGAGAAATCTTTCCATGTTCTTATAATGGACAAGATTTTTAAAGTTGTATCAAATGTAAAATTGAAAGCAAGCCCTGCATAGTAGTTAGATAGGTAGGTTCTCCTTTCATGAAGTTTGCTTTAGTTTAGTTGCTTATTTTCTTTAGTAGTTTGTTGTTGTTTTCCTATTTTAGTATGTTCTTTTTGTTTCCAAGTTGTCACCTTTTGTGTGAAACCAAATATTGCTAGAGTTCTTTTAAGAATTATCATGCTTAAATCCTAGACAGAGCCAGTTATTTCTTGAGTTTTAGTTCATATCTTTTAGCTCTAGGGTCAAGTGTCAATGTCTTGAGTTTCTGTCTAGATTACCCTTAAGGAACTTCTCCTCTCATCTATCCCTTTGTGTTTACTTACATGGGAATTTAAACAAATATAATGAATTTGTTCATATGAGGTGATTAGGAAAGGGAGGGTAAGTTTATGCTTTGTCCAAATGAGAGGGAACTTGTTTAGAAACCCTAACTCTATGATCAAGTGTTTCATTGAAGGCATAATACAAGTAGAATAGAGAGATCATAGGCATATTCAAAGAAAATTTTAGAAAAGAATATGATAACTAAGGCTAAAATATGATATGTAGATCATAGGAACATTATGAAAACTAGAGAAATTAGATAGAATGCAGGAGAAGCAGATAAATCACTAGAAATGGTGAAAGAGCCCAGTCAAATATGGTACGAATTTATTTGAAATAAAATTAACATCTTATATTTAATATACACATCTACATTGCAAATTTGACAATTCACATGGCTTAGAGATTAAATATAGATCATCAGATGAAGACCAGGTCGATAGATGATATTTTAAGGATGGAATTATAAGTATTCAATGAAGAATCTCCTTAGCTGTTAGATCTTTAAAAATTCATGATTGTCATTATGCCTCTATGGAGATTTCCATGAATAATAATAATGGTGACATAACAATGAGTTGACATCTATCCGTGGGAGCTAATTGAAGGTAAGATTGCCACAAGAATTATCGTCGTAGATCAAACTTGAGATCAAAGGTTGTCATTATATCACTATAGAAAGTTTCTCAATTATTAATCATAGAGAAATAATGATAGAATGAAATGTGTCTTGATGGGCCCATTATATTCCACAAAGTTTCACAAAGAAAAGCAATCCAACATCAAATTCTCCAAGTAATAGAATATTGCCACCTATTTTCCATGGTGTGTATAGTTAGAGAGTGGAGCCACAATGCAAATCAAAATAGAGACTTAACATCTTTTATTTCTAGCATCAAATCAAAAAGAAATCCACACTTGTCATTATGTTGCTCTAGAAAGTTGCCAGAATGTTAATCATATTGATATAATAATAATTCAACATGTGTACCTAGGTGGACCCATGGAGAAAGTCATAAAGTGAAATGGTTGGGTTTTTAATGATGATCATTGGGACCATTGAGATACAAATTATATGGATTTGGCGCCAATAGTAGAATATGAAGGAAACAAAGACTTTAACAAGGTTTTTTAAAGTTGCATGAAGATGAATAGTTTCCAGGTGTTCCTAGACATGCCATGGGTTTAGGACATTGCTGGGAATGATGTCACACATCTATATCATGTTGAAGATTAGATATTCTTCATGTATTATTCATATTTTATTTATATTTTGTGACTATTTCTCTACCAGAACTAAGTGATGATAGAAAACTATAAATGTAATTTCTTTTGATAATACAAAGATTTGAAAACTTGATGGTGAATTGATCTCTAATTCCATTTACCCTATTTTCTTGTCATGTTTTGTGGCCCATGTATAGAATAGTTCTACATTAAGAGTTGAAAGACAATCACATGTGATTTTGTGATAATCATATGGATTTCATTTTTTTGGTAATTATAGTAAATGTGATTCCATTTAATTTCTTCATATATGGTTTTGTTTCTTCTCTTATTAGTTTCATAACATGTTAGATAGTTTCATTGGGAAATGAAAGATAAATATGTATGAATCTATTAGTTATTGGTTGGCTTCCATTTAATTCAAGGTTTATAGTGAGAGAAATTCCATTTTCCTCTCATGTGCATATCTTCTTCATACCTCTTATGCATTTAGATGATTAATTTGCATTTAGAATAGAAGTAAGGGATAGAAATATCAAGATTATCTACTACAGTCATTCCATTGAGTGTGATAGGTTATTCAAATCCATCTTTCCTAAATTATTTGTGACTACACACAATTTGGCTATCCTTTGCTACACTTAGGTCAAGAGATTATAATTTCAAAACTTTTTATCTCATAAAAACATATTCATTACATATTATTGTAAATCGTATGGTAGTTGTACCTAGTAATTCAAAGTGCATTGACAGAATACATACACTAAGCTATTTGTTGGTAAACATCCTTTTGTCTTTCAAAAACATTGGGTATCAAAGAGTCAGGTTATAAAATCTAATAGGAGGACAAATTGTTAACCAATAGATGGAAAAATATGTGAAGTAATAAAGTACTCTAGAATGTGTCCTTAGATTATAATATTATCTTATTGTATATGTTCATGTAGCAATAGAAGTTTAGTGGATGAGGGATATACATTCATCAATTAGATGAGTGACGTTTCATATGAAACAACCAATTTTTCATTGTGTATCCATGGTTCATAAGTTCATGAAGCCTAGTCATCATAGGAAATGTGCAAAGTCTTGTGTTTATGTAGAGTATCTAGTTATAGGAAGAAGGATTTTGTTTTTGTTCAAGTCTTAATAGACATGATTTACTATATTATAGTTAATGTTAAGTCCACTCTTCTAAAATCCTCATGTTTTTTACTACACTTCTTTTCATGTTTTGCAATCTTTCTCCATCTCATGTATCGGTGGAGCCTAACCACACATGTTGTGAGTACCTAGGAACCCAATAGAGAGTTTTTTAGTGAATGTGAAAGGAGGAAAAACATGTCTTCATTGATAATATATTGGCCTAGAGGAAGTTACTAAATTATGTAGAGAATAAGTTCTCAAGATACTCAATATCCTATTACTTCTACACAACTTCTTTGATATTTCACTATATCAAACTTTGATCACATGACACAATGGATAGATCAAAAGGTAGGGCCAAAGGCTTTCCTAAAAAATAACCAACCCTCACTCAGTTACACAACAGAAGAAATTTACAAAGGATAACACCAAAAGGAGAGAGAACTAGGAATATTTCATTTATTAATCCACTTTCCATCATACATGTGTAGCAGTGAGGCCTTTTAGATTACAACCAATACAAAGATCTAAATACACAAAAAGTATCCTCCAATAGGTAAGATTTGTGATCTCCTTTTGAGGTTCTAACCCCAAAAGCTACCGACTCCTAAACCTAGACCAAGAGCCTCTATTTATACTTGCCAAAATGGCTCACAAAATTTTCTAGATCATCATATTGGATAAAGACAACCAAATAAAAATCTTCATGTATCCCAATGATCAATCCAATACATTAAAAAAAATCAAGAACTAAAATCAAAACTCAACTCTCAAATTATAAGAACCGAATAGACCATTTGGTCAATGAAGAACAAGACATCACCAAACAATAGCCACAAAGAGTCACTAAGGCACTTAGTGAATGAAACCCACATAAATCACTCAATCAATAGGTAACCTAAGGCACATGGTGAATGAGAAAAGGAATTCATCCACTGAGTCAGTAGTATTGAAGTCATGGAATAGGTTCATAAAGATAAATGAGAACATGTCTATTCAGTAAGATAACAATAAAACCCAAGATTCTCTTGCATCAGACAACTAGGGTTGAAAAGAAATGACTCTCCTCAATTATGAGTGTACCATAATCCAAGATAAATCTAAATCATATTGAGAAATCTATGCAGTATCTTCAACTAGCCTTTTCTTCCACTTTATCAAATACCCAAAGCAATCCTTTTGTGTTGTACTCTTATTAACTTTTTGATCCAAAATCTGGTCTATCTCTTGAGCCTTCTTCTTAGGATGATCACTTGGTACTATCAATTCATCATCAGATTCATGATACATGTAAAAATTATAAACATTTAATATAGGAGATATATCCATGTCATCAAGTAACTCAACTTCATAAGCATTACTACTATCAACTTTTTGCAAGGATCAAACTTCTTAATTTTAAACATACTGTATGTGCCAATAGGAAATCTAACCTTCTTCAAATTAACCATCACCTCATCACCAACTTGAAAAAACATATTTTTACTTGAATTAAATCTACATTCTCCCTATATTTCTATTTACTCTATTCTAACTTATGTTTCATGTCCTCATGCAAAAACTTCATAACTTCAGCAAATTCTTCTCCTTTAGCACTCCTTTTCTCTTTTCCAGTAATATCACTCAAATCTAATATACATCTAGGATTCATTCTTGTAATAATCTCAAATGGTTTTTTCCTAGTACTTATGCTCATATAATTATTGTATGTAAAGTCTACTTGTGCCAATACAAAATCCCAATTACTTGGTTTATCCCCAACTAAGTATCTGAACAAATTACCTAATATTTGATCCAAAACCTTTTTTTGTCCACAAATTTTTGAATAGAATTTAGAAATTAACTTCAACTTAGTTTCCATTGTCTTCCACAAATTCTTCCTTAAATAACCAACAAAATTACTTTCTCAGTCAAATATAATGCTCATTGGGAATCAATGTGATCTAACAACCTGTTTGAAGGAAAGCTCAACAACATGCACTATATTAGATCTTTTCCTAAATTGCATGAAATGTTATATCCTAGAAAATCTATCAACAACAAAAAATATAGAATCATGCCCTCTTGCTATACTCAATAATCAAAGAACAAAATCCATACTAATATCACTTCTTGTTTTCTTAGGTACTGAATAGGTGTATACAATCTAGTGTTCTAACTTACTTCTTTTGAAACTTAACAAACTCCACAATACCTTAAAAACTTATGAACACCCATTGATAGTTGCAACCAATAATACTTTTCCTTAAGAAAATTTAATATTTAATCAATACAAAATTGTCCAGCCAATCCACCACTATGTTTCTCCTTAATAAAATTAACTCTCATAGATCCTCTTGATATACACAATTGAATTTCTTTGAGAAATATATCTTCTTGAATGAAATAATAATATAAACTTATTCAGTTGATCCAATACTAGTTCTCTACTCGTCTCCGAGCCTTAAAAAAATAGGGCTAGTCTCATACAATTTCCTCATCTCATCAAAGCCAAGAACTTCAACTTTCATTTATGTTAACATAGATCTTCTTCCACTTGATGAATTTCCTACTTGGTTCTATACTCTAATTGTATGCTTGACCACAAATGTTAAATTCTCTAAGCACTCAACTCACTTCATTTTACTTTGATTCAGCTTATGTTGGCTTCCCAAATACTGTAATTTTTTATGATTGGTGTGTAACACAAACTCTTTATGAATCAAATAATGTCTCCAATTCTTCATAGATTTAAAAATTAAATAGAACTATTGAAAATAAATAGAATACTTCCTTTTAGCATCATTCAACTTCTCACTAAAGAAAGAGACAATTTTTTCTTCCCAACTCAACACAGCTCCAACTGTAATACCACTTGCATCAAACTCAACTTGAAATACCTTAATGAAATCAGGCAAAGCTAACATAGGTAATTCAACAACATTTTATTTGAAAGCCTCAAAACTCTTATCAACTCTATGTGTCCACTCGAAATTGTTTTTATCTTTCCTTGTGGTCTTATTCATAGCATTACAAACTGAACTCAAATTTCTAATGAACTTCCTATAGAAACATTCCAACCCATGAAATGGTCTTACCTCACTCACATTCTTAGGGTTAGGGCACTCAAGACTCTCTTTAATGTTGCATGAATCCATCTTCAAACCATCAACTAAGATTACAAATCCCAAGTACACAATTTCCTCCTTCATGAATGGACACTTCTTTGCATTAATCAACAACTTCTCCTCTTTCAATCTTTGTAACACTTGTTCAATATTCTCAAGATGTTCTTCCTTAGTTTTAATAAATATAAGAACATAATCCAAATAGATAATCAAAAACTTACCTAAGAATTTCTTAAACACCTCATTCGTCATCCTCATGAAAGTTCTCGGTGCATTAGTCAAACCAAAAGGCATAACCAACCATTCATACAAACCTTATTTTGTCTTCAAAGAAGTCTTCCACTTATCACCTTTTCTAATTCTGATCTAATGATACCACTCTTTAAATCAATCTTTGTTAAATATCTTGCTCCACTTTTAAGCATTCCATCATATCATCCATCATTGGCATAGGAAACCTATATTTCACCATTATCTTGTTAAGAGATTTCAAATGAGTACACATTATCCAATCACCATTCTTCATATGTGCTAATACAATAGGTACAACACGTGGACGCAAAATTTCTCTAATCAAAACTTTCTACAATAATTCCTATACTTACCTTTTAAGTTCATTACTCTTGGTAGGTGTTAATATATAATGTGCTTTGTTTGGATAAATGCCTCCATTAATTAAGTCCATACAATGAATTACACTCCTTATTAGTAGTAAACCATCACATAAATTCTCTGAAATAATCTACTGATACTTGGTGAACAACTTTTGAACTATTAATGGAACTTAGTCAATATTGACATTACTTAATGCACTAGGAATCATAGCAAAACAAACTTCTTTTTCACCATTTCTTTCACAAAGTGATTTACATTAACCATGCAAACCTATACCATGGTAAAATTATTTTCATTAGGTGCCTCTATCAAAAGCAACAAGAATCACTTTTTTCCATTTCTCCAAATAGTATATTTATTCAATCTACCATCATGCAACGATTTTCTATCATACAACCATGGTCTACCCAAAAGTATATACAAATAATCCATAAGAATGATATCACACATTACTTCATCATAATAATTCCCAATATTGAATTTTACAAGGCATTGATTACTTACTAGTAAATATTGTTTATCATTTATGAAAGAAACATAATATGGTGTTAGGTATCTCATCCTCTACAATTACAACTTATTAACTATCTTCTCTAATGCCAAATTTTCTAAACTACCACTATTAATGATCACCTTATGACATTTTCCAACAATCTTGCATCTAGCCTTGAAAATAATTCTCCTCAGGAGGGATTATTCATTAGTTCTTTCTTTACACAAAGTTCTCCTTACCATCAAGTTTTACCCTCTTTTAGCTCCATTCAATGGACTTGTAGATTCTTCTTTGACTAACAAATTTTTTTTACCACTTTTAATTTTCTTACACTCAAAAGTTCTATGTCCCTCTTCACCACATTTGTAATAGGTTCCACAAAATCTATCTCTTCCATAACCACCTTGGTAAGAATTACCTCTTCCTCAATAAAAACTACCACCTTTCTACTTGGTCTTGCCTTTCTCTTGAGCTTGTCACTCAAATTTTCCCTTATCTTGCATGGTATTATCAAATATAGTATTTTCTCAACAATATCTACCTCTTCCTCTTTGAAATATTCCTCCTCTAACTCATTTCCTTTGTTTGTGCTTCTTTGTCATGATCTCTTTAGCTTTTAAGGCATATTGATATACTTCTTCCATAGTATCCAATTTCACAAATCTAGTTTGTTCTTGAAATTTAGTTCACAAACCATTCAAATATCTAGCCACCTTCTCTACCTCATCATCAACATGTTTAGATCTAATTTCCAATCTATTAAAATCCTCAATATAATCTCTCACACTCATATCCTTTTGCCTCAAGTTTTCCATTTTCCTTAATAAACAGACTTGGTAATTAGCATTGAGGAACTTATTATTCAATTTATTCACCATCTTAATCAATGTTCTAATCTTCTCTTTCCCTTTTATTTTTCTATAAATTTTCAAATGCTCCCACCAAAGAGAAGCATGGCTCTTCAAATTTTTGACTACTATCTTCACTTTCCTTCTATTAGGGGTGCCTTCAAATCCAAAGAATTTCTCCATCTCAAAGATCAAATCCAATAAATAATTGGTGTCCAACCTTCTATCATAGCTAGTAATCTCAACACTAGGCTTGGGATGCACCCTAGATAAAATATTGACAACCTTTCCTCATTAAACTCCACCTTAGGTTCAAGGTTAGGGTTTGGTGATCCTTCAACACTACTAACATGATCAAGATGTACTTCTCTCCTTTAGCTTGTCTTAATAACATCAATTTTGGCTTAAATTTGTCTCTACATTTCCATAATCCCATTAATATGAATTTCCTCTACCATGAACCATTTTAACAATAGGTTCCTACAAAATTGTAAGCCTCTACAAGTTACAAGTCAAGTCTTAGATTTTCCACCCTATAACCCAAATCCACTTAGGTTTCTACAAGATCCATTCCCCAAAAGGATGTAACCTTTCTCCAATACCACCTAACATAAGGGATAGATCAAAAGGTAGGGCCAAAGGCTCACCAAATAATCAACCAACCCCTGCTGAGTTACAAAATGGAAGCAATTCATAAAGAACAACACCAAAAGGAAAGAAAGCCATAAATCTTTCATTTATTCATCCAATTTTCATAGTAAATACCCATTTGTGAGACCTTCTAGGTTACAGACAATACAAAGATCCCAATCCATAGAAAATATCCTCTAGCATGTAAGATCTATGATCTCCTTTCCAGGTTCCTATCCCAAAAACCACTAACTCCTAAACCTAGACCAAGACCCTCTATTTATACTTGCCAAAAAGGCTTACAAAACATTATAGATCATCAAATTGAAGAATGCCAAAAAATAATCATCTACACATATCCTAATGATTGATCCAATACATTAAATCATGACCAAGAATTAAATTCAAAATTCATCTTTTAAATAAGAACTACACAAATGTTAGAAAGGATAGGGTTGTCATTGCACCAAAAGATCGGCCTATCAATGCCTGATACAACTAATAGTCTTATATAACCACATGAGGTGGTTAAGACATGTCACAAATCCTAACAAGACGTTGGCCCACTACCAACAATCCCCCTCCCAATGTCACTCACTATGAAATACATGATTGAAACTTGTGACCAAGACCTGATACCAATCATTAGAAAGAATAGGGTTGTCATTGCACCAAAATATTATCCTATCAATGCACGATACAACCAATAGTCTTATAGAACCATAGGAGGTGGTTAAGCCATGTCACAATTCCTATAAGGGATGTTGGCCCACTACCAACAACAAACAACTCAATGAGAGAAGAATGAGATATAACCAAATAATAGCCACAAAGAGTCACTAAGGCACTTAGTGAACACATGATGATGAACAATGAACCCAAGCCACTTAGTGAATAAAGAGTAGAACACATCCACTAAACTAGTAATCCTAAAGTCACCTAATAGGCTAACAAAGATAATCAAGTACATATTTATTGAGTATGATAATAATACAACCTAGGATGCTCCTACATCACCACATAACTATATTGAATGATTGTTGAAATTGCCTTGTATCCTAAGATAGAAACCTTATACCCTTTTGGAAACACCAAATCCTTGCACTATCAAAATGACATTCACACCAACATGGTGTTATCAACAATCACTCAAGACTAATTTCATGTATAATAACCTAGTACCTTCAATGCTTCAAAATTCCAATAATCAAGGATTGCCCTTGCTAGCATATCATCACCAATATGCTCAAATATACTCTACCCTTGGATTTTTACCAAAGACCATGGAAAATATGAATCATTTTTCTCTGAGAGATTCTAATTACGTTGCATGCACAACCCTTGAAGCATTTTTGAGACTTAATTAATACACTCACTAATAGAACTAATTCCCTTTCACTATTAGCTTATGGCAATTAGTCATAATATTACTATAACTATTACAAATTTAAGTACAAAAAGGTTACCAAACACAAACAATCACTTTGACACTTTTTTAACTCTACTTCACACTCCTCCAAAATCATTCCATCCTTCAAAATGATCTCCATGCCTAAAATTTTCACAAAACCTATCATAACACTATTTTATGCAATCTATGACGCTTTGGTAGACCTCTCACTACCCATTTGCACATGACAAAAAATGTATGCCTCTCTACAAATCTAGGGAAACAAAATACAACAATACTTTCATCATGTTATTGAATATCAAGTCATAATCAATGTTAAACACTAAAGATCTATATTTTTGAAACTTAGTGATTACCCTACTAAGGGTTTTGTCTGTCTATACTAAAATCTGAATATCTCCCTTGCTATGGAGGACAATAAAATGACACAAATCTAAATGATGTACATGTTCAAACCTGTTTTCAATCCAAAAGGTGAATGAGATATTAGATATTGTTTCCAAAATCAAGACTTGATGGAATTAGATTGTACAACTAAACAAAATTAGGAATGTAATGGCTAAATTAATGCAAAAATGATTTGAATATAATTGTAATCATCTAAAAATGGTCATCTAGACTATTAGCCCCCTTCTCAGCATTTTGGCTAAATTAATTTAATCATTTACCTAGACCAAATTGCTAATAATCAATTTATTTGATTATAACCTATAGTTTGACAATGCTATCCTAAGTTCATTATTTGATTAAAAGAACATGTCCCCTTTTAATTAAATAAAAGACCCCATTCTTATAACCCACTTAAAGTGCACACATAAAGTCCTTTTTCTATTTTGCAATTAAAAGAAAAGGCTTTGTGACTTTTGTCTTATATGACAAGTCAACTTATATTCTATTGGTTGATTTGTGTGTGCACATGGATCACTCCTATTTTCGAATTCCACCGTTGATCATCCACCATCTTCATCTTCATCTCCACCGTCCATACATCTTTAAAAGGGAGAGAGCTTTCCCCCTCAATCAATCCATCTTTTGAACATTGTTATGCTGCAGGTTTTCTAACAGGTTTTCTTTGGAGCTTTGTGGAGAACTTCTCTTCCTTGTCTACATTCTCTCATCCATGGCATTTTAGCTTAGATTCATGTTGCATGTTAGTTTAGCTTCTATTTTGCAATAATCTCTCACATAGCTTAATATTTGGATTGTAACACTCTCATTCATATTCTAGCATAGCTGCATTTGACATTCTCATTCTAGTTTAATATTTAGTTGCATTGCATCCTTGAGGAACTCCTTGGGACATTTACATTCTTGCATCTTGTCTTTGGAACCTCCCATTGCATGGTTTACTAGCAAGAAGAGTATCTCTAAGGCTCATCTGAGAGCCCTTGAACTTGAAATACACTCTCTTGCACTCCGTGGATAGATGATCATGATATCCTCCATGTCACTAAAGAGTTTCAAGATCTATATGCACAATACAAAGAACTAGAAGAGACAAATGATCTTTCTTACCTTCATCTCTCTAAGTGCATGATAGAAATGAAGTCTAAACTTGAGAAAAGGTTGGAGGAGAAGATTGCATCATTACATGAATCTTCCTTAAGGTCTTTACATGTATGTGAGTCACCTTCTTTGAGGTCATCCTCTTCTTCTAGGTCTACATGCTCTACTTCAAGACATCAAATGTCTTCATCTTCTAGATCTAAAGACCTCTTTAGAGAACAAGCAAGTGATACCTACTTTGAGCCTATTCCAAGATATCATGATGGACCTATCTTTGACCAAGATAATGATGAAGACATGGATGCATACCATTCACTTGAGAAACAAAAAAAGGACTCTAGACATAATTTTGATAGAACTTTTGCTCCCTTGGAGGATTCTTATGATGACACTTTGCAAAAACTTCTTGGCAATAAGATCATCATGTTGCCTAATTCTAGCTCCTATGGAAATCCATTCTTGGATACCTATTGTGCCTATCATCAATCTAATGACCATGCTACTTCTAATTGTATAGAGCTGAAACATAAAATCCAAGATCTCATTGATGATGAGATTGTTGATCTTGGAACCTCTAGTGACTCATGTGTTGAGGATACTTTTCTTGAGCAAGATTACATTGATAAACCTATGTCTAGTAGTGGCTCCATTACATCTTCCACTTCTTCCAACACTCATGCATCTCCCAACATTTCAAAGCTTTCCAACATGCCTCCATCAAATAAAGAACCTAATGCTTTCCACATTGACTACGTGTACCCCAAAGGGCTACCTCTAAAAGAAACTCAAGCTAACCTTCACTTGGTTGCAAACCTTTTCCATGCTACCAATCCTAAACATCCTCAACCTTCATGCACCACTATACCTAATCCAAGCACCACTCCATTCACTCTTCATTCTCCCTTGTCCTTAGAAGTGGCTCCATGTCAAGAGGGCTCTCAAAATGAAAAAGTTATAAATGTTAAGAAAGATCAAGATCAAGCACCCGTTCATCTCTTTCAAGATTTTTCCCCTCCATATCCTATATCTTGTCCACCTCCTAAGTATGATGAAGATACCACTTCCATTATCTCCCTTGAGCTTACTGAAAATTATGAGAAAAGTTCTCTTCATATGCTATCCAAAGCTACTTGTCAAGATCAAAGCATCCCGTCATGTTCTACTTCTCCACATCCACTTCAAAATTGTGCTCAAGCTTCAAGTGCTTCTATTAAAAATGTTGTTCCTATGAAAGGTACTCATGAGTCTATTGATGGCTTTGACCATGTTGCTCACTCTAAAGTTGTTGATATCCCTTTCCACTATCCCTTTGCATCTTCTAAATCTATCCTTGGTCCTTATTCATCAAAGCTAAAGCCTTCAAACCTTCCATCTATATTGGGACCTTATGTTCCTCCATCTCCTACATTCACTCCTAGCTCATTCCATAGCTCTACTATAATACCTCAAGATCAACAAAAACACTCATCCTTGATGACTTTTCACCCATCTATACATCTAAACCAGTCATATCATCCTTATTCATCCACAGATCCCAAGTCCTTTGGAAGTGAAAATAAACATAAGAATCCATTGAAAAATAAAGATCACTATGTCCCATCTAATCGACATGTGAATGCTAAGAAGGAGAATGCACAAAAAAGACCGCAAAGGTCCACTACTCAAAGAGCTAAACCAAAGAAAATATGGGTTCCTAAATCCATCATTATACAAATGCACTCTCAAGCACCCAAAAAACAAGGAAAATCTAAAGCTATGTGGATTCCCAAGTCTCTTTTAAAAGACTTGAATATTGAAAATACTTCAAAGTTGACATTCAAGCTTCCAAAGGCTTCCATTCCATCTTCTTCCAAAAATATTCCAAAGCCTTCCACTCCACTTTTTTCCAAATCTCTTCTACCAGCTCATACATCTAAATCTCAAGCTATTTCATCCATGATTCCTCCATCATTCCAATACCCTTCAAGGTGTGTGTCAATGTTGATCTTGTCCAATATTTCAGCTATCCTCATGAAATCCTCTAAAGCTTACACTTACTTTCCATACATGAACTCTTATCCTCCATATATTCTTCCTACTACCATTTCTCTTTCATCACCCTATCAACATCTTTGAGCATAGCTTTCTATGGTCTTGTCTTATCATGACTTATCTTTCTTGTAGGAGCACTATCTACATTCAAAAAGCTTGAGCTCTTTCTAAAAATTCAAAAAAAGAAAAAAAAAAAAATTCAAAAAAGGAAAAATAAAATAAAAATGAAAAAAATAAAAATGTACCTTAGTGAAAACCACATCTTGTGGCACCTTGGTAGCAAAAGTAAAGAGAAATAAATGCATCGTATGGTGAAAACTACTTCTTGTGGCACCTTGGATGAGTACCATGATGAAAACCTGGCAAACAGGCGTCATGCATAATTCTTCCATCATCCATCTATCCCTTCTTCTCTCTTTGATCTTGACAATGTTGATCTATCTTTTCATATTGGCTATCTTTTCCACCAAATTTTCTATTGTGCTCTCCCATTCACTCATAGCCTCTATCTTGAGCTTTATTCTTATTGCTCTATCCCATTGCTATACTATCTAGTTGACCCCTTGGTTTTGATCATAATAAATGAAACATGGTTCTCATAGGTCTCTTGACATGGCTACTCTTTTGGACTACACACTTCATGCTATCTCACTTGTTGGCTTCATTGCTTATCCTATGTGCTATCTTTCTTATTACTTCCATTGCTTATCCAAAACATGCTTCATATGACTATTTCACCTCTTTTCCTAGCTTGGGTACTCTTGAGGAGTCAGTCCTTGAGGATCACTTTTACTTGCTTCATACTTTTTTCTCATCCATCTTTGCTTATCCACTGGCTCATTGCTCCATCATATCCTATACCTTGCTAGACATTGGGAGAAAATGATGTGATCTTGCTTGAGAACTAGTGATATCTAAAACCTTCTAAAAAATCCAAAAAATCATATATGATGCTGAAAAAATACTAAAAATTAGAAAATGTCCTGAAAAAATGATCATCTTAGTGAAAACCTAGCAATAGGTGCTTTGATGTATCACCAAAAAAATCAAAAAATTCAAAAATACAAAAAAAAAAAAATCTTGAAAAAATCTGTCAAGTGGTGAAAACCTAGAAACAGGCGCTACTTGAAACCCTTGCACCTATGTCTATTAGTCTTAATCATCCACTTCGCTACACATTTCCTAGCTTGGAATTGTTTCTTGTCCTCATCTTGGGGGCATAGCTACTTAGCCTATTGAGGTATTCTTGTGCATTAGGGTTTCTTGGACAACTCACAAAATAGTGTTTCTCAACACTTCCCCCACCTTGACATCAAGTGTTTTTCAACACTTTACAAATAGTTTACCTACGGTCTTCGATGTCACGATATTTCTCACTATCAGAATCAAGTCTGGAAGAAATGGCCAAGTGACTTACACACACGCACTTTAACACTTAAATGACTGAGCTATGCTGACATTTATCTACTTTGTGTGCTGTCTATGATGATTTCTTTGCCATGTATTCCCTCCCTAATAGTCTTTCAAGGATGTCATTAACTAGAAGACTGGGGGCATGGGACATATTTTCTTGATTTCTGCTTGTGGGTATACTTTTGTTTGTCTATAGTGTTTTAAGCATTCATGCTTGTCCTATTCAACACTTTGACTTATAAATGTATCATCCTTGATTGTTTTGCAAGACCGCACTCAGGGTTTATCCTGGCGCTTATGCCTTGATATAGGTGTAATCTTGCTAAATTAAACTTAGGGAATCTAATTGCGTAGTTATCTTGACTTACATGTCTCTGATGCTTAGATTGGATTTCCACATACCTATCTAATATCGATCATATTCATATCCTCATAGTTATACTAGTGATGGTTGTATGATCTCATGATGTCCCTAATAAATGCTCAATGATGAAATTAAGAGTCTAAATGTTATGCGCTTCTTGCTGGTAAACCACTTTGCATATTAGCTTGCATTTTAGGTTCATTTTCTAGCTTAGTCTTGCATTCTTGCATATGGGGAGAGCTCTCTCTTCATCTTTTTGTGGACATATCAGCTAACTCCTTTCATATATTTCTTTACTTTCTTCTTGTTCGTGTCTTTTCACCTTCTTAATCTTTTGCTTCATCTCTTTTCTATCTTATCACCACATTGTATAAATTTTTGACCTCTTAAATAATTTCAATGTCCTAGATTCATTTTTAGGATCGAAATCCAAATTCGAGTTCATCTTGATGGTCAAAATTGTCTTTTAAAATCTTACTTTCTTCTGAGCAGTTAGCTGACCTTTTGAGGTCTAATCTCTGAATCATCACTGGGGCATCTTCATTTCTTCATGTCTTCATCATTTCCATACTTCATATCTACTTAAATTCACTATTTCATGTCTAAAATCACCTTTCTACTCGTTTTGACCTAATTTTTATGCTATGTCCTTCAAGGTCAACTCTAGTCAAACTGGGGCATTTTATCAATTTTTTAATATAGTCATTCTTGGGTTCTAATCATCTATCTGTCATCTTGGACATTGCTATATTCTAATTTTCTCATTTCTAGCCATTTTTTTGTATCCCCTTACCTCATTTCAATTTCGATCCCGAGGGGGCAAAAATACTCTATTGCTAATTGTTACAGCTATCTATTTCTTAGGAGCATTTGTTTGATCTTATCACTTGCTCTCAATATATTCGCTTTGCTAGGTGTTAGAATTCTTTTAAGATCCTAACATCATCTTCCTAGTGTTCAGTACTACTGCTATCAGGCTGTGCATTTAGGACTTGCTATCTATTTCTGCATTTCACTCTTCGAAATCAGACATCTATATCTACCACTACCTACTTGGCTTTCTATTTTCTTTGACATAATGTGTTCCCAGATTGATCACACATTAGTCAAAGAGGGGCAAATGTAATCATCTAAAAATGGTCATCTAGACTATTAGCCCCCTTCTCAGCATTTTGGCTAAATTAATTTAATCATTTACCTAGACCAAATTGCTAATAATCAATTTATTTGATTATAACCTATAGTTTGACAATGCTATCCTAAGTTCATTATTTGATTAAAAGAACATGTCCCCTTTTAATTAAATAAAAGACCCCATTCTTATAACCCACTTAAAGTGCACACATAAAGTCCTTTTTCTATTTTGCAATTAAAAGAAAAGGCTTTGTGACTTTTGTCTTATATGACAAGTCAACTTATATTCTATTGGTTGATTTGTGTGTGCACATGGATCACTCCTATTTTCGAATTCCACCGTTGATCATCCACCATCTTCATCTTCATCTCCACCGTCCATACATCTTTAAAAGGGAGAGAGCTTTCCCCCTCAATCAATCCATCTTTTGAACATTGTTATGCTGCAGGTTTTCTAACAGGTTTTCTTTGGAGCTTTGTGGAGAACTTCTCTTCCTTGTCTACATTCTCTCATCCATGGCATTTTAGCTTAGATTCATGTTGCATGTTAGTTTAGCTTCTATTTTGCAATAATCTCTCACATAGCTTAATATTTGGATTGTAACACTCTCATTCATATTCTAGCATAGCTGCATTTGACATTCTCATTCTAGTTTAATATTTAGTTGCATTGCATCCTTGAGGAACTCCTTGGGACATTTGCATTCTTGCATCTTGTCTTTGGAACCTCCCATTGCATGGTTTACTAGCAAGAAGAGTATCTCTAAGGCTCATCTGAGAGCCCTTGAACTTGAAATACACTCTCTTGCACTCCGTGGATAGGGAGCTCTAAGCCGGCATCCAAGCATTCCGAACTCATGGAATCGTTTGGATAGAAGGGTTTAGAGTGGGACACTTTCGAGTGTACAATAATGACATGTGTTTAGTTTAAATTTTATATTACATGAAGATATTATATATATTTTTACTATCCAATTAACCAATATATTCTAGCATAGGAAAACTTGTGAGTTATGGTGGAATTAATGGCACAAAAATCAAAGGTATGGTATATGATTATGGAGTCCCTATCTTTGAATCACTCCCATCTCTATACTGAGTATTTAGTGCTCTAAACTTGTGACCACCTCTTACTCTATTCTTTAGGTGTTATTTTTCCACAATTTAATTATGAATCCTTTAAATATTTTGAATAATATCTTTCTATACTTCTTTATTATTGATCTACAGCTCTATCAGGTCTTACAACCTTTGACTATGATTGTATCATTGTAATGTACTTCTCAAAAGTTTATGTACTTCAATGTTTTATTTTTAATAATCCTTATTGTGTTGAATATCTATTAAATTTTATTTTCCTTCTTCCTTATTTTTATCTTATTTCAATTCTCTCAAAAGTTTTGTATATAGACACACATCAACTCTTCAAAATATAACATCTCTATTCTTGACTCTAAAGTCTATATCTCCTTCATGTATATCTATATGTACCTCAGCCCCTAAATAGATAGTATCACCATTCTTACCTATATGAGATCATTTCAACTCTCTCTATATTTGCATAGTTGTACTTCAACTCTCAAAGATATATGAGAATTTTTGTAGGATTTTAATACCAAGACATTGTATATGGATCCTCCCAGATTATTAGCATTAACTGTACTTTTTGTTTTAGTACACTTCAATGTGTGTTTAACATTTGAATTGGATAATTATGGACTTAATTTTCTAGTAAAAGTATCACCACTATAATGGAAAATAGAGATATGTGGGGATTCATCTCTATGTTTTACTTTATTGGGCACCCCAAACTCTATTTCTATCTTAGATGTACTAAAGATCAATGATGATTGGATGTTCCAATGATAAAGATATAATATTCAATGTTGATTTTAACCTCTCCTTTCTATTCAATGCATAATCTTGAGATGTGCATTTCTCCTAGTGTATTTGTCTTCTATCAATGTGATTCATTTATACTTTGTGAGGAGGTGCCTAGTTAGCAGATAGATCACTTACTCCATACTACGAATTGTCATTTCTTTACATTTGTATTATTTTTTGTTTGAATTTCTAAGTTGGCATAAAAATATAAGTTCATTATGAAGACTCTTTCATTGACCACTAGCCTCACGTAGTGTTAGAAATATAAATTAAAATTTAAAACTCAAAACCCTAAACCTAAAACTCTTTGCTCGACACTTAAAAATTGGTCAGCACATGAAGGTGCCGAGTGCCAATTTTGCTCAACACTTGAAGGTGCTGAGTCACAGATTGCTTGGCACTTGATGGTGCTGAGTGATAGGCAACAAGTGCCAAGTGAGCTCGGCACAAGAAGAGCTCGGCACACAAAAAAAAATGTAGTAGGTGTCGAGTGTTCTGTTTCAACTGAAATATTATAACTTAGAAAAAATCTAATGTGAATGCTTTCACCATTAAAATGAGAGAGCCAAAAGATTAAGCTTCAAAAAAAAACTTGTGAAATGCAACATTCAAGGGAAGAGTAATGGATTCAAGTATGCATGCTTGTTTTACTATTCAGCTTGATTAAACCATTACAAAATCTAGGAGCATTCAGCTTCAACCAAAAAAACCTAAAAATAACCCTAAACTGATAATACTTCAAACTTCAATAAAATTTTAAACTTGTAGCTCTAATGGCTGCATACAAAGGCGTCTGGAGAAATCACTACTTCAACAGGACAAAACAAAACAACAACCAACTCACAGAATGAACAAAGGAGTCACGTGCAACTGGAGACACTGAACATACTTCCTTCTGTCTCTACAATAAGTGGATCCGCTAACCACTTTCTTCTTCTTCCTTTGCTTTGCTCTGCTGAACTGAATCTTTGAATTCTTTGGCTGAATGAATTGGATCTAGAACCATTCCCTTTTGTCACATTCCATTTTCCCCCTCATTTTTTATTTCAAAAAATCTCACCCACCGTATTTATGTTTCTATCTATTCTAGATGTCAAGGGGGTAGGTGAGCATTTGGCTTAAGGGGCAAACATCAACTGCCACATTAAATATTCCAACACTCCCCCTTTGTCCCGAGCCAAATAAGCAAGGATTACTACTGATCCACATCAACTACACCAAGACACTCTCTTAGGTGTACAAAACTTCCTATGCCTAATGGCTTGGTAAAAATGTCTACTAGATGCTGGTGAGACTTACAAAATTCTATTTTGATATCCCCATTTTCCACCAGCTCTCTGATGAAGTGATATCTAATCTTTATGTGTTTGCTTCTCCCATGGAAGACTAGATTCTTAGACAATGCAATTGAAGAGATGTTGTCACAATAAATTGTGGTTCCATCTTCTTGCCTTTCACTCAAATCTGTCAAGATACTCCTTAGCCAAATTGCTTGACATGCTACTACATTTGCTACTATGTATTCAACCTCTACTATAGATTGAGCAACAATGGGTTGCTTCTTAGATGCCCATGAAATTGCACCTGATCCCATATGAAACATGTATCCGTAAGTGCTCTTCCTATCATTTATACTTCCAGCCCAATCACTATCAGTATAACCTACCAACTTGAATTCATTTGATGCAGTATACAAAATTTCAAATCCCTTGGTACCTTTCACATACCTTAGGATCCTCTTTGTTGCTTGCCAATGGGAATCCTTTTGTGTTTCCATAAATTTGGAAATCAGACTTACTGCATGCATTAGGTCTAGCCAAGTTGTAGTTAAATACATTAAACTTCCAACCATACTCTTGTATAATGTTGGATCCACTCTATTGCTAGAGTCTCCCTTGCTCAACTTCAAACCTATTGCTGTTGGTGTGGGGGCTGCCTTACTGTTCTGCATTTTAGATCTCTCCAAGATCTGCCCTGCATATTTTTCTTGAGAGATGAAGATGCCATCATGCATTTGTTTTACTTCTATGCCTAGAAAGTATTTCAAGAGACCTAGGTCTGTCATTTCAAACTCAATTTTCATGGCCTCTTTAAACTCACCAATTAGAGCCTTATCATTACTAGAAAAAATCAAATCATCTACATACAAGACAACAATCAAAACATTTCCATTTGTTGCCTTGATGTAGAGAGTAGGCTCACCATTTCTTTTGCTAAAGCCATTGCTAATCAAATATGAGTCAATCCTATTGTACCATGCCCTTGGAGCTTGCTTGAACCCATAAAGAGCTCTCTTCAATCTATATACTTTGTTCTCTTCACTTGCAACTTCATAACTAGGTGGCTACTCCACATAGACTTCTTTCAATATACCATTTAGGAAGGCGGACTTCACATCCATTTGGAATACCTTCCACTTGTGCTGAGTTGCAATTGCTATGACAGAACGCACGGTTTCCATTCTTGCAACTAGGGCATATGTCTCATCATAATCTCTTCCATACTATTGTTTGTAGCCCTTGACTACCAACCTTGCCTTATGCCTATCAATTTTGCCTTCAGCATTGCATTTGGTCTTATAGACCCATTTCACTCCAATCACTTGCTTCTTGGGAGGCAATTCAATTAGCTCCCATGTCTCATTCCTTTATATAGCATCTATCTCCTCATCCATGGCTTTACACCATTTCTTCTCTTTGATTGCTTCTTCAAAGTATATTGGATCATTATGAGAAAATAATGCAAAATTAACACTCTCATGATAATCTTCATACCTTTCATCTTGGTATATCTCCCTAAGACTCTTGGTCTTTTTTGGTAATAGGGAGGAGAGTGTGGGGTCAGAATCTTCACTGGTGCTGCATTGCTGACTAGCTCGATCTTCATTGGTACTCGGCATTGACACTTGGTCATGCCTAGAGGATCTCGGCAAGAACTAAAGCTGCTTCCCTTTTCTTCTATTTTCTCATTCTTCTTACTATTCATTAGCATCTTCTTCATTCATAATTGGCACTTTAATTGAAGTTTTTGGTGACTCATCAATTGAACCATACCAAGACTGATTTTCAAGAAATTCCACATCTCTTGAAAGAGTCATCTTGTTGTTCAATGGGTCATACAATCTGTATGCCTTTGATTTTGAGTTGTACCCTGTGAAGATGCACTTCAAACCTTTGTCATCCAATTTTTACCTTTTCTCTTTAGGCACATGTGCATATGCAACACATCCAAACACCCTTAGGTGTTCAACTGTCCATCTTCCTTGTGACCATGCTTCCATTAGAATTTTATCATGGTCTACCTTTGTAGGACACCTATTAATTAGGTAAATTGCTATTGCCATAGCCTCTCCCCAAAATTTAGTTGGGAGACCTTTCTCTTTCATCATGCTCCTTGCCATTTCAACAATGGTCCTATTCTTTCTTTTAGCCACTCCATTCTGTTGTGGTGTATAGCTGGTTGTGAGCTCTTTCTTTATGCCATGTTTCCTACAAATGTTTACAAAAGAATTGGAGGTATACTCCCCTCCTCTATATGATCTTAGGACTTTGACACAGTGTCCACATTATCTTTCAGCCTGGGCTTTAAATTTTACAAATTTATCAAATGCTTTAGATTTATTCTTTAAGAAATACACCCATGTCCTACGACTGAAATTATCTATAAATGTCATAAAATAAGTACTCCCCCCAATGGAAGTAACTTGCATAGGACCGACTAAGTTGGTATGCACTAACTCTAATGGATATCTAGCCCTCCTAGAATTTCCAAAGTTAAAGGAAAGCCTATGTTTCTTACCCAAAATACAAGCCTCACACTTGTCACATGAATTTCCTATATGTGGCAAACCTTCTACCATTCTTTTGTTTGACAATAAATTTAAACCAGCATAGCCAAGATGATCATACTTGAGGTGCCATAGCCATGAGGGGTCTTCAATCAAACTCCTTAGAGCTGATTGTGTGGGAGGTGCAACACAAACTTGAGATGAGAAACATGTCTCAATCCTCAAGGGAAACATTATGTTCTTTGTCATTTGAACTGCTACAAGTAGGTTCTTGCTCCCATCCTTTTCATGAATGACACACGCGTCATTCTCCATCAGCACTTTGTATCCATTTTGAATGAGCTGACCAATGCTCATCAAATTTTGCTTCATACCAGGGATGGAATACACATTTTATATTTCCTTCTTCTCACCTTTCTTGGTGAGGACCATAATAGATCCTTTGCCCACAACTGGTAGGGTTCCATTGTTACCCATCTTAATCTCAAATTTGAAACTCTTGTCAATGAATGAAAACAAGGTTTCATTACCACTCATGTGGTTGCTACATCCACTGTCAAGGTACCAAACCTCAGGGCTTCCTTCTTCACCAACATTACACATGATGAAGGTAGTGGCATTGTTTCCACTTCCCATGTTTACATTAGTCACATTTGCATGTCCTGACTGATCATTTTGCTTCTTCTAGCATTCACTTGCATAATGCCCATATTTATGATAGTAGTATCATTCTACATTACTCTTATTTGTGTTATAGTTTTTCTTACCTCCTCTTGAAGTATTTTGTGAGCTACTTGCTCCATCTGCTCTTCCTAAGCTTTCTGTTGCAGCATTTCTTTGTCCTCCATTACCTCGACCTCTGCCTCTAGAGTTTCTACTTGAGCCATTTCTTCCTCTCCCCCTTCCTCTTGGATTTGACTAAGCCTTGAATGCTTGCTCTTGGGAAGAAGAAGATGTAGATCTATTGATCCTATGCTCATGGGTTTGAAGTTTACCCATTAACTCATCCATTGTCAAAATAGTGAGGTCTTTTGCCTCTTCTATGGTCATGACCAAATTGTCATATTTATGAGGTAAGCTCCTCAATATCTTTTCCACTATCCTCTACTCTTGGTAGTCTTCTCCATTTGATTTCAATTAGTTAATCACATTGGAAGTCCTTGAACTGAAGTCTGCAACTGATTCATTCTCCTTCATCTGAAGGTTCTCAAACTCTCTCCTTATATTCTGTAGCTTTACTGTGCGGACTTTATCAGTCCCCTTGAAGTTTGTCTTAAGGATATCCCATGCTTCCTTTGCATAATTTGCTACTTCAATATTTGGGAATACTACCTCTATCATTACTACTTCAATAAGACTTAATGCCTTTGCATCTTTCCTCCTTGACTCTTTCAAATGAATCTTCTGTGCATTTGTGAGAGCAACATACTAAGTTGGGTTTGTCACATCATTAAACCCATTAATTACAAACTCCCATAAATCATTTGCAACCATTATGGTCTTCATCTTCTTTGCCCAGGTATCATAGTTTTGTCCATTGAATGATGGTGGCTACTGCCATATCTTTCCTGTATCTACTGGCATGTCAAATATCCCAAAAAAAAACATTTCCCTAACTCACTATGGATGTGGGGTATCAAAGTTCTGATACCATGTTAGAAATATAAATTAAAATTTAAAACTCACAACCCTAAACCTAAAAATCTTTTCTCAGCACTTAAAAACTACTCGACACATGAAGGTGTCGAGTGCCAGTTTTGCTCGGCACTTGAAGGTGTCGAGTCACACAGATTGCTTAGCACTTGATGGTGCCGAGTGATAGGCAACAGGTGCCAAGTGAGCTCGGCACACAAAAAAAAATGTAGTAGGTGCTGAGTGTTCTATTTCAATTAAAATATTATAACTTAGAAAAAATTCAATGTGAATGCTTTCACCATTAAATTGAGAGAGCCAAAACGTTAATCTTCAAAAACAAACTTGTGAAATGCAACATTCAAGGGAAGAGTAATGGATTCAAGTATGTCTGCTTGTTTTACTATTCAACTTGATTAAACCATTACAAAATCTGGGAGCATTCGGCTTCAACCAAAAAAACCTAAAAATAACCCTAAACTGATAATACTTCAAACTTCAATAAACTTTTAAACTTGCAGCTCTAATGGTTGCATACAAAGGTGCTTAGAGAAATCACTGCTTCAACAGGAAAAAACAAAACAATAACCAACTCACAGAATGAACAGAGGAGTCATGTGCAACTAGAGACACTAAACATACTTCCTTCTGTCTCTGCAACAAGTGGATCTGCTGACCACTTTCTTCTTCTTCCTTTGCTCTGCTCTACTGAACTGAATCTCTGAATAATCTGACTGAATGAATTGAATGTAGAACCATTCTCTTTTTTCACATTCCATTTTCCCCCTCATTTCTAATTTCAAAAAATCTCACCCACCGTATTTATGTTTCTATATTTTTTGGATGTCAGGGGGTAGGTGAGCATTTGGCTCAAGGGGCAAACATCAACTATCGCATTAAATATTCCAACACGTAGATAATCTCAAAAGATCATTTTGTCAAGTGTTAACCTGCGTAGTCGGCTAAGTGTTGAGACAGCAAGTTGATAATTATTATCTATTATATCATAACAATATATACTTTGCTTTAAGATATTAATATTTATATATATTATCAGGCAAGATATGGGAGAGTAGAATCAAGCATGCAAAAAATTGTGTCCATAGTGGAAAAATGTATGCCTATTCTTTTGATGAGACACAAGTTGTTGGGGTTGTATTCAATAATGTCTATGAACTAAGTGGTCTTGTAAATTAGTAATTCTATCTGGCTAATTCACTTTCTAATACTAGGAAAATTTTTAGTGATGTATTGGTGTAGGAGGCATATGTTGGTTGTTTTCTTAATCTAAAGTCATTGAAGAAAGGTTGTAGTTCTTGTCAATAACCTTCCATACTTATCAAATTTCGTATAGCTAGCTAGCTTCTAGGAGTTCTAAATTAGTTGGGATGAAAGAGGCTCTAGCTTTAGCCAATGCTGGGTTGAATGGAGATGGTTATGACCATTGATTAAAGAATAGTGAAAAGAAAGATTTTTCTTTCTTATGTTCTTTTCATTTTTTTAAGTATTTATTATTTTTTCCTTTCTGGAACTTGGCACTAAAAAATAGAGTAGAAAAAATATCATTCAAAATTTATGTTCTTCAAGATGTTTCTTGTTATGAAATGTGATAAGATTCTAGATCTCAAGATTACAATGTGCTACTTTATTGTTTCAAGTAGGTAATGTTGGTTAATAATTGTGTTAGTTTCATTTCTCTATTCAATTATGCTCAACTAATTTAAAGCTTTTAATGGAAGTCGTATCTTCATTTAATAGATATTTGAAATGCATTTTGAAATGTTAAATGCAGTTGTTTGAAAAAAGGAAGTGAAAAAACTAGTTGCTAGTCGATCGACATCTACTGAAATATATATTGTTACTTTAAGATATAAAGCCTCAGCTAAGGTTGATCCATGTCTTCTTAATGTTAAACATATTTTACAAAAATTTATTGAGCCACCAAAGATAAACTTATTATGTCTTTGATGTAGATTTATTTATTTTCAAATGCTCTGGTTTTCTAAGCAAGTTTTCTTTCTCTAGATACCATTATGATAATGACTATTAATATCATATCACCCTCATTTGAGGATATCCAATACTAACAATTTTCATTTTTCCAATAACATCTTATCAATGCTTTGTTTATCTTGTTAGGTGGTAGACATTCTCATGGGAACTAAACAAAAACAATTGTGAAGGGTAAGTATTACATTTATGCTTAAGTTTAAACATTAAGTTTCTTGTCTTTGTTAGGTAAAAATGTGATATAGTAGATGTTGTTTGTGGGACTTGATATTATTTCTATATTACTAGATTTTGCACCTTTTTGGGAAATATTTAGAATTAACACAACCACCTATAACCCCATCCTATTCTTTGCATACATGGTTCAATGTTCACAAGGTCTTAGATTATTGTGGTTATCCCTACCTTCATTGTGATTGTAGATACAAAGGACTAGTAACAACACAATAGACTTTCCTTACTCCATATTTTGTGTGATGTGAGAAATATTTGGATGTTCTTGGCTCAATTACTTACATTTCATTTGAGGATCCGACCTGCTCCCCTATCAAGAAGCATTCATTGAAAACTACTGAGGTAATTCATTTATTTAGACAAACCAATTTTAGTTGCTTGCTTTGAATGTAAAGAAATTTCTTGTGTTCTTTGATCTAACATGCACAAATATTTTGATGGAGAATTTTCATTTTCTTTGCTTAGTATTTTGTAGATAAATAGTTGTATGTGATGATTTGTGAGTTCTAGGGAAATAATATTTTAAGCATATACTGAAGTGTGATTCTCCTTTTTTGGTTCTTATTTTAACCCCATATTTTATTTTTTAAGTGTGCATTTTATAGATATTAATGCATAGATAATACAAGTAAAAGTGAAATTTTATTTTGTATTTATTTAGTTTTTTTTTAAATATTCATAAAATAATTGCAAAGCACACAAATAATGTGTTGGGATCACAAATGTTATAGAAGAATACCATGGAAGTCACAACTAAACTAGAACTAAATTAGTAGTCAAGGCATGACAATTTGGGTATACCTATAGGATAATATTTTTTGGGTTTGGGCACAACTAGACATCAAACTTGTGAAATTCATATATAATTTTTCTTCTTGTGTTTTTCCTCCATATGGAGGGCCTCTAAGCATTGATCCCCATCCCTCTTCATTGCTTCCTCCTCAACATGTCTATGTCTCACATCATTTTACATGGTATATATATGCCGACCTTGGGCTTGCAACAAGGTTTGTTGTTGAGTTAGAATAGCAAAAATTTGATCCAACCTCTAGTTGGATCTATCATTTTGGAGACCATTTCTCGATCCATCTTGGGTGTTAATTATGGTGGTCCTGGTGACAATTCAACACTTGCACCCATAAATAATTGCACAATTTTACCATAGTAGCCCAAGGCCCCAAGGTTCCAACACCACTCTAATACCATATGTAAGAACTCAATCCTACCAAGCATTGCTACATTAGCATAATGGCACAAATTTTTTAAAAATATGCAAGAGAAATTCTAGTTGACTAGTCAACCATCCATGTAATTAAAACCATAATCACAAGTTAACAATATTTATCTATTAAAGAGTATTAATACATGACATTTAATTAAAGATGTTTACCTACAGGTCATGGATGCATTAATGTGCATGATTAAAATAACAACATATCATTGTTATATATCAAAATAGATACACAATTTACATGTACCTAATTACATCCAATTGGTCAATATAAGATGATTACATCAATTATAACATATGAGTACAATTTTCATCAAAGATTGCGTCAAGAAAGTGTCCATCTGCAAGTCCCTGTCTCCTCATCCATCAAACATTGTCCATCTTCTATTTTAAATGGGAGTCTGGCCCAAACACTTCTATCTCACCAACCACATAGTGTTTGGCTCTCCAAGGGTTCTTCCTGACATGAAGAATGCCCTAACCCTGGTTGAAGAAGCCTCACAACCTGGAATAAGATTATCATATATACCAGGTTAGTCATGAAACTAACTATCATTGAAACATATTTCCTACAAATATAGCATAATTCATGAAAGTGGCAAGCAAAATGTAGTATACAAGCATATCTACACATATGCAACGTAGAATAGCTTTGACCAAAGCCCTTAACAGAATTGCTGATAGAAAGAAGCAAAAATAATGTATCCATTTCTATATGTCCCTAATTATCCACTTTTTGAACCCATCCCATAAAGAAGATAACACTAGATCATATTTAAAAGAACCAATAATAATAACAATTCTATTCAATGAATTTGCTATGCACTATCACACATAGGAACACACTCAATTGAGTTTGCAATTAAGATTGTAACACTTATTAGCTAGACCTAATGCTTACATTTTATTTTATGCTAATTGATATTGTGTTACTTCCAGGGTTTCATTGTACTACATCTTATTGTAATCCAAGTTGTAATTCAAGAAAGCAAAGATTTATAAAAAAAGCTAAGCAATATTTTTTCCAATAGTTTCCACTTCAAGGATCATTAATTCATTTCTTGGATTTCAATGCTATTCCTTGAAAAAGAATTTCATTATAGGTTATACTAATTTTTCAGAGAAGCAATAATAATTAAATTATTATAGAATTAGCCATCTCTAGAAAAATCACTACTATTCTACCCATAAAATAATCATAATTACACATCTAGATCAAATTATAAGAGAGAAGGAACCATGATTTCGAAAAACTTATGTCGTCTATTCAAAGTGTCTGGTAGAACATTAATAGTTATGTTAAATAATAAACATAATAGAATTGAAAGCATTATTCAATTAAAGAGATAGTGGCATCCCACAAAAAGATTTAATTTAGATAAGAAATGCAAGGTTCATAATGCCCAATGCACATGGGCAGAAATAAATATTTTGCAAGGTTGTATACACAATCATGTCTTGTTTCTTAACAATCCATGTTTGCCTATTTGCTTGTTTCAATCAAAACATATCCATGTTACAATTTGAAATCCATACCTACATTTTTGTGGGAAAAAGGTTGATATAGTTACACAACCCAAGTGTAACGTCTTCCTATGTGTTCCATGGATTACATGTTTTGCTATTTGTAGAATGATATTATGAGAATTATGATTTTGGAAACTTAAGATCACCACCATAAACTTTAGGCTTATCATTCCATTTTATCATTTAAGAGTCTAAGGTAAAATTAAAATTTTATTTTAAAATAAGTCAAAACAACTTCAATTTTTATGTGGTGTGTGGGTTGCTAGATGAACCCACCACTTCCAAAGAATTTGTCTCCTCTAACTTAACCACATTCTCGTTTCCTCATCATCCATGCAACCATTGAGACACTCAAACATAAGAAGAGTGAGTATCTGCATTAATGCTATAAATATAATTTGATAAAACACTTTAACTATTCCACGCAAATCAGTAATGTCATAGATAACATAACAACATCATCATTAGTATCATGATTCATTATGCATTTTCAATTATATGACAAGATTAAATACATCAATATATTTCAGAGGCAAAATTAATAAATAAATAACTTTAATTATTTGCTTAAATAGTGTCTTAAACATGGTTGACCTAATTTAGAGCACAAGGAGTGATATATATCCGTCATTTCTTATTGCCTCTCCCGTTTTAATCAAAACCTTCTCCCTTCGTTTTGTGCCTCTCCCGACTACTTCCCCTTTGTCCTTCATGTTCGAAAACAGAGTTGCAATACCATTTCTTTCGTTGATGGTGCAGTTTATTCTCTCTCTACAGGTTCTAAACTAAATCACATAAATGGGAAGTATATGTTTTCCTGATGACGATTACATTTTGTCCGGGAATAATTGAAACATATTCATGTATTCAACAAAACAGACAACTGTAAGTTGCAGAAACGAAACTATATGCATTGATAAAATGTTTAGCAGCTCGCTAAACCGATTATATACTTACAAAGTGAAAAAGAAAATTGAGATCGCAATTGATCCATAAAATGAGCATTATCCATTATTGCCGTAGTAACTACTGTAACTTGCGTTATCAGTAACGATCTCCTTCTGAAATCGTTTAGACTGTCGAGTGATCAGTAGTCTCACAGTGGGAAGTTGCAAGGCTTGAAGCCGAAGCAAGGCTCTCCAGAGATCTCTTGGATTTGGCATCAATTATTTCCCACCGAGCCTTGCTTCAGCTTCAAGCAGCGCAACTTTCTAATGTGAAATTTGCTTCGCAGGAGAGACTACTGCAATCCCTGCTTCCTTTTTCTCTGAAATTCCTCATCTTTGGTCTGCAATGCAGCTATGGCATATCAGCAGCAGAATAAATAAGACAGGAAGGTTGGTTGCCAATCAATGGAGATCAAAATATGCCTATAAGGTGGGAAGGTTGTTTGCCTTTTAATGGTGAATTGTTAAGATCAAAGCCTACCTCAAATCCACATGTTGAACGTGTTTGGTGTAGGCCAACCCTAGTAACTTTAGGATAAGCCTGACACATGTGGACAACCTCCTCCACTTGAAGCAGGTTGCAGTGGGGCAATTCAAAGGGCGTGATGAAAGGCAAAGAGCTTCTCTACGTGTTCTATTCCATCAATGTCGAGAATACATATGGACGCTGAGCTCGTTAAGTGTGGAGTAATGTTATCATAATAGATAACCAATTAGTCATTTTGTCTTTAACTACAAATTTTATATTACTTGACAACAAATACAATGTCCTATAGTATAATCCAGCAAGTGAGATGCTGTGATTGTAGATTTTATTTTATTTAAATTTAAGATATTTTTAATAAAAGACTTATAATTTATCATTGTGTTGTAGGTTCTTGTTTAATATTATATATCTGTTTTGTTTTATAAGAATTAGATTCTAATATTTGGGCATATTAAAATAATTAGAATATAAAATTTGGATTAGTAAATTAATATTTTTAATCATATAATACTAGTACTTATGGGTTTCAAATTTTTTATTGCTGTTTATAAATACTTAAAAATGAACGTGGTGTATTCTTTAGATCTAGGTCAAATAACAAATCGTATGATGTTAGTTGATATACCCTTAAAAGTTCTCATAACACACAACTAAAATTTTATCTTTTGTGTGTTTCAATAAAAAATATACTAGTACGTATCATATTGATGTTGTCGGTCTAAAGCATTAGCTATGATGAGGGGCATTTTCAAGTAAGCTTTAGTAAATAACTGTGAGTGATTTGAAATTGTCCTCTATGATTTTGAGAGGTGCGAATCTACAAAACTCAGTACTAGGTCCTCCCCCATGAAATAATTGAAATTTTAGGACAAAAAAGACTTGATTGACATCTAGTGTCGACAATCAAGAATGGTTGAACTAAAATAGTATGAAACACCATCACAATTACATTGATAAATAGTATAATGACATTTAATTTGTTGCCAATGTAAGAGTAAAGCTCAAGTTGAGCTATATGAAATATAAAGTTTATAGACAACACAACAAAATAATTTAAGAAATTATTTTAATTTAATTATTTTATGTCATATTCTCTTTCAAACATATGTAGTTGTGATATAATTGTAGAATTTATAGTATAATATTATTAATTATATTATTTAGTGGTTTTGGTTTTAAAGTTTTTATTGTTGAATATAAATACTTATAATTGAATGTAGCATACTATTTAGATCTCAAAATAAAAAGCTAGATCATGTTAGTTGGCATACTCTTACAAACTAATATAATGCACAACTTTCAATTTACCTTTTAGAATGTTTCAATAAAAAACATGTTAGTGTGCATCATATTGATGATGCCCATCTAAATTATTAGTTATGAGAAGGGCCTTTATAAAGTAATAAGTTTTAAATAATTTTGAGTTATTTAAAAATTTCCAATATGATTTCAATAGCTTGCCTCTATGACACTCAACATCCAAGTCCTCGTCCATGATATAATTTAAATCTGAGGAAACAAAACAAATTGATTGTAATATAGTGTCGGCAATCAAACATTATTAAACTAAAACAATATGAAACATCATCACAATTACATTGATAAAATAGTATAATCACATTTTATTTGTTTTCAATGTAAGAGTAAAGCTTGTGTTAGTCAAAATGAAAAATAAATTTGATAGACATTATAGTTTAAGAAATTAATTTTATTTTACTCTTTTATCTTATATTCATCTTTCTTGTATATGCATATGCATGTACATGTGCATGTATATGTGTATGTGTATGTCTATGTACATATCGATATCTATATATACATACACAAATACACACATATAATTCGATTATCTAATTTAATTAGTTTACTACTAATGAATAATCACAAGTATTTCATAATTATAAAATTAAAATAAAATGAGTACTAAAACATATATATTTTGTTAAAAGAAAACAATACTAAGAATCAATTTAAATTTTTTTAAAAAAAAAATCATAATAGTTATCAATAATTTTGAAATAATGTATTTGTAAGTTGAAGATGGAGAAACTCTTGTGCATCTTTTAAGGTTTTTAAATTAAAAAATAATAATCATGCAACATATTTCAAAATGACAAGAAACTTGAGTTGGTGTGTGATTCAAATAGCATGCAACTTAATTTTTCCATTTTTGTCAATGTAAGGAACTATTTGTCCTCTTCAAATTCAATTGGGAGTGAACCCACAATATTGGGTACCACTTTTGTGGCACGAAGAAAATCGCAAAATGATGGAAAATTTCCATATTCAACTTTACCTATGTTCGCGTGAACCTAGTAAGCATGTTCACATAGACATCTAAGATTTCTAAGTTCGTGTGAACATATTTGTTTTAAATAAGGTATGTTCATGTGAACATATTTTAACAGCAATTTTGAGATTAAAACCCCATTTTAATATTTTTCCTATTCATTTTTACAGTGAGGTGAATTTGATTTGGATGTTGGAGCGAACATACCGGATTGGTAATTGAACTGCATCACTTTGCATCATTCTTCTCTAGATTTTGGTCATTGCACTATTTCGGGTATGTTTATATGTTATTATTTGAATGTTTTTTATATGTTTTTATGTTATCAAAGCTATTTTCATGTTAAATTAATATTTTTATTATTTATTTGTGTTAGTTAATTCTATTAATTTATGATTTATAATTTTTTTAATTTGTAAATTATATATGAGTGTTATTAGAAAATACATTAGAAATTATTAAAAAATATTAGTGTAGAATAACAGAAAAAATTTAGAAAAAAAAAATTGTGCTAAATTAGATAAATATTATAAAATATAAGAAAAGTAATTGTCTCGAATATATTATAAAATATTAGAATATATTAAAACATGATGATCTAGACTATCAGAAAAATATAACATTAGGAAACAAATTTACAAAAATATTAGTTTTATTAGAAAAACATTAGAAAAAACATTACATTTATATTAGAAAAATATTAGAAAATATTTTTAAAATAGTGTAAAATTATGAAACAAATTTTAAAAAAATTAATTTTATTAGAAAAATATTAGAAAAAACATTACATTTATATTAGAAAAGCATTAGAAATTATTGAAAAACATTAGTGTACAATATTAGAAAAATATTAGTTTTATTAGAAAAAACATTAAATTTATATTAGAAAAGCATTAGAAAATATTTAAAAATATTAGTGTATAATATTAGAAAAATTATAATTAAGCATTAGAACAAAAAATTTAGAAAAAAATAACCGTTAAATTAGATAAATATTAGAAAAACAATAGTCTAGAATAATAGAAAAATATTATAAAATATTAAAAAAATGTGAATGTAGAATATCAGAAAAAATATTAGTGTAACATTAGGAAACAAATTTAGAAATATATTAGTTTTATTAGAAAAACATTAGAAAAAACATTGCATTTATATTAGAAAAATATTAGAAAATATTTTTAAAAATATTAGTCTAGAAAACATTAGAAAAAAATTACAATATATTCAAAATATATCACAAACTATTAAAAAAATAATAGTGCAGAATATTAGTAAAATACTAAAAAATATTAAAAAAATATTAATCTACAATAAATAGGAAAATATTAGTATATAACATTAGGAAATTTTTAAAGAAAAATACTCATTTTATTAGAAAAATATTAGAAAAAATATAACATTTTAATATTAGAAAAACATTAGAAAATATATTTAAAAATATTAATCTAGAAAATATTAGAAAATTATTACAAAATATTTTTAAAAAATAGTGTAGAATATCAAAAATATATAAACTTAAAATATTAAAAAAATGTTAATCTACAATATTAGAAAAATAAATTAGTATAACATTAGGAAATGTTAGTATAACATTAAAGAAAATAAATTAGTATAACATTACAAAATATTACAAAAGCATTATAAAATATTTGAAAAAACACAAAATTATATTAGAAAAAACATTAAACAAAATATTAGAAAAATATTTTTAAAATATATATATTACTGTAGAAAATAAGAAAATATTAGTACTTTATCTCCAACCTTAACCCTAACCCTAACCCTAACTCAAACTCTAACCCTAATCTAACCCTAGAGTTTCATAACTAAAACCCTAATCTAACCCTAGAATTGTAACCCTAATCTAACTAGATAACCCCAACCTACCCCTAACCATAACTAAAACCCTAGAACTCAAACCCTAATCTAACCCTAACTTAGGCTCAAACGCTAATTTAACACTAACCCTAACTAAAGTTGTACCCTAATCTAACCCTAGAACTATAACCATAATCTAACCCTAACTTGGAAAATCTAGTTCCTTAGAATCTAACCCTAACCCCAATCTAACCCTAACTAAACCCTAATCTAACCATAACCCTAGAATTCAAACCCTAGCCAAACCCTAATCTAACTCAAACCCTAATCATACCCTAATCTAACTCAAACTCTAATCTAAATCAAACCATACAATCAAATCATAATCTAGCTCAAACTATAACTCAAACCCTAACCCAATCATAACTAAAAACTAAAACCTTAATCTAACTCAAACCCTAATCTAAATAAAACCCTAATCATGAACCCTAATCTACCTCAAACCCTAATCTAAATGAAATCCTAATGAAACCCTAATCTAGCACAAATCCTAATAAATTAGTAACCCTAGAAATCAAACCCTAATATAAATCAAACCTAATCATACCCTAATCTAAATCAAACCCTAATTTAAATCAAACCCTAATCTAATTGTAACCCTAGAAATCAAACCCGAACCAAACCCTAATCTAATCGTAACCCTAGAAATCAAATCCTAACCAAATCCTTTAATCTAACTCAAACCTTAAACTAAATCAAACCCTAATCAAACCCTAATCTAACTCAAACCTTAATCTAACCATAACCCTAGTCTAACTAGATAACCTTAACCTAACCCTAATCATAACTAAAAACCTAATCTAACCCTAACTCAAATTGAAACCCTAATCTAACTCAAACCCTAATATAATCCTAACTTCAAACTCAAACCCTAATACAATCCTAACTAAAAACTAAAACACTAATCTAACACAAGCTGTAATCTCATCTTAATTGAAATCCCAAACCCCAATCTAACTCAAACACTAATGTTTAACTCAAACTCTAATGTAATCCTAATTGAAAACTAAAACCCTAATCTAACTCAAACCCTAAGTCAAACCCTAATCTAATCTTAACTAAAAGCTCAAACCCTAACTCTAACTCTCATGTATGATATATTGATGTGTTATAGATTAGATGGTGTCTGATTATATATCTTTTAAATAATTTTTTTTGTACTAGACTACATGTATATGTATACATGTGTATTTACACTATACATTAGTTGCATCATTGTAGATATGAATTCACATGATTAGCCTACTCATCATCTTGAGGGTGATGAAGCTCCTATTGTGACTCATATTGGAGTTCTTACTATGGCTTGTGGTGCATTTCGTGGTACTGCTCATGGTGGCACTCGTCATGGGGCTCGTACTATGGCTCATTGTGGGGTTCATGTTGCAGCTCCTTATGCAACTCCTACTATAGCTCCTAGTGTGGCTCCTGGTGTAGCTCTTCCTGGAGGTCCTAGTGTGGCTCCTACTATACTACCTTCATGTATTGATAACGATGCATTATTTGCATTGCAGAGCAAGAGGTTATTAGATTAGAGCAGTCTATATTGGCCTCTGATAATGATTTATATAGAGACATATGTGAGACCATATGTACAATTTTATAGGATCTCACTGCTAGATTTAGAGCTCATTATTCATTTACCCCTAATGTATTAGTTGCCATATCTAGGGAGCCTAGAGCTAAGATTTCAAGACATGTACCTTTTGATGACATCAAGAGGGTGACCCCCAAAGATTTCATTATATGAGATCTCTATCTATCATAAAAGGGTACACAAAGTAGGGTGAGAGGCTATTGAGAGACATGGTGCAGAGATCCTATTATGCCCTATATGATCTATCCTCATTTTTTAGTCATACATGGTCGTTATCCTAATAACAATCATATACCTCTTTATTTGGAACAATAGCTATGCGTTGAGTTCCACATGGGGCTCAAGGTCAACTACTTAGACATTCCAAATTATTGTGGTCAGGGGCATGGTCAGATCATAGATCGTGACTAGTATCACAATACACTACATCTACCACCTATAGATGTGACATAGTTCATTGGATAGAGACTTCCTCCAATGACTCCAGCACTAGCACCTATTGTAGATAGAGTTGTCATTGCTTCCCAGAGGGGAGCAATTGACAATATTGGACACATTTCATCTATGGCTACTAGTATCACATTTGATTCTCTTGGTTGCTATATTCACACTTGGCGGAGTCATCCAAGTTGACCATCTTCAGAGGCATCCAGTAGCACTTTAGGAACCTCCCCTGCTAAGGCATATAGAGCTACTGGACTACAAGTACAAGGTGATGTTTGTGCTCTTTCATGATGGCACACACATATGGATTTAGTGCTGTATTTTTTGGAGGATTTGTTGCATTGTATTAGTTATATTTCTGATACATAGGGGATATCAATTCACTCAGTGATGGATGTCATTAGACACCATCAAAACCCCATAGTTCCACAAGCACAAACCACACCAATGACAGTCACCACACAACATAGCTCACAACATGTTGCACTAGGCTCATAACACTCTACAAATGACTCAGGCATACGAGTTAGAGATGTCAGGATCATAACTGAGGGCCTTGATGATTTTGGTGAGCAGTTACGAGGGCTATTTGAGATTGATTCTAGTTCAAACATGGGATTTTCATCATACATGGACATATAATTCTGACCCAACATTGATTCTACACCATTATCTAGTCAGTTACACATGTCACTTGACTCATCAATACTAGCAGTTGGAGATTGTGACAATGAGGGTGGTTCAATAGATGTTGGAGTTTCAAGAGATGATGTTAGTGTATTAGGAGAGGATGTTGATAGTAGAGGTGCATTAATAGATGATACGATGGAGTTTGGTAATCCTCCTCCACCTCCTAAGACCTAGGTACACACACACACACACACACACACACACACACACACACACACACACACACACACACACACACACACACACACACACACACACACACACACACACACACACACACACAATGTTTTTAAATTTAAATATATGAAATTAAAAAATTTACTTTAGATAGATATTTAAAAGTTATAATAAATTGTGTAGGCACAAGTTGCCAAGCACATGATTAAATCTAGTCTTGGGTCAGGGCATGTACGTCAGAGAGAGGATTCTACTGAGATACCTAGTAGTGCTTAGATACAAGTTTTAAATAGTTTGTAAAGTTATTTAAGTTTCAAACTATATGCACTAATATTCATGCACACATTTATATATATGTTTAGATGGTTCTAATAGATAGATGTGTGTGTGTGTGTGCGTGCACACACATAACTGCACCAAGTTGTGGTACCAAAAGGGGGTATAAGTGGACACCTTTTTCCTGAAATTAGCAATTGCTGAACTTCAACAAGAATTTGAAGATAGTTATGCTCAAAATTTTAAGATATGACAAAAACAAAAGTTTTAGTCCTTTGAATCTAGTTTCTAAACTACTAATTTTTTTTCAAAATGGTTTATTTTTAAGTCCTCAAAAATGGGGGCCACAAAAAGTGGTACTATTTATTGTAAAAAACATACCACAGTACAAAGTGTAGCCCACCTAAAATTTTAACTTTTTTTTTTTCTTTCTGAAATTCTTTCATTGCTCTGGTCAAAACTTAATTAACATGATGTAGTTTATCCTAGATTTTTTTGGGTAATTTTATAATGTGTATTTTTTTTTAATGAATTTTTTAACTAGATAGATGCCAAAAATATGAAATATCTATGTGCTCCCCTAGAAATAATTGAAAACTAATCTAAAATCAAAACTTCTTTTTTTCAAAGTGTGTAGAATGGAGTCTAGTTTCTAAAAAAGTAGGTTGTTACAAAATTTGATGAACGAGCTAAAATCTATAGCCCAATTAGTACATGGTGGTTTTTTACAAAAAAGGACATACATTCAAAAGAAATTATAGATGAAAGGCTCAAAATAGTTCAAATTAAAAATAAATTATATGGTTATATAGCTAACACAGAGACCTACAATGTCATGTAACTTGATTTTATCAATGCCCAACCATGAGGAATCTTGAAGGAGAGCACACAAGAAAAATCAATTTTTTTTGTATGTTTGTAGCAAAACATGTCTCAGACCTATTTATAAACTCCCAACCTTTGGGTTGGATCTCCAAGGAAAAACCAAGCCTTAGGCTTAGTTTTAATATGAATCTTTGAATAGCATGTATGCCCTATAGCACATGCACACTATTTAAAGATTTTGAATTTGGGTCTCAATAGCATGTGCATGCTATAGTTCGCATGCATTATTGAGACCTAAATAGTGCATAAAGAAGGAAGAAGAGATGCAAAAAAAGAGCAAGAGAGGGGAGGATGGCTATGTCTATTTGTGTGTGTGTGTGTGTGTGTGTGTGTGTGTGTGTGTGTGTGTGTGTGTGAGAGAGAGAGAGAGAGAGAGAGAGAGAGAGTAGGGGATGGGAGAGGGGAGAGAGAGTAGGGGATGGAAGAGAGAGGAAGTGAGAGAGAGTAGGGGTGGCAGAGAGAGTACATGATGAGAGAGAGAGGAAGTGTGAGAGAGAGCAGGGGTGGCATACAGAGAGTATGGGATGGGGGAGAGAGATTAAGAGTAGGGGATGGGAGAGAGAGGAAGTGTTAGAGTCAGTAGGGGTGGCAGAGAGAGTAGGGATGGCAGAGAGAGATTGAGAGAGAGAGGAGAATGGGAGTGTGTGTGTGTGTGTGTGTGTGTGTGTGTGTGTGTGTGTGTGTGTGTGTGAGAGAGAGAGAGAGAGAGAGAGAGAGAGAGAGAGAGAGTAGGGCATGGGAGAGAGTGAGAGAGAGAGTAGGGGTGCAAAGAGAGAAAGTAGGGGATGGGAGAGGGGAGAGTGAGAGAAATGGATGAGGGAGAGAGAGAGAGAGAGAGAGAGAGAGAGAGAGAGAGAGAAGGCAATAGAAGAGGGAGTGGGAGAGGGAGAGAGAGAGGGGGGATGGGAGTGTGTGTGAGAGATCTAGAGTAGGGGATGAGAGAGGAGAGAGGAAGACGAGGGATGTGAGTGTGTGGTGTGTGTGAAAGAAAGAGAGTAGGAGATGGGAGAGGGGGAGAGAGAGAGTAGGGTATGGGAGAGAGAGGATGTGTGTGAGAGAGTAGGGGTGATAGAGAGAGAGTACAAGGTGGGAGAGAGAGATTGAGAGTAGGGGATGGGGAGACAAAGAGTATAAGATGGGAGAGAAAGAGATTGAGAGTAGGGGATGGGGGAGAGAGAGAGAGAGAGTAGGCAGTGGGAGACAGGGTGGGAGAGGGAGAGCAAGAGAGAGGAGAATGGGAGTGCATGTGTGTGAAAGAGAGAGAGTAGGGAATGGGAGAGGGGGGAGAGAGAGAGATAGTAGCTTGAGAGAGAGTAGGGGATGGGAGAGAGAGTGTAGGCAATGAGAGAAGGAGTGGGAGAGGGAGAGAGAGGAGGGATGGAAATGTGTGTGTGTGTGTGTGTGTGTGTGTGTGTGTGTGAGAGAGAGAGAGAGAGAGAGAGAGAGAGAGAGAGAGAGAGAGTAGGGGATGGGAGAGAGTGTGAAAATGTGAGAGAGTAGAGGGTGGCAGAGAGAGAGTAGAGAGGGAGAGAGTGAGAGAGAGAGAGAGAGAGAGAGAGAGGGAGAGAGTAGGCAGTGGGAGAGAGAGAGGGAGAGGGAGAGTGAGCGAGAGATAGAATAGGGGATGGGTGTGTGTGTGTGTGTGTGTGTGAAAGAGAGTGAGTAGGAAATGGGAGAGGGGAGAGAGAGATAGAGAGAGTAGGGGATGGGAGAGAAATAGAGTAGGTAGTGGGAGAGGGAGAGAGGGGGGATGGGAGTGTGTGTAAGAGAGAGAGTAGGGGATGGGAGAGAGTGTGAGAGTGTACAAGTGGTAGAGAGAGTGAGAGTAGGGGATGGGAGAGAGAGTAGATACAGAGAGAGTGAGTGAGAGAGAGAGACAGTAGGTAATGGGAGAGGGAGTGGGAGGGAGAGAGAGGGGGAATGGGAGTGTGTGTAAGAGAGACAGAGTAGGGGATGGGAGAGAGTAGGTGGTGGGAGAGGGAGTGGGAGAGAGAGAGATGGGGGAATGGGAATGTGTGTAAGAGAGACAAAGTAGGGGATGGGGAGAGTGTGAGAGTGTGAGAAAGAGTAGGGGGTGGCAGAGAGAGCTTGTACAGAATGGGAGGGAGGGAGGGAGAGAGAGAGAGAGAGAGGGAGAGAGAGAGAGAGAGAGAGTAGGGGATGGGAGAGAGAAAATAGAGAGGGAGAGAGAGTACTTGAGAGAGAGAGAGAGAGATAGTAGGGAGTGCAAGAGGGAGTAGGAGAGGGAGAGAGAGGAGGGAAGGGAGTGTGTGTGACAAATCTAGAGAGTAGGGGATGGGAGAGGAGAGAGAGGGGAGATGGTAGTGTGTGTGTCTATGAAAGAGAGAGAGTAGGGGATTAGAGAGGGGAGAGAGAGAGTAGGCAGTGGGAGAGGGATTGGGAGAGGGAGAGGGAGAGAGAGGGGGGGGGGGGGGGAATGAGAATGTGTGTAAGAGAGAGAGTAGGGGATGGGAGAGATTGTGAGAGAGAGTAGGTGGGTGGCAAAGAGAGCTCGTACGGGATGTGTCATGTCCCCTAAATTATGGTAATTAAATAGTTTTAATTATTATAGATATATTAAATTATTATAATTTCATGGTGAACAAATACAATTATAAAAATATGTTTAAATGATTTAATATATCATTAAAAAATAAAGAATAATATATTATTGATATAATAATAATATGTTACTAAGATAATAACTAATAATAAGGTCAAAATTAATATTAATAAATAAAATAGTAATAATAATATAATAGCAATAATGTTATAGTAAAATTTATTATCATGATATTACATTAATCAAAGAATTATATATTTATATTAATAATCTAAATATATATAGTAAATATATTATGTAGCATAGGAAATAATATTGATATTATAAATATATTTGACTTTATCTATATTATTAATGATTATATTATGAATATAATACAATTATCATTGGAAAAGACACAAGTTTTCTTATTTTGAAATATATAGAGGAGTATTGAATCCTATGAAAGGATATAGAAAAATATATCATAGAAAATTGTAGAATAATATATGGAAGAGTTGGGAGTTATAATATAATGTCTAGTCAGGGACATTAAAATGGTATCAAAGCATGTTCCTACCATCTTAATGGAAAGATATCAGATGAAATACTAGTTTGGAGAGATATCAATTTTATTCACAAAATGCAGCAAGGGAGACTATAAGCAAGGACAAACAAAATAGGAAAAGAGTTCTTACATAGAAAAAGAGATAGAGAGAGAAATGAACAATGATATTAATAAATATAATCATAATGATAGGGTTGAGATATCAAAAAACCCAAATGGATAGCATTAATGTGCAGTCAAAAAGAATTTAAAGAAAGACCTGGTGCCAATCAAGGATCAGAAGGGAGCAGCTTCTTTAGAGAAGAATATATTATCAAGAAATGATTGAACCTAGAGGAATGTACCTTCTTTGTCTTTACAGTTGGCTCATACATGTGATTACATAACCTAAACATCTTTTAGATTCTATGTATATTCCAAAAACTGGGTGGGGACGTTCCCTCCCTCTCTAAAGAATCTATCACGACATTCTTCTTTCCATCACTGAGCCTTGGATTTGGAACGAGTTTCTCAAGCCTACGGCATGAGTGTTGGACATTGTTGGTTTTGTAACGTCTTTTGGGGTTGCAGTCATAGTTAAATTCCTAGACAATGGAACCATGGCTATCCACGTGTAGTAGGAGAGGCTTGGAAAGTTTCATTTGAATGCAATTGCTAGTAGGAGAGAGGTGATAATACGTGAGAGTAAAAGAAGTGCAGCCACAATAGCTTAAATAGATTGTTTTCCAAATAGCCCACTCATGCCCTCATTGTTGCATAGCTGAAGAAAGGTGTAGACATTTTTGGAGAGGAAAAGAGGGGTTGAATGCAAATACATGTGAACAGTTTATAGAAGACAAAGAGTACAGCCGCGGTGAATTTGTAATTAGATGTCCATCTGTCACTCACGCCTAATCAACATGCAGCAAATGAAAGAAGTGAATCGACGTAAACCCTAAAATTCGTAAGTATGGTATAACGCTATAACATCATTATTACATTATTAAAGCTTTTTGATAAGATATTAAAGGGATAACTTAATATGCCATAAAATCGTTATTATATTAATTCAAGGACAATAGCTGATTGATATGATATATAATGGTATTCCAATGTATCATTTAATCACAAGAAAACCTAATTGTATAAAGATACAAAACAAATATTAATGGGTAGTTTAATGTTATATATATTTTGGATACATAAGGAACAAACTCAACTATATGTTAAATGAACAAAGTAATCATATGCTTTGGATAATTGAATAAATAACTTACATATATATATCAAATAAATTAATTAATTGTATGATTAAAATAAACAACTTAATTGTGAAAATGTTTCAATATTCTAAGTAAATCATCATATTATTATAAAAAAAATAATGAACATAAGAAAATAGGGAAGAATAAATAAAATAAGTTGATTAAATAATGGTTTCCCTAGAGTTGCATTCAGTGAGAGCAGAGGTGGGTAAGAGGGTAGAAGCTGAGTCCTAAGGCAAGAGGAGGGGAAAATGCCCTCTCTTGGGTTTAGGTTTATCAAGCCATGGAACCCCACCACAATGTTCAAGGACTAAGGTATGGTATAGCATCTAGGCATGGCAAGAGATGAGAGGCTCACATTTGAAAGGTGAGGACTTGGGGTCTTGTCAAGCCTTTAATGTATTGTCCTAGCCCAATCTCTGGATGAACTAGCCTATACATACAATGCAATAGTCTGGGAAGAGAAAGAAAAAATATATTAAAGAAAAGGAAGAAGAAAATAATATATAAACAATTACGTTATAATAAAACTGGAACTAATTATCTGGAATTTATAAGGTAATTTTATAAGTCCTTACAAGTAGGAACATTATAGTAGAGCAAAATTTCCTAATTTGTTAGCTTCTTTTGAAAGTATATTTATGGACTAACTTGTATTCATTGGTACAGGTACATGAATGTGTATTAATGATTTTGTGGTTACAGGTTCACAATCAAGGAATTGCATATCATGTGTATAGTTTGTCTTCATCATGTCTACTTTGTGTCTTCATGCATTAATGTGTCTTCTTAATTTATGCTTCGTGTCTACAAGTACTTCATGCATTATGACATTAACTACATGCATACCTTATGTATTCTTTCTTCCAAGTGTATAACTTGTACACTAACTTTAGGAAAGGTTTAGTATAAATGGTCATTGCTTGAGGACGAGCAATCTAAGGAAGGGTGGACTATCATGTCCCCTAAATTATGGTAATTAAATAGTTTTGATTATTATAAATATATTAAATTATTATCCTTTCATGGTGAACAAATACAATTATAAAAATATGTTTAAATGATTTAATATATTATTAAAAAATAAAGAATAATATATTATTAATATAATAATAATATGTTACTAAGGTAATAACTAATAAAATAATAAGGTCAAAATTAATATTAATAAATAAAATAGTAATAATAATATAATAGCAATAATGTTATAGTAAAATTTATTATCATGATATTACATTAATCTGAGAATTATATATTTAGATTAATAATCTAAATATATAAAGTAAATATAATATGTAGTATAGGAAATAATATTAATATTATAAATATATTTGACTTTATCTATATTATTAATGATTATATTATGAATATGATACAATTATCATTGGAAAAGTCACAACTTTTCTTATTTTGAAATATATAAAGGAGTATTGAATCCTATGAAAGGATATAGAAAAATATTTCACAAAAAATTGTAAAATAATATATGCAAGAGTTGGAATTTATAATATAATGTCCTAGTTGGGGAAATTATAGAAGGGAGAGAGAGAGTGAGAGTAGGGGATGGGAGAGAGTGAGAGAGAGAGAGAGAGTAGGGGATGGGAGAGAGAGAGTGAGAGTAAGGGATGGGAGAGAGAGAGATAGAGAGTAGAGAGGGGGAGAGAGATAGTAGGTGGTGGGGGAGGGAGTGGGAGAGGGAGAGAGATAGGGGGATGGGAGTGTGTGTGACAAATCTAGCGAGTAGGGGATGGGAGAGAAGAGAGAGGGGTGATAAGAGTGTGTATGTGTGTCTATGAAAGAGAGAGAGAGTAGGGGATGGGAGAGAGTATGAGAGTGTGAGAGAGAGTAGGGGGTCGCAGAGAGAGAGTATGGGATGGGAGAGATAGAGTGAAAGGATGGGAGAGAATGTGAAAGAGTAGGGGATTGGAGAGTGTGAGAGAGAGAGTTGGAGATGGGAGAGAGAGAGAGTAAGAGTAGGGGATGAGAGAGAGAGAGAGTAGAGAGAGAGAGAGAGAGAGAGAGAGAGAGAGAGAGAGAACTTGAGAGAGAGATAGTAGGTGGTGGGAGAGGGAGTGGGAGAGGGGGAGAGAGGGGGGATGGGAGTGTGTGTGAGAGATCTAGAGGGGATGAGAGAGGAGAGAGGGAGAGAGAGAGTAGGTGGTGGGAGAGGGAGAGAGAGAGTAGGCGATGGGAGAGGGAGAGAGAGAAAAAGAGAGTAGGGGATGGGAGAGGGGGAGGGAGGGAGGGAGGGAGAGAGAGAGAGAGAGAGAGAGAGAGAGAGAGAGAGAGTAGGGGATGGGAGAGTGAGTAGCCTAAGAGAGAGAGGGGGGGGGGGATGGGAATGTGTGAGACAAAGAGAGTAGGGGATGTGAGAGAGAGTAGGCGATGGAAGAGGGAGTAGGAGAGGGAGAGTGAGAGAGAGTAGGTGATGGGAGAGGGAGTAGGAGAGGGAGAGTGAGAGAGAGTAGGTGATGGGAGAGGGAGTAGGAGAGGGAGAGTGAGAGGGAGAGAATAGGGGATGGGAGAGGAGAGAGACACTGAGAGAGAGTAGGGGATGGGAGAGGAGAGAGAGAGAGTAGGGAGAGAGAGAGAGAGTAGGGGATGGGGGATGGTGGGATAAGGAGAGATGTGTTTTGACATAGTGTGTATGCACTATAGTGCGCACGTGCTATAGTGCATATGCACTATGTCAAATCACCCAAAAATGGCCAAAAGGAAAGTTTGGGTCCCATTTCATCCATTCTTTGCTTTTGGTCTATTGTGCATTCTATTGTTCCAATACAATACATGGGTTTCAACATAGCAAACACTATTTGAAGACTTTTTGAAGCTAGCAAACACCAAATTCAATCATTGGATACATGATTTGAAGACTTTTTGAATATTCAAGTTGTATATAAAAGGTTAGTGCAATTCTTTTTAAATATTGCTTGTTGATATATAGATACAAATTTGATTATAATTTGACATGTTGTTTAATATATAATGAATTCATTGAAATTTGTGTGTTTGAATGAAATGTTGTTTTGAAATGGTTAGAAATTTGACAAGTTGTTTGATATATATTGTGTATTCATTCAAATAATTGTAATTTTTATATGTATTTGAATGATTTGTAATTTACACATTGTAAGTAATTTAGATGTTTGAATAATTTGACATTTAGAAATCATCATCATGCCAAGGAAGAAACCAAAAACTCAAACAAATGAAGATAGGGAGAGAAATTTGGCAATTAAAAGAGATAAAATGAAACTACTATGTGACCAAAGAAAATTGCAAAGCAATAATGAAGAATTGGCTTTCGAAGAAGATCAAGAACCATCGATACAAAAAAACAAAGAAGAAGAATTAGAAATACAAAGAGAATGAATGAGACTGTTACACTCAAGAAGACAATTGAATTGTGATGCTACACCATCTTCCAATGTTGGAGTCATATCATCTTCTCATATTGAAGAGACACTAATTTTTAGATCTGACGATGTACACACTCCATCATGTCATGTTGAAGACACAACATCAACACATCAAGTAGGTGATATTCCATCTTTTGCATCTTATTGCCAAGGCACATCATCTTCGGTTCAAGGTATGCAATACACTCAACCTTATGTTGATGCTCAAAATGTTGAGGGAATGGAAGAGATTATAGAACCTTCTAGAATTCATTTTAGAAGACCAAAATATTTAGTTGATATTGATACTAACATTTTGGAATCAATGCCTAACAAGATTAGCAAGTGTACTTGTCAAAGAAAAGTTAATCGCATGTGGAGATTATTTTTTGAAGAATTAAATATTATAGGTCAATGCCAATTATTTGTTGAAATGATGATAAATTTAAAATTTAGACCTATCATGAAGATTCTTGAGCTAAGAACGATGGATGATTCAAATGAAAAAAGCATTGTAAAGAATGTAATGAGTGCTTATGACAAAGTGGGTTCTAAATCACACACCAAAGATAGTAATATTAAAAGACAAGTGCTTACATTGACAATAGTAAGTAGCCAAATGAAGAAAGCCTGATTCATCAGAGAGACAAGAAAAATATTAAAAATTAGTAGAGGTACTCTAAGGAGAGCCATGCTAAGGCGTGAGAGATTGGAAATTCCAACAAAAAATGAGTTATGGACATTTAATTGTAGACTACCATGAAGGATAAAGAAATTAGTGAAGCTTTGAAATCATTGATCGAAGAATTTTGGAAAAATAACACATGTGTTTTTCCTAATCAAAGAGATGTTGTAAGAAGGAGGATTGGTAGCCAAAATCACGACCCACATGCCAAATACTTTTTGGACTCAACTTACACACAATTTTCTGCAAAATTTATTGGTGTGTATCCTTAAATTTGAATAAGTCAAATATTTTTTGAGATGGTTAAACCTTTTTATGTGAAGATAAATCACACAAGCACAACTTGTTGTTGTAGGATACATATTGACTTTTCTAACCATTTTGATGTTTTTAGGTATATATGTGTGTTTTTGCATTGTGAGTTTGTTTTGTAGAATTGTGAGATGAATGAGCCTCCAAGATCTTCAAGCGATTTCATATCCAACATTTTATGTGAAATAGGGGATGGCCAACAATTTTACAAGACATCATGTTTGGATGGTACATATTTATTTTGTGGTTCTTTGCAACTTTTATCAACTTGTCAACATATGGATAGTACACATGCAATTGGAAATGAAATAGTAGATTACAAAAAATTTAAGATTGTGACATATGCTCTAAAAGATGGGAAACATGGTAAAAGATGTGATTTAGTCATTGAAAAGATTCTAGTATATGAGTTCATGAAGATTTTTTGTGAAAAAAATTATTTAAAAGTATGCATGGCATACACATAGAGCTCAATGGCTAGATTTGCAATTCAAGTTGTGAAAGGATATATTTCCACTGGATACCATTGTTTTGGTTGTAGATTTTGCAAAGAATTACACACTACAACCAAAAAATGAGGTTTAAGAAAAGTATTATAATTCTCAATAGGTTTTCGTATTTGTTCACATAACATTCATGCATTCACCTACAAGTGTAGAGGATGATAGGAAGATTTTGAAGGAGTACCATTTTTATATCAGGATGATCGATCACATTCTATAGAGTTCATACATGGTTGTTTTCAACTATTTTATGGAGATTTGGCTAATAGGAGCATAACATATCATCCACACATTATTCAGTTAGACAATTGTGCATCTCAATTAAAAAATGCATAGATGTTCTATTGGTTGAGCAGGATGCATAGGTTGTGTAGAATTCAATATATGTGAAATTTCACAGAGGCTGGTCATGGAAAGGGATAGCACGATGGTGCAGGCACATGCATCAAAAGAGCCTTAACTCATGAAGAACTAAAGTACAAAGATGGAGCAATATTGATAGATGCAAAATCCTTTTTCTAGTGGTGTAATGCTACAATGGGTCCAGTTAAAGAAGGTAAGTCTATGGTTCATAGATTTTTTTGGTTGATAGATAATACTAACATTGCACCATATGAGGATTGTTGCACACTAACAAGATCCAATGAGTTGTAGTCTTTTAGAAGCTATGATGTTGGTTCATGGAGTAACCACACATGAAAAATGGCATGATATTGTCCATCATGTGTAGAGGAAAATTGGGATGACTGTGAGTTAACTGAATAGGTGGACAAATGGGATATACGAGTTTTGGACCCAATTGACACCTTTCATCCCCCACAAGCACTGGAAATGGTAGAGTTGGATTCATCTATTGACTTTGACCACTTGTCTGATCTAGTGCAACCTGGTAATATATATTTATATATCTTTGTAATTTCAATATGTAGCTTTATAACTTTTACCTAAGCATTTTTTGAATTAATGACTGCATTTTATACATTTGTCACTGCAAACCATGTTTTTCTTGTTATTGCACCTAAAGACAATGAAGAAAGGATAGATTATTATTTGTGTCATTGTATCCAAGCCAAATAAAAATTGGATCACTCGATTACAGATGGTGAAGGTTTAGAGTACCATGTTGGTGCGGTGGTTGTAACTGGTACATGGCTTAGATGATATTCTATGAAGAACCCTAACTTGTGGTTATTCGAGGATTGACAAATAGAGAGGAAGATTCTTCATTATTGAAACCTTTTTGTCACATCAAATGTTCACTTGATAAAATATGGTGGAAAACCACATAATAAGATTCTTTGGAAAGTTCACAAGTCAGACCACTAGGCAATACTTGAGACATTAAAATGTAGACTAGATCTAGTTGGCTCATTAGATTGAATTAGATCCAAATACAATGTTGCAACCTCTTCCCCAAGACTATCCACATGACAAGGTGGGTATTGTTATTATGTGTAAGTGAAGAGATAATTTTAAATCATAGATTTTATATTTTGATTTGTTTAGAATCTAGATACATTATTTGAATTTATATTAGATTCTTTAATAGGACCCAATTTTAGATTAGTCATTTGAATAAGTGAAAGTTCAGAATTTGTTGTTTAGATAAAAATGTAATGAAAGAACATGAAAATTGTTAAAATGTGAATGCTTTGTGATGTAAATTCATGATTGTGTGCATATAACTAGAAACTTAAAATTGGTGAGAGCAAGGATACAATGGGAGAAGTTTCCAATACTCATCTAGCAAGGGTTATCATACAACTCAGAAAGCAAGGATTTGTACAAATGGATAATTCTTAATGACAAACCAAATTCAATTTTTATCATTCTCTAATTTTAGTGGATTAGTCTTATCTTAGATTTTTTACTATGCCAACTCTTCATTTGCAAGTCACCAAAGAAGAGGGCTAATAAAGTTGAAGTACCAGCGATAAAGGGTGAGATGCCAAAATCATCTATGAAACGGTATTATGAATTCACATCCTCAATGTTTATTAGTGTTTTCTATTCAAGTACCATTGTGTGTTAATCATCTTATGCCTGGGATTGTAGAGGATCACAATCATCATGATAATGGGGTAGTTACAGATATAGTTCTCTCTAAGGATAATGTTGTTTAGCCAATGTATAAGTTGAGAGAACCAAAAGACTATTTAGGTCTACTAAAAACAAATGGAAATTTTGATGTTTTAGGATATAAAATATTTATTGATGGATTTGACAAGAATTAAAAGTATACAGACAACCAATTTACTCTTCCATAAAATGATTCCTATGTTAACAACTTTTACTGTATTTCTTGATTTTGTTCCAGCATTTAATGTGATTGTAATATTGGTTTGTAACTAAAGGAGGACAAAGAAAAAAGAGTAAACAAGTTGCATTCATGAACACACCTACAAATGGAAGTGGAAGAAAATCTAAGGGAGCTAAGGAAGTGAAAACTATAATAGATCAGGACCAAATAGGGATATCATCAGATACAAGTGCAAGGAGTTCAAATGAAAAACCTTTGATATGTAAACTTCAAAATACCATTTTTGGTTTTAAACTAAACTTGAGTATGAATTTGACTTATTTATCCTAAAAATGCAAAATGCATGGAGATCATGTGCACACACTGATTAGTAGACTTTGGGAGTCGGGCTTCACTTCAAAATTATATGAAGAACATGCATGGGTATTGGAAGCTTCTCAGATTGCTTAACATATATGTTACCTTTAAAAATAGTTTCTACAAAGATAATACAAGGCATTTCACAAGAAATTGTAGTCATCCTTCATAGCACTACCATCCTAAGTGGCTCATGATGGAGGTTATAATGTTTTAGAATGTTAGGACTAGTTTCAAGTTGATAACAGCCCATTTGTAAAGGCTTGAGATTCATTGGTGTTTCTATAAACCTTGAGTCCTTAAGACCTATAAGGCATTTAGTATCTAGGGAAATAGGTATAAACACCTTAAATAAGGATAATTTAGGTCCTAGGGTCCTTAGGATAAACTATTCTTTTTAATAGGTTAATAAGTCCATTAAAATTATTTGGTAAAGTTTCATCACTTAGCAATTTCAAAAATTCAAAAGTTACAAAGTTATAAATTTGAATTTTCAAATTATAATGGTCATAGACATTTAGGATAGAATTAGTTTATTTATTGTTTTAAGCCAAATTAAACCATCCAACCAATTTGGATTGGTTTGGGTAGTTGATAGGAGTTTATTAAATGTTTCACAAATCCATTGTACCGGTAGAGAATCCATGGTACAGACTACTACAACAAATTAAATAGAAAAATCTGATTTCTTGCAAAGTTAAAGGGTTTTTTGGTATGATTCAAAGTTATTATTGATTGTATTTCCTTGGAAAAAGTTGTTATCATTCATATTTCATCTCTTTGAATTATTTCATGTTTCAAAAACCCTACTATAGTCACTTTTAATCATTTTGGTATTCTTCAGTCTTTGGAAAATCTGATTTTAAGACAGTTCTGTGTAGATTTCATACTATGAATGTCATTCTATGAATGTAGAACTTTTATTCTCATAGAATGGCATATTATTGACATACATAATATCAATTTAACATGTATAATATCTTACTAATCTTGTAAATGCAATTTTGATTCATTTATGTGGTGATCACCATAAAGAAGACTAAGAAACTAAGTGAATTTGGAGGATAGGCTGAAGGTTAGAGAGTTTTGGCAAAAAAAAGGCACTATTTTATGATGGAATGTGATAGAAATGTTGTATACAAGGTGTTCCAACCTTTATTTGTTGCAGGAAACTTTGGGAAGGGTGACATTGAGGAACCCCTAAATTTAAGGGTTTTGAGGGCACAATTTGGGGCTTTGGTACCTAGAAACCTCTTGGAGTCAAATTAACTTCATATTAATTTGATTTGAACCTATTTATGACACTATTAAAATATTTAAAGCCTAGGATTTTGAATGGTTATGCGAATTAGGCCTTAAAAATTTGAGAAACAGTGAAAATAGTGATATACCTTCCAAAGAATGTCAAAAATGACTAAGAGAAAGGACTAATAGATATGTTTACAGTTTTATAGTGTAAATAAGTTAAAGAGTCTTTAGATTAGTATAGAAATGTTGAGTTGTTAAGTTGACAACTTTGTTGTCAACTTGACAACATTTTCATATGTTAAGTTAGTACACTGTTCAGACAGTTACAAATAGTTAAGAAGTTGCTGTCGGGTTTGTGGGAGAAGATGGGGTCTATTTAGAAGTTCTTCCACATGATTAGAAGGGAGAGATGATCCATAATGATAAAATATGTAATGGAACCCTAGGTCTAATCTTTACAAAGCATGAAAAAAACACTCAAAGCAAGTGATTGCTGTAATAAACAAAATATTGATTACAATCTATACATTGTCATTTTTCCTTCTTCCAAACCCTTGAAAAGGTTGAGTTAAACCTTATATATTATTAGAATGTAAATTTACAGCTACTTTAAGTGGTTGAACAGCTCACACAAAGAAGTTTCTCTTTTTGCATAAAAGTTGCAAAAGTTGTCAATGACAACTTTGCAAGAAATGAGCAATTTTTGCAATTTTGCAATTCTTTTACCCAAACTTGCTCTACTTGCTACCAAAATTTCTAAAATGCCTCAGATGGATCCAAAACACTTAATAATGACCCTAAAACAATTGATTACCTTATTTGGCCCTCAAAACCAAAAAATGCTCTATTGAGCCAAATGAGCAATTTTGAGCAATTAGGAGCAATATTGCATTGCAGGGCTATTTTAACCTATCTAACCTCACATTATGACCAAGTTGATCATATTATTATTCTAGTGATGTGACTAGCACCACCATAGGCCAAAAACACCAAAGAAGCCCTAGGTCTACCCTTTAGCCTATAATGGAAGCCAACGAATAAGCCAAATCTCACACAACCTTCAAATTTTCTCCAAGGGTTGAACTTGATGCAGAGCCACACCTTGGAAAACTAAGGAGGAATCAGTCACTCAACTGAGTTGCTTCAAGGGACATCTACAACCTTCAAGATCACACACTAAAATTAGATTCAATAAACAAAAATTTGAAAATAAAATCTCCCAAAATATCTTCTTGCTGCCTTCAGATAGACCCGTACTCAGACATGAATAACTTTCAAACCAGAAAAGATTTACTCAATCCAACCATTGATATTTGGCATAACTAGGTTCCAAACAACATATAAAAATTTGAGAGAAATCCAACAGTTCAAACCTGAAATATTGACCCTGCATTAGAGTACATTTTTTCTGAAAATAAATCCCCCAAAATATCTTCTTGCTGCCTTCGGATAGACCCGCACTCAGACATGAATAACTTTTGAACCAAAAAAGATTTACTCAATCTGACCATTGAGATTTGGCATAACTAGGTTTCAAACAACATATAAAAATTTGAGAGAAATCCAACGGTTCAAACTCGAGATATTGACCCCGCATCAGAGTACATTTTTCTGCAATTGTTATTCCCTAAACTAATTGCCATGAGAAATATATGAAGCATAACAGTAGAACCATAATCTTAAAAAAAAAACACAAGAGACCAAAAGAGACATAAAACTTCCCATTCCTCCCCAAGTTCAAATCATTTTTTTTACATAAAAGATTGGCTTTTTTAATAACCAAAGTTTGACTAGCCTTGCTGTCCAGTAGTAATAAAAACGTTTTCTTTTCCATCTAAGAATAGGAATCTAAAAGATGCTTTACCATCAATACCATGCAACAATCATGGATATTCTTATAACTGCTAAGAATAGGAATCTAAAAGATTCTTTACCATCAATACCATGCGACAATCATGGATATTCTTGTAACTGCTAAGAATAGGAATCTGAAAGATGCTTTACCATCAATACCATGCAACAATCATGGATATTCTTGTAACTACTAAGAATAGGAATTTGAAAGATGCTTTACCATCAGTACCATGCAGCAATCATGGATATTCTTGTAACTGCTAAGAATAGGAATCTGAAAGATGCTTTACCATCAATACCATGCAGCAATCATGGATATTCTTGTAACTGCTAAGAATAGGAATCTGAAAGATGCTTTACCATCAATACCATGCAGTAATCATGTGTATTCTTGCAACTGCCTATTATCTGTCACCAGTATTTGATGGAATTCTCTTTAATTATTTAGCACAGCTACAAATTAAAACAACTATTCTAATTTTAAAATCCACACACCTAGTCCTAGGTGGCTATATCTGGAGAGCTCATCGAATTGGTATGCCACCACATGTAGGACATTATTGAAAACATTTAAATTTAAAACACACACAAAACGTAAAACATTACTTATCATATTTTCCGCTCTGCTACTGCAGCAGAACTAATGTTATGTTCTACTCTCACAAGTGTATATCCCTCCTAGGAATCACTAAGAAAAGTTTCAAGTCTCACCACTCCAAGCAAGACACAAAGCTAATCTGAACCCAACTTGAGCAAATAGAGACAACTCCCTAAAAATGGGCAAAATAGGGATTTTGTTGGTCTAGGCTTTACAACTTCTAGAAAAGGCTTGGAACAACTTAGAATCAACCTAAATAAGGTAATTCCACTATTGGTTGCACTCCCAACAACCCTCAACCAGGTTTGCAAGATTAGGCTAAGAAGCCTATTAGGTGTCCTAATGTTGATTTTGACCAATAACTCTAAAACTCACCAAAGGACCTAAGGAAAAAATTATAGATTTAAGTACCATTTTCCTAGTTCTTACTAACTCCAAAGTTACAAGGACCAACTACACTCCACCATATCCTAACCACAACCAAGTACATGGACCTAATTAACTACTTTAGGCTTGGTTTTCAAGGAAAGTGGTAAAAAATGGGTGCATGGAATCTAGTCTCCACTTCTAGGTTGTTCTTTAGGCTAAAATAAGGGCACTTTGTTCAAACATCAGGTCCTCAAACCCTTTCCATCACTCTATCCACTCGAATTTCTCAAAAACAAAGGTCAAATACATGGGAATATTTGACCTAGGGCTTGTCCCCAAAAATCACCAACACAACTTCCTGCTCCCAAACTGCCAAAATCTGATAGAGTACATCCCTAACTTGCTCTATACTAGGGAAGAAGGAAATCCATGAGTAGGAACTCAAGTTAGGGTCATTTTTATGACCAAACCCTGAAATTAAGGGTTTCATAAACTAGCACCGTAAAAAATTTGATAACTTTTGCATTGTAAATGATGAAAACTCCAAACTAACACAAAAATCTTCTAAAAAGACAACTTCAACTTTTTAGAGTCCAAAGATCATCTTGCAAACTTTATATTTTGTACTATATGGAAAAAACTAGTAAATTGTATAGGAAATTAGCAAATTTTATTGATTTTGGGAGTAAAATACAATTGAATCTTCACACCCTCACCATCCTTGAATCCTCTAAGCCTAATTAGGCCATTTCCAATAGGTTTAACCACCCCTTGATAGTTTTGAACCGTTGGAAGTTACATTTCAAAAAGTTGTCAACAAAAATGCAAAAGTTGTTAAGCAACTTTTTAGCAATTTTGCACTTATGACAAGTTTTATTGCAAGAATGTTTGCAAATGGACTTTACTCATGCATAGGAACCTTAGTAATGTTCTAAACACCTAGACATACCTAGAAAACATAAGAATGACCAAAAATCCACTTATTGGACCAATTGATGCCCAAGGATTATAGTTGTACCATGGGATCTTGTGTCCATTACAAGGTGGATGGGTCATAGGGAGATCCTTATTACATCATGAAAAGAAAGAGGGTTAGGTGCTCTATACCATGGTGAAGAGTTGGATCATGGTAGATACACACACATGCATGGAGATCACGTGCATGCACAAATTAGTCAAAAGGGGCAAAATGAGGATTTTTCTATTCTAGGCTTTTCCACCACCAGTAAGGGCTTGAGACAACTTAGTCTCAACACAAATAAGGCAAACCAACAATTGGTTGTACTCCCAAAAACCCACAACCAAACTTGTAATTTTAGACCTAGTAGCCTATTAGGTCCCCTAAAACTAATTTTTGCCAATAACTCTAAAAATCATCAAAGGCCCTGGGGAATAAAATTCGGATTCAAGTACCATTTTCCAAGCTCTAACAAATGCCAAAGTTTCAAAGATCAACTCCACTACAACATATCCCAACCAACACCAAGTACTTAGCCCTAATTAACCACTTTAGGCTTGGTTTTCAAGGAAAATGGTCAAGAATGGGTGCATGAAATCAAATCTCCACTTCTAGGCTATTCTTTAGGCTTAAACAAGGGCACTTTGTTTTTGACACCAAGTTGTCAAACTCTTTCCATCATTCTATCCACTCTAATCTCTCCAAAATAAAGTCAAATGCATGTAGATATTTGACATAGGGCTTCCTTCCAAAATTTACCAACTTGTCCTCCTAATCCAAAACTACAAAAATTAGATAAAATACAATCCTAACTTGCTCCATACTAGAGAATAGAGAAATCCACTAGTGGAATCTCAAGTTAGGGGCATTTTATTGTCCAAACCCTCAAAACAAGGGTTTCACAGACCAACAAGGAACAAAATTTGATAACTTTTTCCAAACAAATGATAAATTCTTCAAATCAAAGCCAAAACCTTCTAAATAGGTAACTCCAACTTTTTAGTGTAGAAGATTCATCCCCCAATTAGTGGATTATGTACAACACGTGAAAAATTAGAGAAAAGTGTTGGAACAACAGGAATTTTATTGATTCTTGAAAGCAAATACAACTGAAACCTCTATATATCTCCCTCTTCGAATGCTTAGAGCCTATATAGGATATTTACAACTGATTTAACTAACCCTTAGTCAGTTTTAGCTATTGGAAGTTGTATTTTGAAAAGTTGTCAAGAATGTTGCAAAAGTTGCTAAGCAACTTTTTGCAATTTTGCAATTTTTATGCTAGGACAACTTTTATTGCAAATATGTTTGCAAATGGACTCTAAAAACTCTTAGGGACCTTATTAATGTTCTAAACACCTAGACATGCCTAGAAAAAATAGAAATAACCAAAAATCCACTTATTGGACCAATTGATGCCCAAGGCCGGTAGTTGCACCATGGGGTCTTGTGTCCATTAAAAAAGTGGATGGTCATAGGGAGATCATTAGATCTATCCCTATACCTTATTACATCAAGAAAATAAAGAAGATTAGGTGCTCTGCACCAAAATTTTTCTAAAACCCTTGATTTCTAGCCCAAGAATTGAGGGTTTGGTGGAAGTGTGCATAGATATGCATGGATGCTTAAACAAAATTGAAAATCATTGTATTAAATAAATTTCCTAAGACTATTTTTGGTTTTGGAGTCATGGAAGTAAAGGGATACAAAATTTCCTTCTTTGAGCAAGGGCTAATTAGGCCTAATTAAAGGGTAGGTTGTGAAGGAAGTCTTCACCAGTCTAAAGGTTAGAAACTAAGACTGGTATGAATTTAATATCACTAAAAAGGGTATTCGAAAGTGTGAAAACATTCATAGGTTGTTTGAGAATCTTGGTAATGAAATGCTAATTTTGGTGTTGGCAAGCTACTAGACAAGCCTATAAGGCCATAGTTGAAGAATGGTGAAATATGGGTTGATAGGAATGAATGGAGAGTTGGAACATGGAAAATGTATTATGTTAAGATGGTCTAAGGTGTTAGGATCAAATGTTGAGGTTGGAATTGAGTTTTGGTGTATTGGAGGCACTAGGTACACTAGGTGGCTTAGGATGGAGTTGGTGAAATGAGAGATTGGAATAAGAAAGTGGGAAGGTGAACTTGATTGGTATGGTTGTGGAAGTGATTTACAAAGTTAGAGAGCTCTATTTGACCTTTCAGTAGGACTGATTCCTTGAGTTGATTCCAAGTTTCTTGTTGAATCTTCAAGGTGAGTTAGCCTACTTAAGGTGAAAATGGAGGGCTCTGCATCATAGGTCTTGGTGTACCTTGTAGTTTCTTGTGTCCACTTCATGACCCTACACAAAATAGCAAAAAGAAGCATGAATACCATTTAGAGCCTTCATATCATCACTAACTCAAATCCCAAATCATTTTCAACACTAATCAACAAGAACACTATAATATTGAACTCAATCATAACAAAAGATAGATTATTATACTCGAACTCATGAAAAACACTAGCTAACAAAAGATAGATTTTATGCTCAAAAATTAGGCTCCATCCTCATTTCTTCCATTTGTGATGATGTAAAAAGAGAAAAAATGTATAAAATGTTGTCCTCTTGCATTTTTTCTACATTTTTCCATAACATCAAGAAAATAAATTGCATATTAGGATACCCATTTCACTCCTCTATAACATATCAAAAAATGAGGTATGGTTATTTTAGACCAAGTCTCTGCTGTTACACTATGGGCCACCTTTTAGGCATAAAAATGAGAAATATGGGTGATTTTCAAGGAAAAAAATATTTTTATGATTCTTAGAAGGTTATAAAGGTCCTTAGGGTCATTAGGTTAAGTTTTAGGTATCTAGGAGTTAAGCTATCAAAAATTGCAAAAGTTATCAAAGCAAAATTGTAAAATGGCTAACAACTTTGTAGGAGTTTGGGAATTGGTGAAGGGATGAGCATTTGGAACTAATTTATTTTACTATTTCCAAACCTTTTCCAAGTTGTAGAATTAAAATCAGGTGAAAAATGTAAAAATTGCAGTTTTTGTGCAAAGTTGCATTGTTGAAAGTTGTAAAAGTTGCTCAAATTTGCAACTTATTGAAAAAAGGGTTGTGGGATCGAACTATTTGTTCTATTAGGTCTAGGTGGGTGGGTAAACCCTATCTCCAACCTCATCCTATTTTATTCAATGCTCAAACATTCTCAGGCACATCAAACCAAAACGTCCCTAAGTGTCACTAAATGCCATAGGGCTGTGATCTTTGACAAGGCATATCTTGGAGCTCGTGCATGGTATGGATGCGATTCTAGTTCCTATAGGACCATGTTGTAGAGACCTACAATAGCCTCTCTCACTTTTTAGAGATCATACTCTATTTTAATTTTGCTATTCCATTTTGGGTGATGCTAAAAGTTGTAGTGTTGGCTAGTACAAAGTTGCTAACTGCTAAATCTGTCTCACCTTTCATTGTGGGATTAAACTGTCTGCTTCATTAGCTTTGGGTAGTTGTGTAAAGCCTATCACCAACCTTGTCCCATCCCATTTAGTGCTCAAATGTTCTCAGGCATGCCAAACCAGAATGTCCCTAAGGGTCACTAAATGCCATAGGGCTTCTATCTTTGACGAGGCATATCTCAGAGCTCGTGTGAGGTATGGATGTAATTCTAGTTCTATAGGACCATCTTGTGGAGACCTACAATAACCTCTCTCACTTTTTAGAGATCATACTCCATTTTTATTTTGCAATGCCATCTTTGGTAATGCTGAAACTTGTAGTGTTGGCCAGTACAAAGTTGCCAACTGCCAAATCTCTCTCACCTTTTTTCATGTGATCAAAAAATCTACTCTATTAGCTTTGAGTGGCTATAAACCCTATTCCCAACCTCATTCCATTCTATTTAGCACTCAAATGTTTTTGGGCATGCTGAATTGGAATGTCCTTAAGGGTTACTAAATGCCATAGAGTTGTGATCTTTGACAAGACATATCTTAGAGCTCGTACAAGGTATGGATGTGATTCTCATTCCTATAGGACCATGTTACAGAGATCCACAATAACCTCTCTCACTTTTTGGAGATCATACTCCATTTTGATTTTGCGATGCCATCTCGAGTGATACTGAAACTTGTAGTGTTGGCAAGTACAAAGTTGCCAACTACCAAATCTCTCTCACCTTTCATAGTGGGATTGAACTGTCTACCCTGTTAGCTTTGAGTGGCCAGATAAACCCTATTACCAACCTTGTCCCATCCTATTTAGTGATTGAACGTTCTCAAGCACACTGAACATAAACATCCCTAAGGGTCACTAAATGCCATAGGGTAGCAATCTTTGATGGGGCATATCTTGGAGCTCATACAAGGTATGGATGCAATTCTAGTTCCTATTGGAGATCTTACTCTATTTTGATTTTGTAACAGCATCTCAGGTGATGTTGAAACTTATAGTGTTGGCCAGTACAAAGTTGCTAACTGCCAAATCTCTCTCCAAGTGGATAGGTAAACACTAGCCCCAACCTCTTCCCATCCCATCAAGCACTTGAATGTTCTCAGGCATGCCGAACCAAAAGTCCCTAACAAAGATAATGACACATTAAGGGGCTTCAAAGATTTCATAAATTTCTATTTATCTCCCCCACATTGAAAATATCGTGGAGAAAACATGGTGTGATGTGTAGAAGGATAAGATTATAAAGGGCTCACAAGTTTTCCTCCTTATCATAACTCATGATCTTAAGGGTTTATTAGAGGTAGGCTTAATATGACACATATTCTAATGTATCGTAGGTTTATAAGATTGTGTCAAAACTATCAAAGGAATGATAGAGATCACTATTTTGCATCATTATGAGGGTTTACAAAGGAATAATCAATGCATCACTATTTTGCATCACTATAGAGACAACATTAATGATAATCAATGTATAAGGTAAGGGTATTACAAAGGAATGAGATCAAAGGAAAATATTCAAGGCAACAATAGTGATTGTGATAAACAACTTTTTAAACCTTTGTAGTAGTTAGATATTTGCTTCATTAATGTTTCATTAAATCTTGAGAATCCTATTATGTACACCCTATTTTTCAAAGTGCTAGGATCAACATAAGTGTAGCACTAAAAATATTCATCCAATTTTGTGGTGGAAGTTGGGGAATTTTGTGGGAGAATGTTTGTCCAATTCTCATAAAAAATGTGATGTCATCTTTTCCACTCACATTAGGGCTAAAGGTGGGTTGTATTTAGCATAGGTGAAATGCCAAGATGTTCTAGATTCAAAGGCCTAGGAACTAGTTGCATCATAATTGTCTCAACATGATGCCATAAAATTATTCCTCTTTGAAGTTCTTCTCCTCCTTAATTGCAACAAGTCTAAGTCCACAAGTTGCTATGGGATGGATCATATTGTTGTTTCTAGGATAATATTTTCATATGCCCAAACATAATGAATGAATGATAATAGCTCTTTGCATTTAGATAGGGAATTAGAAGTTAAATTTCTCTGTCTTGCCTTTAAGTAGTTCAAAATTGATTTCATTTGTTTCTATTGATTTTTTAGCACATTTGAATTGTGGTTAACTTTTTCAAATGTAATTCTTACCATTTGGCAACACATATAAATACTTTACAATTCTTTGAAAAATGATGAAAAACTATCGATGACTAGACCTACCATATAAATTTTTTATATTAGTTTTTTAACAACAAGGAATTATTTTCTTTAATGTTTCGTCCTAAGAAGTTGTTTTAGAAATCACATATTGTTGAATTGATTGCTTTATTATTTGTTTCAGTGGCAATAATGTACAAAAAGTTAGATCAATACTAAATAGAATAAAACTAAAACAAATACTTGTGTGTAATTTTAATCATTTTATAATCATAAGAAATTGTTACTTATATATATTTAGTTGGTCAAATTCATTTGGATTGGTTAATGGATTCATGTTGAGCTTCCAATTGTTGATCGATAGCCATTAAATGAGACCAAGCTATTTAAAAGTTTGTTGGGGATACTTTTGGAGGACTTTATGACATTATTGACACTCCCATCCCCAACTCATAAATAAGGAAAAATATGGAAAAGATGACATGATCTTGGGTTGAAGTAAAATCTCAAGAAGTGATGCACTTAATGAGCCATAAGAAACCTAAATGTACATTCCCCAACTTATAATGAATGGTTGGATATAAAGGCACCATATGCTGGCCCAAAAATGGAAGCCAAGGATGTAAATGTACATGTATTGGCACAGTCTCCCTATGAGGATACCAAGTATCTACTACTATTTTTAATTTGGGCATCACTATATGATCTAGAATTTTATGAAGTAATGAAGCATGTAGTAACTTCTCCTATGTCTCTAGAAAATGTAGCATAGGTTCAGGGTCCCTTGGCTCCTAGGAATTTGTAGAAAATATTCTCAATACTATAGGATTAACTTCAATAAGGAGTTGAGTGTAAGGACTTGAAGAAGCAAGTTTTGCTTCTGTATAAATACCAAAATCATGAGGTTCATTCCCTTGCATAAGCCTTTGCCACAATGACATTACCTCTAAACCATGCACATGATTTTGAAGTGGTTCTCAACCTTGAAACACTCTTATAAACAATGCCAAAGGTATACATTATGCATAATAGAGAACATCTTATCTAGTGTAGTACAAGATTGAGTAATTCTACCTATAAAATTCTATCTTCTATAAGGTACAACATTGACCAATTGTGCATACAAGGAAATATATGTATTGGAATACATGTGAGTGCCCATTACAATTGGTATTCTATGATGGTAGATCTAACATATGGAATTAATGAAACCTTGAGAATCCTATTAGGCTCTACATCATAACTAAACCTTGGAATTAATGTAATATATTGTTTTTAGTTTTAGATTTGTTATATATTTGTAATAATAATTTATGATAAATGTTTAGATGCATAACATAGAAGGCAGGCTTTAAACATGAACAAGAAGATCATAAATCAATATGACAATGACATAAATTGAAAATGATAAATTTTTGGCTTTAACACTGATAAGTTTATTGCAGATCAATATTGTATCAAAAATTCAAACTGATTAGGTATTGAATTAAGCTTGATAAACAAATGATAGAGAAGGAAAACTTTAAACATGAACATGATCATAAATTATATGACGATGACATATTGTAAATGAAAAACTTATGCTTAAATAGTAAAAAAGTTTATTGTTAATCAATATTCTATCAAAGTATCAAATTGATTAGGTATTGAATTTAATGTCATACATGAAAAAACATATAATATATTAACCAATAATGTCATAAGTCTAATAATGTCATGCATCAAATAAACGTCATACATCAAATGTATATCGAATATGTCCATTGACATAAAATCCAACATATATGTCCGCTGATGCCTATACATGTACATATCTATCAACTATATATTCTCCTTCCCATGAGGGTAAGGAAACAAATCTCTAGAGGCCTTCGATCATTGTGTGGAGGGAGATGGTGGCAATAATGAGGTCTTCCTCACATGCTCACTTGTCCTCTTGTTGAGGCTCTTCTCTAACTTGAGATGATAAAAACAAAGTAGATATGAATCATTAATTATTATACATTGAGATCAAACATATGTACACAAAAAATTAATTATTTTCTTACCACTATTATATAGTCACTCTACAAGTTGACCTTAAAGGCTCGTGGACGATCAAGTTTTGACAAGACCCTACAACAATTGAATCAATATAATCACTTATAAATAACACTAGAAAATTTGATACTAACTATTATAAACAATAACTAAAACCAAGTAAATTATTTCATACATTAGTCAATGGTTGTGAACTAGCCATAGCTATAGCCACTCCACAATTGACAGACTACTAGTGATGAGGAGGAGTCTTCGATGTCTAGAGTTGGATGTCATACAATACACGTTAAATGTAACATGAAACATGAAACAAATGTACCTCTACAAAGCTCATGTCACATCTAGGCTCGGAGTCTATAGTGAATGTCGACAGTCCTGTAGAGAACTGATGCACATGCATAATTTTTTTTGTTAATCCTTCATATGATTACTTAATAAATATATGTATCATTTAAATGATTAAATTGATACATACCTTTGGACTCGTTGAGGGGATGAAAAATGGGGCCGGGGATCGCTATTAGGGCTGCCAACACTCTGACCCTAAATTTTGAACAATGTCAATACATGCTAATTAATTAGTCATTCACTAT